>CAMXCT020000549.1:0-238239 GCA_947184155.2 Cladocopium goreaui | reverse complement strand
TCAGGAATTTACATCAAGATGTTTGACACTACTTATAATGCATCCCTGAAATCATATCTGATCAGGTATGGTCACAAACTGGTGGTGCCTACATGAACGCCAAAGGGTACAACAACAGATGTATCTTGGGATGGCTTGCAGATTGCTTGGCCATTGTGGTGAAAAGGGATATCCCTGCAGATCGATTTGTTGGGGCTTGGATCCAATCCCAAGTGAATGCCAACAACATGACTTGGCCCATGCATGAAATGCTGGAACCGTCAGCTATCTGTTTGACATTTGGATTATGCAATATGACAAAGCTTTGCCAAATTCTTTCCATGGTATATCGATATCGACAAAAATTATGGTCCCAACTTTTACATTTTACCCTCATGCCTTTCCACCATCTTCCACCATTCCCAAGCTCAGGGATGCACTCAACCGGATGTTTTTGACAATGGAGTCATCTGGGAGATACCTGTGACTCGGTTTGGCCAATGGATATTGGATCACAAATCCAATGTGCATGTTTTGAAAATCGGATTTTTTTACTAGCGAACCCAAGGACCGAACAACAAGCAGATCTGATTTACTCCCATGGGATGATGTTCTTACGGACTCATCGGTTCCTGACATTTCTATCCCAGAGGCGGGGACCCACAGGTTTTGAGAATCAGGTAAAAATTGGTGGGTCTTTTACTGCCCTGCAGGCACAACCTGATGTTTTGGATATCTCGGCCGAAAATCCGTGCAACTTGGCATCACAAAAATAAAACAAAGTAGATTGAATCCGCTGTACATCTAATTTTGTCCAAGCGCGTTTTTTTTTGTGTGTTAACGTTTGTGCGTCCGTGCATGGATCTAAGATGGTGCACCACCAGCTTCGAGATTGCAAAGCGCGACGTTTCTTGGCAACACGACAGTGTTGATATAATTGGGGATTTTAATGGGGATGATTATGGTTATTAGATCATGGGAACCCTGGCGCTAAATAAAAAAATCAAAGAGACCCACAACAGGATTTTGATCGCTAGTGTGCATGAACATCATATCATATCATATCCAACAGCCCTGGGGCCCAGGGTACAACATCAGAATGGAGCACACCTTTATCGATGAGGATCAGATGAAGTGGTGTAAGCGCCACTTAGCTGATCATGATCACGTTGGAAACGTGTTTTTGTATCAAATGCATTGCCTTTTCCCATATTTTCCCCCATCACCCCAAATACCCATTTCCTGTCCGAGGACTTTGCCAGTTATCTGATAGACGCAATCTTGCCCAGTCCATTGCCAAAAAGGCACCCGTTAGATTGGTTGCAATGAAGTTTCACATCAACAAATTAAACAAGATCAACAAACGGAGGGAGATGAGATAGAAAAAACACCGGCCCGTTTGTCCGCTGGGTGGGCGCACATGTGCATGATCAGCACAATGGTGGATGTTCGGCCAACGATGGCCAATTGAGCGGCTCAGGCTGCAGCTGGGTTGGATGGATCCTTGGATCCTGGGAATTAATAATATAATAATATAATATATATATAACATATATATATATATATATCAGCAGTCAATGATTGTCTTTAAGTAAAGTCATGGTTTTACTTGGACGACAAAGTTTAACTTTGTTCTTGGAAGCAGTGGGATTGGACCTTTTGCTTGGGCATTTCTTTTCGTGGGGGGAATTCTCTCACGAATTTGTTGCCAAGGCTGGCGATGGCTGGCCCAAAATGCAAGAAACCGAGCAGACCAGATGTTGTCGCTTTGCGGATTTGTACCGTACTCGCCTTTGGCTCTGCTGAGCTCCTTGAGAAGGCAAAGGAGAGAGATGTTGTCTCGAAGCGCTGATCCTCGAGCCCTTCTCATGGACACACCACTGCAAATACCACTTGTGACACCAAATGTCGAATCTCATGCCGTGCCCGGACCAATAGAGAAAGCTGCGAAGGTTCTGTTTCCGTTCTTCATTTCAATGGTCTTCATGGACGTCGGCTGGCATTTATTCAGCAAAGAGAGCTCGGGTCTACTCGATCTCGAACCGTTAGCTGGTCGTTTAGCTTCTTTATTACTTAATTTATTGTTCTGGGCCATGGGCTGGTCAAGTGTTGCAGTGGGACGTTTTGCATGGACTTGCTTCAGAAGTCAAATCAGGCATCGCTTTCCTTCATTTGTAAGACGCAATTCTGCCTACCGAAATGCACCGCATCCAGATGTTATCGTTCTTCTCCTGATGGTGGTCTTCATGGCAGGGAATAGGTTTTTTCGTACTTATATTGTCGTACCATATACTAACTCATATTGTGATCCCCGTTCGAACAGAATGGGAGGCCTTGTGCCCCCTTTCAAGGCCTTTCCAGGCTTAAATTAAGATGAAAAAATGGGGATGGGCCAGGCATTTCGCTGCGAAATATATTCTGATATATTCTGATCATATCTGCGAAATGAGCATTTCGCTCTTCAAGTGACACCGCCCGCGCCGCTCAGAAAATTGTAGCGAGCTTTGTTGCTTGAGCCACGGAGGAAAGATGACCCCAACTGAGGAACCAAGCCTTTGGGGCTCAGGTGGTGAGACCCGCACCAGCCAACTTTGAGTGGTTTTTGGGATGTTTTGACTTGTTCAATCAGGGGTTCTCCTGTTGCTCGGTTTAAGGCATTCATTCAACTGCTGGTTGACTATATTGCCTGGAAGTTGATTATGATTGGTGATGCTATATCTGGAACCTTGCCATTTTGCCAAATTTCCCTTGCCTTTCCGTAGTGGCGCTTTCTATAAAAGGTGGTGCGCCCGAATCATGTGGGTTGATGACATGCTGGGTTAATGGTGATTTAACAATCATTTATAGTACTGTAATCATTTATAATAAGATTGAATATCTGGTTGGTGGTTTGGAACAAGCCGTGGGCTCTACACCTACCAGCAGGTGCGGCCGTGCCCTGCTGATCGTAGAGCGTTTCGTTCACCGTGTTGTGCCATGGATCGTCATGGATCTTGCTGAAGTTGACGCTGGAGGTAGCTCTTTGATGTGGTCATGGTGGTCTTTGATCCTGTGCATGTGCGCCACTTGGTCCTCTGTCCGTGATGGGACTGGTCTGGTGCTTACTGGCCTCTTGGATGGAGCTCCTGAAGTGCTCACTCTGCTGGATGTTGTCCTGGTGCAGCAAGTCTCTATTCCGTTGCTGAAGGTGGATGATGGTACTAAGGTGTTGTTTCACTCACTGCATACCTGGGAGGACTTCTTCAAACTGGTCGATGCTTGCTGCGGGTTTGATGGTCCTACACATGGGGCCCATGCCGTTGGTGTGCAAACCATGGTTGCTGTTGACTCTAGTGCCCGTATGGTGACCTTACACAAGGTTCATGGAGGATGTGAGTATGTGATCGGTGATGCTGGCTGTCCCCAGGTGATCGCTGGAGTGTGGTCCACGTGTAATCATGCTGCGGTGAAGAGTGTGGGATTTTCATGTCAGCCGTTTTCCCAGTTTGGTGATCGGAAAGGAGGGGCAGACCCTTGTGCTATGTCCCTTCCGAACAACCTTAGAGCTGCACCGTCTCAGCGTGTTCATGGTTTGGTGCTTTCATGCGTTGTCCCTGCATGCAGAGATCCGTTCGTCTCACAACACCTTGATAGGTTTGTCGACTGGTCTGGATTTGTGAAGGAGAACATCACCCTTGAGCTCTCTGCTTTTGGTCAAGTACAACCGTTGATGCAGAACCAAACACAGATTGACGGGCAGTTTCTGGAGTTCACCCACCATCAGTCTCAACAAGTTTCGAATCTACAGGCCCTGATGCAGGCCCCGTCTCAACACTTTTACGGACAAAGTGAGACCCAGTATCAGTGCATCCAGGCTATGTTTGAGAATCAGCTTTCTCATATACGTGGCTTGTTGCGGAAGCGACTGAGAGATGATGGTGAATGTGGGGGTGGGCCTGAACTGCATGGCCCTCACAGTGGTATGATGATGATGGGGTCTTGTTGTGCCGTGTGGGTACTTGCTGCTCTGATGCCCTTCTACCAGTTTTTGGGGTTTGTGTCAACTGCCTTTTCCGTCGGGGCCTGCCACTGTGTCAGGTCTTGGTTGTTTACGCTGTTGATCTTTTTCAATGTTTGTTGGCTTGGAGAGACATCGTCTCCAGGTCCGGTTCAGGCTTTGCTGCCGTCTTGACCGTAGAGTCACCACAGTCAAAGCACTGTCTTCCCAACCCAAGACAGTGCGATACACAAAGCGGTACAAAAAAGTGGTGGTTTGGAACATGCATTTTATTTTTCCATATATTGGGATTATTCCAACTGACTTTCATCTTTTTCAATCTTTTTCACAGGGGTTGAAACCACCAACCAGATAGAGATATGATATACAGTACCTACCATGAACCCAACTTATGATTATATTGTTGTGAATGATGAATCAACTTAACTAACATTACTCGGGGCACCATCTTGTGTGATGTTGTTGTTTTTTCTGCGCCCATCACCTCGTTGCCCAGAATTGGGTGAATCCCCTATATTTTACTACTGGGGGGTTAAAACTATTATTTCAACCATAATTAGATTTTCCCAGAAATATGAAGTAAATGTAATCTTTAAATTACACCTAGAAACACTTTTAGGCCTCTTGTTGGGGGTTCCAGTTTAGCATGTGGGCTGTGTTCAACACAAGGTGCCCCCCCAGTTTTAAGTCAGTATCCCCGGTAGCTTTATATAAATATATCTACCATGAAGCAGAATTAACTAGGCCAACTTAGCTGCAGAAGTGCTTGGAGGAGTATCCCACAGATCGTATCTGGTTAGTAACCATAAAATGAGATAACCCCACAAAATGAAGACTTACCACTTACTAAGTGGGATGATGCTCTGGCATTGATCATGGTTATCCCCCACCCCGCAGGCCATCCTAACCATAGCAGCTGAGGACCACTCGCGGCCCTGCGGCGGCGGACACGGTGGAGAAAGTGTCGGGGGTGGTGAAAGCAGCCGCAGCAGCAGGACGGGATGGGGAGTGAAATGTTGAGGCTATAGAACTGGGGAAATCATTGGGTTGGCTTTCACCTTCGGCATTTTGCAGCTAGTCTTTACTTTCAGTTTTATTCTAGTCGAACTTTTAGATTGAGACCACTGTTACATGGAACATCTTCTCACTTGAGTCATTCATATGGGTCTAAATTTACCCAGCTTTGCAAGCCAAAAGCAGGTTCCAGGGTTCCGTTCCGATTTTCGGGGCCGACAACAAAAACCGCGCACCCACTCCAGACCTTGTCACTGCTGTTGGGAATTAGATGCCCGAACAATTGGGTGGTTAAAATTCAAAATGAACAGAATGTGCGATCCCCTAGGCCTTATAATTGTATGTATATAATGTGTATACGGACATGTGTATGTGTGTGCAGACGAAGATATGTAGATACAGATTTACCATGATTTGCCAGGGCCAAAGTGGGGATCATTGGGTTGTATGAAGCTACACTGGAGAGGAAACCCGTGATGATTTCTGTTTTCGCCATTAGCACATCGGATTTTCGGTATGTTTCCTGTGAATCTGCCCTTCATCCAATTCTGTACTATGGACTGTGTAAACCACAGGGTGGGTGGTAGGTTCCCCAGCAAACACGGAGTTTTTACGCCAACAAATGGGTGGATTACCATGCAAAACTTTGGAACTGCTTGGATAAAGCTAGGGCAAGTAGTAAGTTAATCTTCAATTTTTCGCATGTTGGGTGTAGGCACCCAGACATGGAATTTAAAGGGACCCGCAGTGATGGGAGATGGAAGTGAGACATTGCGGCATATAAATCAAATACATCACATAGTCAATTATATAACTCGTGTAAAAATCGCATATAAATCGCATATAAATCTGATAAATCGTATATAAAGCATATAAATTGTACGGGAGTTAATGTCATATATCTCCACTTTAATGCATTCTCATATGCGGAAGACCGCGCCAGAGAAATCTCAGGGTTTCTGTGGACGTGTACTTAGGCCAAAAAATTGGTTGACTGGCTGGTGGATAAACATGTCCCATTAAAAGTCAAGTATGTGTGGTATTGTAAGATCATAATCCTATAGTCTATAGTCGTAACATGGCCGCAGATTAATCCTATATTATTATGCTATGATTATGATATAGTATGATGGGCTATAATACCACACATATATTAATCCTATTGTAAGATCATAATCCTATAGCACCCATAGGATCCATGGTGCTGCTATATATATATATATATATGGTAGCATGGATCCCATCAATATACCTCAAATGTTAGCATATATACCAGCACCATGGATCCTATGGGGCATCATAATATATAATTATGATATGGCCGCAACATGGTTGTAACGATGTATATAACAATTATGAACAAGAATTTGTTATAAGTAATTGATTTAAATAACGGAATACATAACTTTTGCAACAAATAACTAACTATAGATACCAAAACAAATCGAATTGTAGAGGCTTGCTCTTTGCCGCGCCAGGAATGAGCGAGGAACAGCAAGCGTCGGTGGCAGCCACGGCAGTGGTGGCAGCATCGCCGGTGCGGAGCGGAACGGCAGAGGGGCTTGGTCTTGGGGTTTTATTCGAATCAAGATTTTAGGTTCGGATCTTATGGGATGTATGCAATAAGATGTAAGCATCTTGAAGCAGATGGAATATCACAATGATGATTTTTCTAAGTCAGTCCCATCTTCCCAACAATTCCAGTATGGAGAGCCAAGGAGCTACTAAGAGTGGCCACACAGCTTGATAGTTTATGTATGTAGATATATCACGTATGATTCAGTGTGATGTAGTTATGGTGTTCAGGGATACGCGCATGATACCATGTCCATTTACCAACTATTGTGGCGTTCACCCGAGTAATTACATGGTTTTGACCAATCCCAATATATTAAAAACGTATTTATTATATTTTTTGCTGGTTTTTATGCCATGTCTATACCATAAAATCCAAATTTTTGATTGTCGAATCCAACTAATTTCCACTTTTGGATGCTTTAAATCCCACTAAATCCAAATTCTTGATGCTTAACTCCCATTAAATCATAGTTTTTTTTAAGGAAAAACATCGCAGCTACTTCCCGGGATGCTCCTCCAGTGGCCAGGCTGCGCAGGCTGCGGCTGGCTCGGCCGTCTCGGCCTCGGCCACGGTGCAGGACGAAGATCCGGTCCAGGGGATGGACCATCGCACGGATCGTTGGTTTCCAGCACTGGGGATACCCCCTAGAGCTCGCTGGATGGTTTACCCTTGGTTATTGAACGTAGCTATGAATGGAAGCCATGGCCCATAGAAATAGATGATTTATGAGGATTTACCTATTAATAGCATGGTGATTTCGCATAGCTACGTTAAACAACCAGATGGTATAATAGAAAATGCCATTAAAAGGGATGATGATTTAGGGGTACCCCAATTTCTGGAAATGAAACAAAACTGGGGAGATAACATGAGACAAATAGAGACAAATAGAAACACATAGCAACTGGATGTAACATGATGTAACTGGATGTAACTGGTTAGTATCCAAAGTTCTTGACCCATTTATGTTTAAGATCACCCGCGAAATGGGACTTACTGATCAGGGTGATTAAGCAGTTAATGGGATGATCCTCCAAGCGGAGGTCGGAAGCTTGTGGTGGGTTTGATGAAAAGTTCATCCAGATTACAGATGATTGGCTGATTTTCATGGATAAAACTGAGGAGTTTTAGTAGATTTTAGTGGGTTTGGTGGATTTTCGTTGGTTTTAGATCTCTTAGATCTCGTAGACCTCTTAGATCAGTGCATTGAAAATTGTAGAGCAACCCCTAAAAAGATAGAGAACTCAACTCCAATTCAAATATGGAGTAGTAAATCACTAGAAGATACTACTTGGATGTGCATCCCATTTAGTAACTGGTCTATAACCCCTATATAATTGGATATATCCCATGTATAGCTGCGGTATAATATGGTTATAACCCACTTACCTAGCTGGGAGGCACCCCCAAGCAGCTGTATTTTGTTTGGTAACTTAATATCAATGACCATTTCAGGTATCTAAAATGGAGGTACATACCATACATAAGGCCTATGTAAGGGCCATGGCAATGGAATATGGTTTTATATGGTGCATCTCTTCTTGAGTGGCTCCTGAAATTCCCATTGACTACCCTCTGGCAAACTAACATGGCTATTGAAAATGGATGAAACTTGCCCATCTATAATGGATTTATGTTGATTTCCCTACTAAAAATGGTGATTTTCCAGTTCGCAACTCTTGGCTCTACGCTCCTTCACCCCGGCAGCATATCTCGAGGCTCAAGCCGAACGCTCCGAGCGGTACCTCCACAAAGCTCCACTTTCCCTCGCCATGGGCAGCGGAATCTCCGGGATCTCGACCGAACAGACCACGGGACGCACCAAGTGCCGCGGCCAAGAATGCGGTGGAGCAGGATCCCGAGGATCTCTCTTGTGGGCATTCTACAAGGTGGTGCCCCCCCAGTTATAAGTTGGTTTATAATCCCCATTAACTATAGATATAACCCCCATAAACCCTAGTTATTGGACTTATAAACCAAGTTAGCTAACTATGGGGCACCACCTTGTAGAACTTATACCATCTGGTTATGACTAACAGTTCGCCATGGTATAGATGGCCCATAGAAATAGATGGTTTGCCGAACTTAAAAATGGTGATTTTCCATGGCTATGTTAAATAACCAGAGGGTAAGTGGGTATTCTACAACTATAATAGTCATAGATTAGCAATTTTCATTTAAAAAGCAGGATCTTTTTTTTGTTTATAATCCAATTCCCCTAATATTGAACACCCCCTAAATGGATCTAGATGGTCCCCCAAATAGACGTAAATCCCCCAGTAGCCAGTAAAGTTTTTTTTTTGGGGGGGGGTGGGTATTCTGTAACTGGGTCAAACAACTAGAAAACCTGTAGATTAGCAATTGGATTCTGAGAATTGTCCTAAAAACTAGGCACATCTAAAGGCACCTATCAATTGGCCCGCTGTAGATTGATGGAAGATGCCTACACGAAACACGACAGGACATCATCATCTGGTTGGTGGTTTGGAAAACTTGTTTTTTCTCCATTCAGTTGGGCATTTCATAATCCCAACTGACGAACTTATATTTTTAAGAGGGGTAGGTATACCACCAACCAGTTATTGTTGTCACTTTCATGACATATCTAGGAATCTAGGTCAACCATGGTCCCGGATGATTTGTTTGGCGATATTCGCGGCTAATTTGTTCACTTGCCACGTGGTGCCAGCCTTTAACATCCATAGAACATCACATCAACCTCACAGTCATTGGGTTGGCTTGAGGGAAACTTTAACAGGAACCCCCCCATGATCTTCATGGGAAATACCGTGGTTTCCGGTATAGATTTTCCCATAAAAACCATGGGAAATACCATGGTTTCCTCTATATTCCATGGGAAATACCATGGTTTCCTGTAGATTTTCCCATAAAATCCATAGGAAATACCATGGTTTCCTCACTGTTTCCTCACTGTTTCCATGGGAAAAACCCATCCCTTGACACCGATGTTGATGCCGTAAGGCGCAGCTGCGAGTTGGAGAGCGGTTCCGGCGCCGCGACCGCGTTTCGCAGCCAGACGGAGGAAGAAGAGCTGACCATGCGGCCGATGACTCTTGGTTGCCGTAGAAAAGCATGGTATAAATTATATGGAATATAGACTTATAGAAGATTATATATAGAACTTCCAGATGGAACATAGAATTTCCATCACCTATAGGAACATAGAATTTCCAGATGGTTGCCATAGAAGAAACATGTTGAAGGAATTTCAGAATGATTTACGTGTGTTGTTTTCCGGATTGAATGGCACTTGAAGGGATTATCCGATGAGTCTTTGGATGAGATCGCTGGACAGGTCCAAAACATGATCCTTATCCCAGAAGGATTGACAATCTTGAGAATAATTTTCATTGGGATTGATGATGATTGGATATATACATCTGACAGAGGGATACATATATATATATATATATTATAGTTAAGCGGTAGTATTTGCTGTCGGTATATATATATATATATCGATATATATATATATATATATAGATATTCAAAAATTCTACCAATCTGGATCTTCTTTGGGCGCAAGGATTGGAAGCGCTTTGGAGGATGCGTGGTGGACCTCAGGAGGCGTGGGTCCTGGGCTTGGGTGAATCTCGTGTGATTCCAGTGGTTTCGAAGTAAAGGGGGTAAAAGGGAATGGTTTATATGGTTTTTGCCATCTATAAAAACAATGCAATTTTTACCATGCATGACTGGGAATAGCTGGTATAGTTGCTCAACTTTGGTTAGGGAATGGTTTATGGTTTATGCTATCTATGGTATAAGTGGCTGAATTCTATGGTTTATGGTAGGTGTAAAACGATAGTTCATAGGGTTTATAAACCAATCTATAAACGGACTTATGTTGTTAAAACAATGCCATGTTTACCGTAACCATCCATGACTGGGAATGGGATTTTCACACAACCTTTTTGAAAATGGTGATTGTTCTGGGGGATGGTAAACATGGCAGCCAGTTTTACCCACATTAGTATACTAATCATGAGATGAGAGTAGAATACAATACGCTGAGATTGTGTGAATTTGTGAATCTCGAATGGTCAAAATGATGATCACAATATAAGCTTATATATATATATACACATGTGTAGAGAGAGGGCTCAGAACTACTTCGACTCCATGGAGGTCCCTCAACCACCCAAGTGGGTGGCCTTATTTGTGACGGTGCAGCCACATTGCTCCCAAAATAGATGCCCTCTATGAGAGATGGCAATACAAAAACCACCATTTTATAAGTTCCCCATTTTGTACATCTTAAAACCTCGCTGATAAGGGATTCTCCATTGCCCTGTTTGAAGGGCCCGGAAGGTGTCCGAAATCCACCTAGGATTGTCAATGAGTGGTGCCCCAGTTTTGCAGGAAATTGCCTGTTGGTTTGTAAACCCCATTGATTAATGTCAACTAGTAACTATATATAATATACTGCATATATATATATATATATATGCACATACATATGTAGAATAAGTCCAAATAAATCCAACACTTTCATAACTTAAGAATAACTCTCAGCACTTGGAAGCCCCCCCAGCGGCTGTGGGACGGACACCTGGGATGGGATGCGGGGTAGGCATCACTTCCACACAGTTTGTCGGCGGTCCGATTTTCTACCAGCCATCCTTTGGTAGCCGCTGGGCATTGGGTGAGCCCCGGGATTAGTGGACTTAACATACTTAACATCCTTTTTTTTTACGCCTAGGGTGAATTTTCAGGGAATCTCACCTGAAATATATGGTTTTATTAACTTTATAATGTTTTATATGGATTTATCTGGTACAGTATCTCCAGTTTGGGTACCTGAAATAGCCATTGATGGCTGGACATGCAGTGTGGCTTCGGGCTGGTCGATATCGACCTCACGTCGAGATGTCGCTGGAATGATGTGAATTGTCGTGGGGGGAAATCACGGAATCAGAACCAGTGGCCGAGCCCCTTCAGAACCAGTGAAATTACTTAACTGCTGGGTGGTTTGGAACCATGGAATTTTATGACTTTCCATATTAATTGAGAATGTCATCATCCCAACTGACGAACTCATATTTTTCAGATGGGTAGGTATACCACCAACCAGATAACTTTATCCAGGTATATGCTGGGTAAATCTTGGTAGTTTAATTGCGGTTTTTCTTCCGGGTTGCTTGGGGATGCTTGAGGTATATAAACCATTCTGCTGCGATGTTTTTTTTTTTGCCGGGCAGCTAAGGTTGGCAATGTATTTGATACATGCTAGAACTAGACCCTCTCAGAAACTTGAAACCGATCCCCTCAAACAACATCATATGAAGTAATGTGGTACACCGGTAAACCCATCAATAACCCATCCCAAATTAGGGTTTATCACCTTAGACCGGCTGGAAATGAAGCCTATTTATTTTCCCCCAGGGCTGAGACTCCACTTGAAGCGGTGCTCAACTTGATCCGGACGATTCTCCAGACAGAGCCACATCCCCCACATACCCTCTGGTAATTTAACATAGCTATGGAAAATCACCATTTTTAATGGGAAAACTCACTATAAATGCATATTTTCAATAGCTACGTAACAAATTACCAGAGGGTATCCCACATCATCAACTAAGGTTACAGCAACTCAAGGACAGGAATTGAGCGGACAAGCCTGGCCGCCAGGTCCGACAGGTCGAAGTGATGTGTTTTTTTACACACCTGGCAGCTCCCTTCAACGGTAAGTGTTGTTGCGGAGCGGCAGGTCGATTTTGGGTCGATGCTTTTGCGTTCGGAGCCTGTTCATGAACTGAAATAGGTCGTTGTTGTGAAACGGGTTGTTCAAACAACCAGAAGACCCGAATGAGTTGGTGCTATTGATTCTCACTATAGGCATCTTTTGGAAGCGCATGTTTTTTTGAAATATATGATTTTTTGGGAGTTCCAAAGGCAGAAACATCCTTGGCCGCTGCGACGGCGCAAAGTTGTACAGTTTGGACTTCTTTCCTTTTACGCGTGGCCGATTTCCAGTTTGGGCTGGAAAATCTTCGGAGTTTTGTGGCAAAACGATCCCCGAATTGGCGTGGAGGGCCGTTTTGGTTTCTTCAATCCATGGATGGCAGATTGACCCTGATGGCTGTGGCGAAAAACAGGTCAGAAAAACCTAGGTCAATATTGGATGGGTAGAAACTAGTCCTTTAGTCTTTTGGTATCAATGGGATTATCTACTAACCAGCTGAGATTTTTTTTTTTGCCGGGATCTAAGATTGGCATAGATTGGCCATGAAGCCTGGTAGCAATGGCGAATAGCCCCCACATAGCACCACAACAAGTGAAGCAGACCATGTTGGAATGTTCGCTCCCACCCTGCCACTCACATGCTGGGAAGAGTCATGGTAAACCGCTCTGCTAAGTCCATGTGGTCCAGAATTCTCCCATTTTTTGTTTCACGAAGTGCTGCAAGGATCTGCAAGGGTCATTAAATGTCCCCATTGAACATCACCCAACCATTAGGTATATGGTCTATAATGGCTACTATAAGGTGATGTCCAATATTCCCAAAATGGGACAGTTACCAACCCCTGATCTGCAAGGGTTCCTGAAGCGTGTTTCTTTTCGCCCGTTTGATGTTTTTGTGTCCTGCTACGTATTTCTTGACTTGCTGCCAAGGAGTTCTTAGCCGTCTTAGATTAAGAACATGATGATCACCATAGATGCCCTTTTCTCACTGGTGGCTTGAAGAAGAGAATCCCTGAAATGGAGCCTCGAAATATCTGATAAACTAACATAACTATGGAAAATCCATATTTTATCCAATTTTTATTAAGTAAATCGTGGTAAATCAACCATAAATTGCAATTTTCAATAGCTCTGTTAGTTTACCGGGTATGGTCTGCAGTGGTGACCGGACCTGGAATTTCGTGGCATCTATCATCCATGGACTTTGCTGGCAAAGTTTGAACCTGGTTTTGTTGCGCCGCTCTATGCGTCCTGTTCCCACTGGGAGGGCGCAGGTGCTATGTAAAGAACACCTCGGCCCACGAGGGGTTGAGAGTGAAACAGACTTAAGCGCAGGATTGCTGAAAATGAAGGGCACTTGAATGTATATCGTGTGTGTCCCAGTTGAGTGGAAAATGATCCATATAAGAAGATTGTTAGAAGTTGGATTATCAGTCACACCATGGTTACTGACCATTTATGAACTGGCCGAAACAAATTGAAGTGCAGAGTTGGAAGATAATGGATGTTCATCTCAAGTTTCGTTCGGACGCACATTTCGAATGGATTCGAAGCCTTAGCCTCACCATCATGAGGCTGGAGAATGCTGTTTAATCATTCTGAATGCCGATGTTCAGACAAACCAGTCCAAGGCGGTGCCCCGGAATCGCCAAGTTGGGGTTCACATAACTCAGCACAGCTAGGTAGATTTGGATCTAACTAGTGAATCCAGTGAAACCAGACCCATTTTTCAGCGCAACCGGAGGGTACAAGGCCTTGTGCCAAAGAAATTTTCTACACTGTCCACTCCGAATATCGATGAATATCCCTAAATTTGTCATTGATCATCATTTGTAGAAGTTTTATGGCACGAACTTCAAAAACGACCCATTTTTGGTGGCTACCTCTGGTAATCAAACATGGCAATGACAATTTTCCATCATTTATTGATATTCATTTCATACTTGATTTTCTCATTAACACCTTAACAGTGGATTTTCATTTATGTTTGATGACACCGGAGGCTATATCGGCTATACCCCACGAGAAAACCATGGGATAATTGCCGTCTGCGAAGGAGCCGGGCCTCACGAAGCTCGTCGAGGCGGTTTTCCCATACCATCCACTAGCTATTTGTATGGCATTGTATGACTATGAAACGCATAGCAACCCGCAAAGATTGAACATGTATTATATATATATATATATGCATGTAACATGTATATTAAGAGAATGTTGTACATGTTTAGTTACCCTACATCTTTCTCGATCATCTCGTTTCAGGGTGCCCTTCTATTTAAATCAAGATTCGCCATGACGTACCCAAGATCTGTCATGAAAACCATGGTTGCACATCCATTTAAACATTCAACACATCATTTAGGGACAAATCATGTCACAATGATTAAAACTTCAATGATCTCCCCAATTGGATTTTTTTTTTAAACATAAGATAAGGGCGTTGGAACAAGCGCGTCCCCCTGCAGGCAGCCAAGGGTCTAGGGTTGAGCACGGAACAGCCGCCTGGGCTGCACTGGGGATCACCGAGGAGATTCTTTTGGGAACATTCAACCCAAAATAGCAACACTGGGGATTTCGCCATGAATGTGATGGATTGGGCCATGAACTAACCAGCCATCGTTGTGAAATTTTGGGATGCTAACAGCAAACACGATGAGATGATCAGATAGGGGACATTTGGCGCAAAAAAATCCCGAGGAATTCACCATCGGTAGGGGTGAATCCATCAGAAGGGGTGAGGCGGCTGGTAATCTGTGGCCTTAAATCCCATTCCCATCATTGATACCCTCTGGTAACTTAACATAGCTATGGAAAATGTCCATAGAAATAGTTGATTTACCCATTAGAAAGGGGGGTTTTCCAAAGTTATGTAAACCTTTAGTTTACCAGAAATTAGGTTATATTCCCGTGATATTCCTTCATGTTGGTAGCTTGGGCTGGGGATATTCCATATGTAACAGGGCACGCCCCAAGTAGCGACCAAGAAGACTATCAGCGAGAAACTACTTTCTTTGCCAATCTGAGATCCAGCCTACCATAAAAAGTTAAGCCCCCATGGATGGTACAGTATCCTTTTTAGATCCCCATCATTGGTAGGTGATATTCCCAGTATATTGGTAGGAATCGTAAGCGGCTAATAAACCATTACAATAGCCGCATATTCCAGTCATCTCCATGACCCAAAAATTCCCAATGACTCAGAAATTGCTCCTGGGTTAATTGTGGATTATCACTACGGTGGGCAAGATGAGTCAGATTTGACTTTCAGAGTTATATTGCTATCCCATGGTTATTTTACAAGGGGAGCGATTCAGAGGTATGGGTATCTATCTTCCTTATTTTGCATGAGGGAGCCAGTTGGAGCTATGAATTGAGTTTCCCAACAACCGATACAGTAGTGACGTGGCGAAACCACCATTGAATCCCATTATCATCCCATTAATATCCCATGATATACACATTATAATCCCATAATTATCCATAATTATATATCACAATTACAATCCTATGAAAAACGCCTATGAAATCCCTGTTGAATCCCCATGTTTTCCTATGGTTTTCTTCACATTTCTAGGAGATGTCCCACGGTTTTCCCACGGTTTTCCCATGAAAACTTCCATTTATAGTGGATTTTCATGGGTTTTCCTATGGTTTTCCCATGGATTTTTCCCGCCCCCACTGAGGCAAGACGCCCTGCTCTCCGCTGTCACCAACGACGTCGAAGCCGTGGACGCCATCCGACGGACCATGGCGGCTGCGGGCGTCGCGGGCCGCTGAGCGAAGGAAAAAGACCAGTGGCGACGCGGTGGAGGGGGTTGCGATTCTACTGGAGAAACTGTAGGGAATTCTACTGGGGTGTTTAATGTGAAATCATAGGACAATGTATATACTATACATGAAGGTTTTCATGGGCTTGTTGAATATATAGGTTATATTGGTTATATGATTATTAACGTACAGTAGTGTTAAAAACTTATAATGATTATATTTAGTGGTATATATATTATTACCAATTATATAGGGTTAATCACTGCAATGTGATAATCATAGGTACTAAAAACTTAGAGTGATTCATGTTGAATCCTACAAAACTGCCCAAGTGATTCTACTGGGATTCACCGTGAAAAGCATGAGGATTTTTTCTGGCTTCGTCTCAAAAGTCTTCGCCTTAAATCGTGAAGTTCTTTCACATTCCAAAAAAACCATTGAGTTGATCACATTGGTACAAGGTGGTGCCACAGTTCGGAATTGCTAAGTTGGTGAACACTTGGGGTTATGGTAGAGGTGTTCAAAGCAACTTACATTTGGGGGGGGCAGCACCTTAAAAAAAAACGGGACTTTTCAAATGATTTCACCAAACACAAATCTGAAATCGACCTTAGATACCTTAGTGACACGAGGGTTCCAGGTTCTGCCACGTTGCTTTGCGTGAGGCACCAATGATCTAGAGATTGATTATGTGTCAAGCACTGCTCTTGGGAACATCGCACGTGCGTAGCCATAAGTAACCACAGAAAAAGATCGAAAAGCAGTTCATCACCATCTTAGAATTGGCTGTAAATGAGTAATTAATATCAATTTTTATAGTAATTGATGGTAATTTCATATAAATTGATGGTTATTACTAGAACTTATTATAAAATACCATCAATTCTACATATTTGGAGGGTTGCTATGGTCCATGGTGGATGCCAGGTCTCCCTTGGAGAAAACTTCTCCCTTAGAGCGGGCCACCCGAAGGCAGCCGGGTGAGTTGCAGCTTGTATGGTGCACATGTCCTGATCAAAAACTGTGCATTTCACCATGGGAAGATATGGATTGAACATGACCAGCCGTGAAACCATGTTCCAACATGGTTTCACCCAATTTTGCCCATCAAATATCTTCAATAAATATCAATAAATATCAATAAATATCAATAAATATCAATAAATCAAATAAATCCTAATTTTCAAAGGTCAAAACCATGTCAAAGCCACAAAAATCCCCCATGACCTCCGCATGCCCTCGTCCGGTTCCGCAGGACGCGGCGGACGAAGACCTGCTCCGCGCTGGAGGTGGAAGCCGCCGTGGCCAGACAGGACTTGGAGGTGGCCCGATGGCGATCCCGGAGGGATCCGTTCCAAGTGGGTGGCTTCAGCCATAGGTTATGGTTGAACTTAACTATGGTTTATGGTAGATATAACTATGTTTTTCTTTTTTTTTTGGGGGGGGTTTATAAAATCCCAGAAATCTCAGAAATATGGCTTTAATGGTGGTTAAATGATGGTGATTTAAATTGTGATTTAATGGGATTTAATGGTCAATATGTTGCCCCCGATGGCTGTATTGGCTCATATGCCCCATGAATACTAGTTTGTTATATCTACCATAAACCATAGTTCATGCACTTATTTTAGGCAACTTAATTAGCTATCTTGGGCGCCCCCATCCTGGAGGTATAAATGGATTATAGCCTACTGATCCCACCTAGTGGGATGAGTCACTCAGTAGATCTGAGTAGATTTCTGACCTGGAAGGCCTGTACCTGGACCTGGTTCCGTCCTGTCACGGGATGATTTTAACGAACTATGGGTGCTGTGGATGTTATGGGGGTTTTATGGGATGTTATGTTATGGAATATTCATGGAACACCAATGGAATATTCATGGGATATTTTGCTTCCTCCACAATCCTTGGAAAACCATGGAAACATATATGGTACAATCACCCTGTAAATGGAGGTTTTTTTTATGGCTGGACTGCTAAACTTAATGCAAAACTGATATGTTCATAGGATATTGCTGTAGTGGATTTTAATACGCGAATTAAATATGAATGGGATTACCCTCTGGTAAACTAACATGACTATTGAAAATCACCATTTTGAATGGGTAAATCTACTTTAAATGCCTATTTTCAATAGCTATTATGACATAACCAGAGGGTATGACTTAACATTCTTGTACTTGCTGAGTCGGTAATGTTTTTGATCATCCCCAAGCTTGGAAGCTTTTGTGGGACCATGGTGTATATAGATATTTATGTGGGCGTCCTTCAAGCAAATCCAAGTAAATTGGTGTTTTTATGGTGATTTTTTAGAGGATTTGATGGGAAAAATGGTGAACCGACCAAGGGGAGGGATTTGATGGTACTTTAGTGTTCACTAGGGTTGTTGTCCTGTTTTCTATGGGTATAAGATGAGATTTTAACCCCTGTAAGTTGGGATATGGGCCCCCTATAATAGCTATGGTGAAATATATCCGTCCATAATGCAACTTTACCACCCTACCTACATGGGGGGAACATCAGCAAATCGAAGTCTTATTGGCGGTATAAGCGCCCTTCAGTAAACCAACATAGATATGAAAAGCCACCAGACATGTGGAGGTTTCCCAAATATGGGTACCCAACATAGATATGAAAAGCCACCAGACATGTGGAGGTTTCCCAAATATGGGTACCCCTAAATCAAATATGTTGATAGGAACTTCCATCATAAACCATCCATCTATTGGGGTGCCCCCCATGACTATGGAAACCTCCATGTAGATCATTGGGGGAAAAGGATCCCAACTGAACATATTTCTCAAGATGGAACCATGGTTGAGGATACCTCAGCATTTTCCATGGCTTTTCCCATGGTTTTCCCCATGAAATCAAGATTTTTCCCATTTTCCCATGGTTTTCCCATGGTTTTCCCACGTCATCGTAACATCCCAACGGCCTCCGCGGCACCCCGACGAAACCAACGGCGGCCAGGCGGAGGGTGCCACGCGACGCCACGCGCGGCGGAAGCAACGGACCAAGACGTGCCCCTCGAGCGCCTTGCAGCGGCATGGCAGCAGTGGGTGCGGTCAGTGAAGGGTACCATTTACCCTCTGGTAAACTAACGTAACTATGGAAAATCACCAGCTTTAATAGGTAAATCAACTATTTCTATGGGCCATTTTCAATAGCAAACTGTTAAATTACCAGAGGGTAACCATAGGAGAAGCATGGGAAAACCCTTGGGAAAATATGGTGATTTCATAGGAAAACCATGGGAAAATGGGTGAATATAGGAATAGATGGTTTACTCACTCATCAGATTATGAATATTGGGGAAGTACCCATTTTATATTAACTATGTCAACTAACTACTATGGGTTAATAATATTTTCCGAACGGGGCTGTGGATTTCCATATGGCTAAGAGTAACCACTTGAAATAGGGATTCACTGCGATATCTCATTGAGATAGACTGGGGCAATACATATCCATCATATCCCAGAATTTTGGTTGGAGAAATATTCGGCTCCATTGGCTCCATGCTTCGGAAATCTGAGAAATCGGGAATACCTCCAGCTTGAATGAGTCCTATAGCGGGTCTGAGCATGGATCAGGTAATGTGAAGCCAGGAGTTTTTTTCAACCAACAGAGGGTCCCATGGTTCCATGTTCCATCGCATATCCTAGGGACTAGCCTCTATTAATCAACAGAGTTCTGGTTGGTGGTGACTGGAACCATGGAATTTTGAATGACTTCCCATTCAGTTGGGAATGTCATCATCCCAACTGACGGACTCATATTTTTCAGAGGGGTAGGCTCAACCACCAACCAGTATTGTTATCAATCATCATTGACCATATAATAACCATATATTAACCACCATTAACAGTATATTAACCATGGTATACCACCAACCAGTATTGTTATTTTCATCCAGGGAAGGCATCGACACTTGGGATTTCGTCATTTGAATTATGAGGCTTCAACTATCCATAAGTATCCAAATTCTTACGGGGAGTTGGCTAAACCAGGAAAGGTGACATGGTGAATCAATAACCAGAATAAACATGATCACTGTCGCCAGCAATTCGACCACAGCAGGGGCTTGGAAGACGACAGTTGGAAGGTGACCAATCCGCCATGGATGACAGATATGACAGATGCCAGAGGACTCGGTGAGTCAAGTGATGCACCGGGGGCATGGCTGCCGAAACTTCGATGATCTTCGATGAATGGGCTGTTGTTGGGATATACTGGGAATCACTTAACCTACCTGGTTGGTGGTTTAGAACATGATTTTTATGACTTTCCATATAAATTGGGAATATCAGATCATCATCCCAACTGACTTTCATATTTTTCAGAGGGGCAGGCTCAACCACCAACCAGATACTATGTCCACCTTAGGTGTGTCTGACAATGTTCTTCATCACCCGCACAATATCGCACAAAAAGATGTGCACAAAGAGGGTCCTTTCCAGTCAACTTGTGTCTGGATGGACATTGAAGATCCAGCGCCAGGGTTTTCCTTCAAAACTCTTCGGGATGCTCGATTCGGTTCCATACTTCAAAACATGCAAGCTGGGTGTTGCATATGCTTCTGCCATGGAATTTTCTCAACAAATTTCTGTGTTTCTTGGATCTTTTGAAAAAGGTGCGGCACAGAGTTTTCCCTTAGCCCTCCAGTGATATTCAATAGCTCCTGGAAACCTTACCCTCTGGTGAACATACAAAAAGCAATGGAAAATGGCCATTTATAGTTGATTTTCCAATTAAAAATGGTGATTTTCCATTGCTATGTTAGTTCACCAGAGGGTATTGGATCTTATTGGATTGCTTAATTTTGGTGAGTCATGGGGACAATGGGCAGTCCTGGCACCCACTGCGCGCCATGGGGATCCTTTGCTGAGGAACATCCAAGAAGATCGTGAGGTGCGAATTGGCCGTTTGGGTCGTTTGGATGGATTGGCTAAGTATCCTCAAGGGCGCCATGGTCAAAAGTTGGATTACCCTTCAGTAACTTCAGTAACTCACAGAGCTATGGAAAATGGCCCAGTAGATTCGTAGATGATATGATTTCAATGGGAATTTCAGGCCTTATATATGGTAGGTAGCTCCAATTTAGGATCCTGACATTCCCATGGCAGTGATTTGCCCAAAAATGTGATTTGCCTTAGTAAACGCTTGAGAAAAACCAGAGGGTCAATGGGGATGGTCAGGTCGCCATAGGAAGTCAGCCAGTGTTTTTGGAGTCCTCGGGATGACCATGGCCCATGAATCCCATGTGTAGCCTTGGCACGAATGAAACATCCGAAACAGAAACCGAAACTGAAAAAGATAGGTCGGATCACGTGGATATATATGTTGCTGGTTGGTGGTTTGGAACATGAATTTTACTTTTCCATATATTGAGAATAGTAACCCCAACTGACTTTCATATTTTTCAGAGGGGTAGGTCAACCACCAACCAGCTTGTTTTTTTCGATATACCGTGCTTGATTTTTGGAGGATTGTGAGTTACTTAAGTTCTCTACCCACAAATATGGATCGTTTTCTGAGAACAAAATATGCAGATGAGGCATTTTCGCTGGAAAAGATTGCCAGAAGGGCAGTAAAGTCCAAGGGTTTCCCTGCTTAGATATCCGCATCCAGTCGCACCAGTTGGGGAACTTGCTAAGCTGCGAATCAAGGTTGATACGCAGTTGATTGACCTCACAGATTCACATGGCTCGCAACACTTCTCTCTTTTATTGTGGCTTCAATGATTTTCGATTTACATACTCAGGTGATCTCAGGCGCATTCCATCGGAAATGGAAGATGGAATGTGGGTATATACATAACTGATTGGTGGTTTGGAACATTATTTATTGTTCCATATATTGGGAATAATCATCCCAACTGACTTTCATACTTTTCAGAGGGGTTGAAACCACCAAACAGATAAACATAAGAAAGGCCGAAAACCGAAAGTCAACTTCAACCAACCTGGGAAAAAGGGATGCAGAATGATTCAGACAGAAAAAGAGCCCAGGCAAATCATTTTGGCCAAAATTTCTTGGGTTCCAACTTCCGTGAATATCGCACCAGATTTCATGTCGACAACAGGGTTCCGCTCCAGCTCCCCTTTGGTGATCCAACATGGCTGGAGTATTCCCTGTCTTTGCATCAGTTCAAAAGCTTCAAGTAGCCACAGTATCAATGGGAATTTCCGGAACCAATTGATTGGAGGTACCGATTCCATACATAAGGCCTATTTTGTTAGGACTATGTAAGTGAATATCCCCAGAAAATATGGTCTTATATCGTACTAACGTAGCTCCATTTTTGGATCCTGAAATTCCCATTGATACTATGTCCTCGTTGCTGAGTTTTTCCTCTTTCCACACCCAATCTTAGATACCCGGCCTGGTAAACATACAAAAAACGATGGTTAAAATCACCCTATGTTGAATGAGACAACTCACTATTTCTATGGCCATTTTCAATAGCAAACTGTTAGTTTACCAGAGGGTAAATCCCCTAATAAATCCCATATTCCCTCTAAGATCCTATTAAATCCCAATAAATCCCAATAAATCCCACTATATTCCCATTAAAACCTATTAAATCCCATTAAACAGCTGGCGAATAGTCCCAGTATCAAAAGATTAGCGTAGAATCTCCAGCGAAATCATGTCGAAGTCGCATCGCCGCGAGGCCACCAGTGAGACCATGCGCGTGGGGCGGGTCGACTCGCCCCAGTCGGAGGCCATTGTTCGCTGAGTGTGTCATATCAACTAGGGTGATAAATGGGATAAATTACCAAGATTTCCAAGTTTTCTTATGCTTAATAAATGTTCATAATTGTAATGGTGATTAATGGTGAATAAAATGAAGTTGATTATAGTTGATTTTCCTGTTTGTCACCCTAGTTGATTCGAACTATAGTTGGTAAATGGATGGATCAACTATGATTGTCTGGAGGTTTCCTAAGTCATGGGGCACCCCCAAATCATCCAAGTCAAGGATGACCAAGACTTTGTATTGAAAACTATGGTGACTTGCGGATCCTTCATTTTAAGAAGGATGATGATGCAGGATGGGGCCCCCAAGATAGCGTTCAGTTGGTTTATAACTGGCTGAATTCTATGGTTTATGGTAGATATAACTATAGATAACTATGGTATTCATGGGGTTTATAAACCAACAAACATGACTGGGGGGCCCCATCCTGTGGTGTGTATACCATTCACCTGGGGGATGGGCCAAAGTTTGGTGACAATTTTTCCGGCAGAGGACTGGTGATTTCCTTGTGGGTAACCTGTTGTAAATGGATGGCAATGGGGCACAAGTTGGAATAAGTTGAATTTCAATCCACTTCATACACTTGGAAACTTTCAGAAGTTACTCAAGATAAACTATGCCCCACTGAAAGCTCCACAAGTAGTCTGCTTTTGTGGGAGGTCTGACTTGTATGCAGAAGAGGGAACTATCCCAAAATGGTTTCAGTTCAGATTTTTAATTTTCAGCAGGTTGTTGAGACTCTGCTTAATTTTGTTTCCCAATTTTGCTGGTCAGCTTGTTTGTCCTTTCAATCATTCCTGGCTGGTGGTTTCAAACATGTTTTCTTTTCCATTTCATATATGGGTTTTCATCCTTCCCATTGATGAACTCCATCATTTTTGAAGATGGTTATTGCACCACCAACCAGATAGTGATCTATTGAATTCCTATGGATTGATATTGATTTACCAGCATCTACCCATGGAAAACGATGGTTCTTGCACCACCAACCAGTTTCGTTTGCTCAAAAAGGTATTTTTTTGTTGAGTCACTATGGGATCTCTCAAGGTGACCAATCAGAAAAAAAACGTTCAACTTCCAGACTTTCAAACCCTTCGTGATATCTAATGCGATTGGTGGTGACTGGAACCATGGAATTTTATGACTTTCCATATTAATTGGGAATGTCATCATCCCAACTGACGAAGTCATATTTTTCAGAGGGGTAGGTATACCACCAACCAGAATTGTTTATTTTCCATTTCATATATGGGACAATCCTTCCCATTGACTTTCATATTTTTCAAGATGGTTGTTGCACCACCAACCAGTAATGTTTTCTCCATCATTGACATTTCAAAGGGTCAGGGCCCCGCTAACGGGTCGCAAGAAAAATTGCAGCCAGTGTCCAAGATGTTTGGGCCCCAACATCTCGGAACTGGCTTGTGGTTGATACTTAGGGTGGTGCCCTATGGTACCGTGTTACAAGTTATATAGTTATATAGTCTATAAAGAATCATAAACCCATCCAGCTCTAGATTTGATTTATCTAGCATAAACCTAACAGTATCTAACAGTTAACTGTTAACCTAGTTCTACATCAATTTAGCGAACTATAGATCCTACAATACGTCCATCGAACCCTAGATTTGATTCATCTAAACCCAACAGTTAACCTACTAGATCAATTTCGCCAATTAGATCCTACAATACTGGTTGGTGGGATAATCCTTCCCATTGACGAACTCCATCATTTTTCAGAGGGGTAGGTCAACCACCAACCAGTTATGGAATCTAGATGAATATAGTCTTATAGAAGATTGTATACAACTAGATCCTACAATATTACCCTCTGGTAAACTAACATAGCTATGGAAAATTGCCATTTATAGATGGTTTACCTATTAATAGCACGGTGATTTTCCATGGCCATGTTAAATAACCAGAGGGTATAAATCCGAATAAATCCCATAAATTTTCCCATTAAAATCCTATTAAATCCCAATAAATCCCATGAAATTCCCATTAAAATCCTATTAAATCCCAATAAATCCCATGAAATTCCCATTAAAATCCTATTAAATCCCAATAAATCCCATGAAATTCCCATTAAATCCTATTAAAGGGGTAGGTCAACCACCAACCAGTTATGGAATCTAGATGAATATAGTCTTATAGAAGATTATATACAACTAGATCCTATACAATATTACCCTCTGGTAAACTAACATAGCTATGGAAAATTGCCATTTATAGTTGATTTACCCATTAAAAATGGTGATTTTCCATAGTTATGTAACAGTTTACCAGAGGGTAAATCCTAATAAATCCCACTATATTCCCACATTTCCCACTAAGATCCCAATAAATCCCAATAAATCCCATGAAATTCCCATTAAATCCTACAATATGACTCCCATTAAATCACCATTTTGGGAGTCCCCACATCAAACGACTGTGATGCTTCGGCCGTCGCAGGGCCGATCCTTGAAGTTCCCCGGGTCGCCCCTCAGTTCGGGACCTGAGAGCTTGTGCGGAAGCCCAGCATCCAGCCCATGGCCGTGGATGGCCATGGAGAAACTCAGCGAAAACCCAGGTTTAATGGGATTTTCATGGGAATTTCATGGGATTTCTTGGGATTTTATAGGATTTGAATGGGAATTTAATGCGATTTCTTGGGATTTCATAGGATTTGAATGGGGATTTAATGCTGTTTAATGGGATTTACTAGGATTTTAATGGGAACATAGTGGGATTTATTAGGATTTACCCTCTGGTAAGCTAAGATTGCTATTGAAAATGGATGAAAATGGCCCATTTAGTTCGTTGATTTACCCATTAAGGATGGTGATTCTTCAGTTCGCTATGTTAGTTTACAAGAGGGTACCCGCTGGCAATGTAACCGTTTGCGAAATGGAAAATCATCATTTTGAATAGTGCATCTATAACTAAATGGATATATAGCTATATATAATAGTTACCAGAGGGTAATGCGAATAATTCAGATAATCATGGGATGAGAATGGGACTGATGATTATTAAATGATATTAAAGGTTGGTTGATGACATGGTGGGTTTTCATGGTGATTTAACCATCATTTTGAATGGATGACTATGGGATTCACGCTGATTTTCAGGAGATTATTTACTTGGTGGTTCACCCCAGGAAGCTCCCTAGCCGGAACTGGAGAACTGGACTGATCCAGATGTGGCAATGACAAACAAGCCTTAGAGACCGAGATGTTTGGGATAAGCACCTTATAGATTATAGTATGACTGGTTGGTGGTTTGGAGCATTTGTTCCATCTATTGGGAATAATCATCCCAACTGACTTTAATTTTTTCAGAGGGATTGGAACCACCAACCAGATGATTATAAAAGGTGATTATAGATTATGTTATAGTATACTTCTGTAAATATTTGATGGATATTATTATGTTACCTCTATAATGAAGGTGCTCATCAAATATGTGTTGTAGAAGGTGACACTCATCAAACAAACATGATCCGGAAAGGACACTTTTTGTGGGGCCGATGGTGCCTGATGTTTCTGGACGGTAGCAACCTCAAAAAAGACTCAGTCCCATGGGTGATCGTTACTCGCGAGTGTCAAAACATGTTTCAGGCGATGGTAGATTCGTTTGAAATATCCAGCATACAATTCATTGGGGACCAACTCACTTGATAACTGAATAGCCACGACATGTGCTTCAACTAAGTACTCTAAATAAGGAAAGAGCATATTGTAGCATGTTATAGATTAATACAATGTGTGCGTGAAGGAATCTAGTGCTGGCTGTAAATCCATTCTCACTTCACTACTCATGAAAAGAACAAGACAGCTGTTTAAAAACAAAGAAAGACCCAGTCATATCCTGAGAATGTTTAAAAAAAACCACAGAACAGATCAACAGCAAGTCAAAGCCTGTAAAAAGCAACTCTAAACACCATGAACCACATAGTATACGAATACAAATATATCAAATGCCAAAATATCAGATTTTCCCAGGGTTTTTCCATATTTTCCCATGGTTTTCCCATATTTCTTCCATATGTTTCCATATTTTTCCATATTTTCCTATGGTTTTTCCATGGTTTTCATGGTTTTCCCATGGTTTTCCCATGGTTTTCCCATATTTTCCCATGGTTTTCCCATGGTTTTCCTATGGTTTTCCCTTCCCTTTGGAGCTTTCTTCCCATGCCCAAGGCCGGAGCCGGGCGGTCCCTCCTCGGTGCACACGCCCAGCACCTCAGCGTCCACCCCAGGGGCACACCTGACACTTGGCCGAGACGATAGCGTTGGTTGGTTGATGACATGGTGGGTTAATGTGGGTTCATGGTGATTTTACCATCATCTAATGGTGATTAATCATTTATTTCATCATTTTATAATGGTGATTTAACCATCTAATGGTGATTTAACCATCATTTATAGTAATCATTTAGAATAAAACTGAATATCTGGTTGTTGGTTTGGAACATGAATTTTATTTTTCCATATATTGGGAAGAAGAATCCCAACTGACTATATATTTTTTTCAGAGGAGTTGAAACCATCAACCAGTCATTTATAGTAATCATTTATTTAATCATTTGATAATAATCATTTTAGCCTCAACTATATTTTAAAACTACAATCATTTGCTGGGTTAATGGTGGTTTAACCATCATCTGATGGTGATTTAACCATCATTTAATGATTATAAGAAACCATATTTATTTAATGAGTTTCATGTACAGTAATGTGGTTTGATGTGGTTTAATGTGGTTGAACATATAAATGATTACAAGTGATGACATGGTTGATGATGATTATATGCTATTTATAATCTTTTATAATTTCTTTATATTTTTTTAATGATGATTATAATTGGGTTAGTGGTGGGTCATCCATCAATTATAGTCATTTATAGTTTTTGTTTATTTTAATGATGATTATGATTTGGGTTAATGGATGTTAGGTGATTTTAATTGGGTTTAGGGGGGAGGTTTCTTTTTGATTTCTTGGGCTTTCGACCATCCAATTGAGATGTATGGCTTGCTCCTTTCTGGAGCCACGAAAATGGGTGAACCTTTTTGTGGGATAACAATGGACAATATGTTTTATCGTTTGGGGCCCCTTGGACAAATCCAAGATACCCAAGATTGGTGTTTTAATGGGAATGACCAATTTCTCGAAATTGGGATGTAAACGGATCATTTTGGGGGAGCATGAGGGTATTAATGATATATATATATATATATGGATATAGTTGAGTCTTATCATTACCAGTGACCTTAGCTAAAGCAGCTTGACAAAACGATTGTTTGTCTTGATGTGTGATTTTCCATTGGTTAATCCACTAGAGTTGGGGTTCCGAAAGATTCGGACACGATATGAATTGAATCTGGTTGGTGGTCACTGGAACCATGGAATTTTGAATGACTTTCCAGAAACAGTTGGGAATGGAAAATCATCCCAACTGACGAAGTCATTTTTTTCAGAGGGGTAGGTTCATACCACCAACCAGAGTATGAATAAGGGAGTTTGCATTGATATGATGGATTACCATATGTTGGGAATTTCATGATCCCAACTGACGAACTCCATCATTTTTCAGAGGGGTAGGTCAACCACCAACCAGAAAAGGATGGGGCCGCAACACCGGATTTGACTCCCCAATTTTTTCGCAGCGTAAAGAAAGCCGTGATCTACAATGTGGGGCCCCCTAGTTATAAATTGGTTTATCAACCCCAGTAACTATAGTTATATAGTTAGATCACCTATAAACCATAGTGAAATTGGAGTTATAAACCCACTGAAAGCTATCTTGGAGGCACCACCTTGTAGCCAGGGTTCCTGCTGGAAATCCGCCAGCTGCGATGCGGAACCGTTGCCAGGATCATACAGAATTGGCGCTCAGGTGCCTCCATAGTTGCGGTCAGTGCTGGTGATTGACCCGGCCTGGTAAACCATAGGAAAACCATAGGAACACCATAGGAAAACCATAGGAAAATGGTGATTTAATGGTGATTAATCCATAATGAGCCTCTGGTTATGTCAAAATAGCTATTGAACATGGCCTATTGATAGTTGATGTACCTATTATGAAGGATGATTTTCCGGTTCGCTACAGTATGTTAGTTTACCAGAGGGTAGTTGGTGAAGATCCTTCGTCAATCTAATTAAGCTGGCAATATTTTTCCATAGGGAACGATGTTTCAATAGGGAAAATGTTTGGATGCACGATCTAGTGGATATCCTTTGGAATTCCAAGGAAGCTAGTAATGATAGTGGAAAGTCCACCGCTGACATTCATTTACAGATGATTTTCTCCACAAAAAACATCGCTGTTGTTTGCAATGCCTGGGAGTTCATGGTTACAGTCCTTGCGATAGTTAGTTTCCCCGGCTATGAATGGGATATGTAGTATATCATGTGATAACATGACCTTTATTTGGGTTTACTTTATTGTTTTTTGTTGAGTATGTCAGCTGGTGACCTTGGCTTTAATATGCGGAAATAGCGAGCTAAGCAATAAGTTGTTTGCCGGGTAGCTATAGTCCAAGATTAGCAGATGATCAATATTTGGTCATGATCTGTTGCTACATCTTGATACCTTTAAGTGGGTGGGTCTGTACCTTGTGGTTTCAAAAAAAAAACATACTTCCCACCCTGTTGGGGATAATGATCCAAATTGACTAATATCTTTGGGATTGGTTAAAGCCACCAACCAGTAATATATGATAGGCACCACCGAAAAGATAGAACAGTGTTATAGATCATGTCTCCGAAAAAAATGCAGGTATCCAACTTTTTCATTTGTTTTGTTGGGGGTGCTATAGCCTCACGAAAAAAAAAAAACGCTATAAAAGGAGGTTTTTATGGGACAATCACCTACAGGATGGGGCCCTTCAGTTATAAGCTGGTTTATAACCCCATCTAAACACAGTTATTTACATACCATAAACCCTATATATAGTTATTATAGTTATAAACCACCTTAGCTCAGAATTAGCTCACGAACTGGAGCCCCAAAATATATTATAGACCACTAAACAGAAGAACAGTGATTAGTTATAACTATAAGGTTTATATACTATAGGTTCATATGTGCATGAGTCTCAGAGACCAATAGCATAGTGATTTATACATAAACCTATAGTACAGTATATAAACCTATAGTAGGTGGTATATAAACCTATAGCTTTATATAACCTATAGGTTTATATGTACCATTAACCATAGCTCTCGTGGCCGGCCAGGCCACGGCTCCTACGGCTCCGTGGCGCGTGCGCTGGACGTCGACAACGGCTTCATCTTCGCCGTGAAGAAGTCCACGGTGGCTCCGTGGGGGCGGATGGCGTTGTGGGAAAGCCATGGGAAGCCCTAAGAAAACACCGAAAAAATGGGGAGTTTTAAGGGTTATTTAGGGTTTTTTATAGGGAATAGAATGGGAAGATCATGGTGATTTTTTGAATGACTTTATGGTGACTTTATGTTGGTTGTAACCACCAACAATAGGAATTAAGCACCAAAAAAGGGTGGTATTAGTGGTACTATGTGGTACTCTATTTCATGAGAATATAGTGAGGTAAACGGGATACAATGGGATACTGTTGATACACCCTCTGACAATCAAACATGTCAATGGGAAATCTTTTTTTTTCAGTGGAGGATTGAAATACGGAAAATCATTTGTAAATCGTGGATTTTCTCCAATGCCGTTTGATTATACCGAAGAGTCATGACGCTTGAAGTATCTTGACATGTTTACTGCAGATGGATTAAGAACTTGAATCTCGACTACAGTTTGGAATTCAGATTTTGACGAGTAATTACCTACCTTTAGGACCGACTTCCATAGCTGAGATCTAGTGACACTTGAGATGTCACAACTTAAATGGGTCAACCTAGTTGGTTGATCTTTAAGTTTCACAAGTGGCATTCATAGCAAATATACTAGTGGACTAGCACATAGAATATTCGATTTTATTGACTATGCAGTTAGAATATCCTTAAAACCATATGTCCCCGGGGTAAAACCAGTGCACTTAGAATATTCGATTTTTGCACATGTATAACATAATTTAAACATAAAAGCATGATTTTAATAGAAATTTAGGACTGTTTCACAAGATCGATGCACATAGAATATTATTTGCATGCGTTCCTATGTGCAATGGGGATGCTTTGTACATGTAAACATGATAAACATGCATGTACATATGTATATATGTATGTATATAGAAGCTAGCTAGCAGCTATTTAGAAGCTATTCAGTTCAGTAACTATTTGGAAGCTATTTAGCAGCTAGCTAGCAGCTATTTAGAAGCTATTCAGCAACTATTTGGACGCTATTTAGCAGCTATTTAGCACCTATTTAGTAGTTATTCAGCAACTATTTGGAAGCTATTTAGCAGCTAGCTAGCAGCTATTTAGAAACTATTCAGCAACTATTTGGAAGCTATTTAGCAGCTAGCTAGCAGCTATTTAGAAGCTATTCATCAACTATTTGGAAGCTATTTAGCAGCTATTTAGCACCTATTTACTAATTATTCAGCAACTATTTGGAAGCTATTTAGCAGCTAGCTAGCAGCTATTTAGAAGCTATTCAGCAACTATTTGGAAGCTATTTACAAGCTAGCTAGCAGCTATTTAGAAGCTATTCAGCAACTATGTGAAAGCTATTTAGCAGCTAGCTAGCAGCTATTTAGAAGCTATTCAGCAACTATGTGAAAGCTATTTAGCAGCTAGCTAGCAGCTATTTAGAAGCTATTCAGCAACTATTTGGGAACTATTTTGCAGCTAGCTAGCAGCTATTTAGAAGCTATTCAGCAACTATTTGGAAGCTATTTAGCAGCTAGCTAGCAGCTATTTAGAAGCTATTCAGCAACTATTTGGAAGCTATTTAGCAGCTATTTAGTAGTTATTCAGCAACTATTTGGACACTATTTAGCAGCTAGCTAGCAGCTATTTAGAAGCTATTCAGCAACTATTTGGAAGCTATTTAGCAGCTATTTAGCAGCTATTTAATTCAAAAGCTATTCAGAACTATGGAAGCTATTTAAGCACCTATCTAGTAGTATTCCAGAACTATTTGGAAGCTGTTTAGCAGTTGCGAGCAGCTAGCTAGCAGCTATTTAGAAGCTATTCAGCAAGTATTTGGAAGCTATTTAGCAGCTATTTAGAAGCTATTCAGCAACTATTTGGAAACTATTTAGCAGCTAGCTAGCAGCTATTTAGAAGCTATTCAGCAAGTATTTGGAAGCTATTTAGCACCTATTTAGTAGTTATTCAGCAACTATTTGGAAGCTATTTAGCAGCTAGCTAGCAGCTATTTAGAAGCTATTCAGCAACTATGTGAAAGCTATTTAGCAGCTAGCTAGCAGCTATTTAGATGCTATTCAGCAACTATTTGGAACCTATTTAGCAGCTAGCTAGCAGCTATTTAGACGCTATTCGGCAACTATTTGGAAGCTGTTTAGCAACCTGTTTTAGTAGGTTATCAGCAAAGATTTGAAAAAAACTATTTAGAAGCTATTAGCAGCTAGCTAGCAGCTATTTAGAAGCTATTCAGCAACCATTTGGACACTATTTAGCAGCTAGCTAGCAGCTATTTAGAAGCTATTAAGCAACTATTTGGAAGCTATTTAGCAGCTAGCTAGCAACTATTTAGAAGCTATTCAGCAACTATTTGGAAGCAGCTATTTAGAAGCTATTCAGCAACTATTTGGAAGCTATTTAGCAGCTAGCTAGCAGCTATTTAGAAGCTATTCAGCAACTATTTGGAAGCTATTTAGCAGCTAGCTAGCAGCTATTTAGAAGCTATTCAGCAACTATTTGGAAGCTGTTTAGCAGCTATTTAGTACCTATTGAGTAGTTATTCAGCAACTATTTGGAAGCTATTTAGCAGCTAGCTAGCAGCTATTTAGAAGCTATTCAGCAACTATTTGGAAGCTATTTAGCACCTATTTATCAGTTATTCAGCAACTATCTGGAAGCTGTTCAGCAGCTTGCTAGCAGCTAGCTAGCAGCTATTTAGAAGCTATTCAGCAACTATTTGGGAGCTATTTAGCAGCTAGCTAGCAGCTATTTAGAAGCTATTCAGCAACTATTTGGACACGATTTAGCACCTATTTAGTAGTTATTCAGCAACTATTTGGAAGCTATTTAGCAGCTAGCTAGCAGCTATTTAGGAGCTATTCAGCAACTATTTGGAAGCTATTTAGCACCTATTTAGTAGTTATCCAGCAACTATTTGGAAGCTATTTAGCAGCTAGCTAGCAGCTATTTAGAAGCTATTCAGCAACTATTTGGAAGCTGTTTAGCAGCTAGCTAGCAGCTATTTAGAAGCTATTCAGCAAGTATTTGGAAGCTATTTAGCAGGTATTTAGTAGTTATTCAGCAACTATTTGGAAGCTATTTAGCAGCTAGCTAGCAGCTATTTAGAAGCTATTCAGCAACTATTTGGAAGCTATTTAGCAGCTATTTAGCACGTTTTTGCACCTATTTAGTAGTTATTCAGCAACTATTTAGAAGCTATTTAGCAGCTAGCTAGCAGCTATTTAAAAGCTATTCAGCAACTATTTGGACACTATTTAGCAGCTAGCTAGCAGCTATTTAGAAGCTATTCAGCAACTATTTGGAAGCTATTTAGCAGCTAGCTAGCAACTATTTAGAAGCTATTCAGCAACTATGTGAAAGCTATTTAGCAGCTAGCTAGCAGCTATTTAGAAGCTATTCAACAACTATGTGAAAGCTATTTAGCAGCTAGCTAGCAGCTATTTAGAAGCTATTCAGCAAGTATTTGGAAGCTATTTAGCAGCTATTTAGTAGTTATTCAGCAACTATTTAGAAGCTATTTAGGAGCTAGCTAGCAGCTATTTAGAAGCTATTCAGCAACTATTTGGAAGCTATTTAGCAGCTAGCTAGCAGCTATTTAGAAGCTATTCAGCAACTATTTGGAAGCTATTTAGCAGCTATTTAGCACGTTTTTGCACCTATTTAGTAGTTATTCAGCAACTATTTAGAAGCTATTTAGCAGCTAGCTAGCAGCTATTTAGAAGCTATTCAGCAACTATTTGGACACTATTTAGCAGCTAGCTAGCAGCTATTTAGAAGCTATTCAGCAACTATTTGGAAGCTATTTAGCAGCTAGCTAGCAACTATTTAGAAGCTCTTCAGCAACTATTTGGAAGCTATTTAGCAGCTATTTAGCACCTATTTAGTAGTTATTCAGCAACTATTTGGTAGCTATTTAGCAGCTAGCTAGCAATTTAGAAGCTATTCAGCAACTATTTGGAAGCTATTTAGCACCTATTTAGTAGTTATTCAGCAATTCTTTGGAAACTATTTAGAAGCTAGCTAGCAGCTATTTAGAAGCTATTCAGCAACTATTTGGGAGCTATTTCGCAGCTAGCTAGCAGCTATTTAGAATCTATTCTGCAAGTAAAGGAATTAAATGAATTTAAAGGGGTTTTAAAGGGATTCAAAGGAATTTAAATGACGTTTAAAGGAATTTTAAGGGAATTTCAAATAATTGAAAGGAATTGGAAGTCCCATGTCATGGGGTAATTTTTTTTTCAGAATTTAGAGGAATTTTAAAATATTTTTTTAAATAAGGAATGGGAATGATTTTAAAAGAATTTGAAGGAATTTAACGAATTTTTGTAAAGCAAAATAAGGAATTGGAAGTCCCATGTCATGTGGTAAATTCGTCTTTTAATTTTAAGGAATTTAAAGGAATCTAAAGGAATTTTGTGGTTTTTGGTTATTTGATTTCTATATTCAAATTGTTACAAAACATTGCAGTTAGAATATGTTTTAACAGTCCTGTAGCAAACAATCAACCTTTATATATAATATTGTTGGAATTTTAAAGGAATTTGAAGGAATTTAAATAAATTTAAAGGAATTTGAAAGGAATTTAAAGGAATTTCAAGGAATTTTAAAGGAATTTAAAGGAATTCAAAGGAATTTAAATGACTTTTAAAGGAATTTTAAGGGAATTTCAAGGAATTGAAAGGAATTGGAAGTCCCATGTCATGTGGTAAATTCGTCTTTTAAGGAATTTAAATGAATTTAAATGCATTTAAAGGTATTAAAAAAATAAGGAACTGGACGTCCCATGTCATGTGGTGAATTCTTTTTTTAAGGAATTTTAAGGACTTTAAATAATTTTAAGGAATTTAAAGGAATTTAAAGGAATTTTGGTGGTTTTTGGCTATTTGACTTCTATATTCAAATTGTTTCAAAACATTGCAGTTAGAATATTTTTTAACAGTCCTGTAGCAAACAATCAAATACAATCAACCTTTATATATAATATTGTTGGCACGCCAGCATTGTTGGCTACCAACTAACTATTAATATAAATGTGTCAGCATTGTTGGCTACCAAATATCGATTTATATATATATGTATATATATATAAACTAAACCATTCTTGATTCCACTTAGAATATTATGGAGTCTCAAGCCAGGGCTTGCTTTGCGAAAAAAAATGGGGGTGTTTCACAATTTTGATGCACTTAGAATATTCTCAAGATCAGTATACATCTAAAATCATATAATTTTTGAATATTCTATCTGCATATCCAGGCTTGCACTTAGAATATTCTCAGCAGGGAGCCCGCAGCTAATTAATTTGGCTGGAAGTTGATTGACTTATTATTCTAAGTGCGGGTCCTCTAGTATATATATATATATAATCATCCACAAGTGATCATAAGTGGAGAAGAAAAACGACAACTATGGAAGATCTTCGAGGTGTACAGGTCCCCCAAGTGTAAGAATTACCCATCTCCTCGTTTATCTCCCTGTTTTTCGGAGATCGTGAGTCCCGATGGGCCATCGTGCCTGTTGTTTCTTTTAAAAGCATTGATTTTGGACGAGCCGAGGCATTCCAGAGAATTCCAGTGCTGTTTCTGCAGTTTAGCAACCTGAGGGCTTTGCACAAGGAAAACAGCGGCAGACACGGCGGGGTCTACCGGGAAGACCTGACTAAGTAGCAATGAGCCTGAAACCATCAGCATCCGATTCCGAAAACATGACAGAGATCTCAGCAATTATGCCACTCTATGCCGCTCTATGCCACCGCTCTGATGCTGGCTTACCGGCTTCGCAGCTGCTCCGTTTCTCAGACATCAAGCAGTGTTCTCTCACTCTGGAAGCGTTATTCATCCAAGCTAAGTCATCAATCAATTGAAGCAACAATGAAATGAGAACAATGACAATTGCAGAAGAAGAAAATGTGAAATAACCTGAATGCTTGCAATGCTTGCTGGATTTAAAGTATGTACGACAGTTTCAGTCAACATCAATAAGCTCTCTCAGTATCCTCACTCTCCGATGGCACGCTGATCTTCGTCTCGGGCCTTACCGCCTAATTCGGTGCCATGCAGGGCATCATAGCCAGTTGGCCAATTGATGAAGCCACCTGTGTTCCAGACCTCATTGCCCTTCTCTAGCAAAGCAAAATCAAAGACATCCTTCACATCCGGGTCAATAGGATTGATCTCGGCACCCTCTTCTGGAAGCTCGTACAGGACTCTCACCAACATGAAGATCTGGTCACACTCACCACAACGGTACAAGAAACCCTCACGGCAGCGGAACCAAAGAGGGACATGCTCATTGTCACCGGTGCCGCCAGTGCATCCAACAACACGCTCAGTGTGGATGGCGGGGACCAGCACAGGGTTTTCGATGGTTCCAAAGGGCCCAATGAATGGTGAAGACTTCAGGTACTCGTAAAGCTCAATGACACCGAGGATGTTTTCTGCAGCCTCGTTCACAATTGTCAGGCCCATGTCACGGCAAAGCTGCTTGTAAGACTTCTTCGGCAGATTTTCTGGATCCATGATGGTGCTTTCAGCACGAATCCTCCAGTACCAGTAAGCATCAATGAACCCCAAGTTGTAAGGGTTGCTGGCCATCAAAGACTTCACATCCTTTGGCATAGACTCAGTGTTCAGCTCAAAGTCCTCAGGCAGAACACGCCACCAATGGCGGTAGCCACGCCTGGCCTCCAGCTGACATGCTGCTGGCACCGACTGCCAGACTTGTGGCGCTTGGGCACGGCCGGCCCGGCCAGCCGCCGTGCCCAGAGCGCCCACCGCGCGGCGAGCCACGCCCAGCATCACGGGGCGCACGTTGCCGACGCCAGGCCGCGGCGTAACGCGACCAGGGGAGCTGGAAGCGTCGGGCTGGGCCCAGCAGCGGAACAGAAAATGCGGTGACCACAATTTCTCATGAAGTTGTAGCTTTGAGCGATTAGTTGATTTCATGCAATTTTATGAGGCAGTGCTACTAGTCATGAAGCTAATCTCACGGTACATGTGGCATACATGTCAGACCTCTCTCACATCTACAGAAGAATGCAGATTCATACACTTAAGTCGAGTATCATTTCAGCCCTCTCAAAATGCACGCTCAACTCAACTCATGTTAACATTAACACTGCGAGGGTCAACCACAAAAACAGAGTTTTTTTCCCATCTTCCTCTGTCGCAGAACGTCTTCCTAAAAACCTCTCAATGTATCATCTCAGTAGCTGAAGCGCGACAAGGGCGTGGTCAACGGCCAAAGAAGCGGCAGATTTGTGGTGTCCTCACTCTCCGATGGCACGCTGATCTTCGTCTCGGGCCTTACCGCCTAATTCGGTGCCATGCAGGGCATCATAGCCAGTTGGCCAATTGATGAAGCCACCTGTGTTCCAGACCTCATTGCCCTTCTCTAGCAAAGCAAAATCAAAGACATCCTTCACATCCGGGTCAATAGGATTGATCTCGGCACCCTCTTCTGGAAGCTCGTACAGGACTCTCACCAACATGAAGATCTGGTCACACTCACCACAACGGTACAAGAAACCCTCACGGCAGCGGAACCAAAGAGGGACATGCTCATTGTCACCGGTGCCGCCAGTGCATCCAACAACACGCTCAGTGTGGATGGCGGGGACCAGCACAGGGTTTTCGATGGTTCCAAAGGGCCCAATGAATGGTGAAGATTTCAGGTACTCGTAAAGCTCAATGACACCGAGGATGTTTTCTGCAGCCTCGTTCACAATTGTCAGGCCCATGTCACGGCAAAGCTGCTTGTAGGACTTCTTCGGCAGATTTTCTGGATCCATGATGGTGCTTTCAGCACGAATCCTCCAGTACCAGTACGCATCAATGAACCCCAAGTTGTAAGGGTTGCTGGCCATCAAAGACTTCACATCCTTTGGCATAGACTCAGTGTTCAGCTCAAAGTCCTCAGGCAGAACACGCCACCAATGGCGGTAGCCACGCCTGGCCTCCAGCTGACATGCTGCTGGCACCGACTGCCAGACTTGTGGCGCTTGGGCACGGCCGGCCCGGCCAGCCGCCGTGCCCAGTGCGCCCACCGCGCGGCGAGCCACGCCCAGCATCACGGGGCGCAACGCGACCCTGCGTGCTGCCTACTCTACACAGCACTGGAGCAGAGCAGCTCGTCGAGTATCAACTGGATCGTCGATGATGTTTGTGTCCACCATAAGTGATGCTTGGTAGATTCTTTCCCATCTACAAGTTGAAGACACTGTGGAATGTGATGATCACAAGTTTGACGTGTGGATGTGTTTTGCAGATTTTGAGCTTGTCTGCGGCCTTTTTCGATGCTATCTGCGCTGTCCACAGCAGCGTGTTGGCCATGGGCTGGTGAGGGCACCCCACAACAAACTCCATGTGCTTCAATTCCTGATCATCTAAAACCCATGGGCACACTGATCAAAATCACAATTTAGTATCCGAACATCCGAACTCTTTCGAAAAAGAAAATGCCCTGTTCACTCAATCTGTATGAAAACATTTGGTGGAAGCATCTACGCCAGCCGTTGTCCCATTCGGTAATCCAACCGAGCTTTGTACATCCGCGAGCTTTGCGCGGCCCTCACAGCTCCTTGGAACCACGCTTTGCCTGGGGAGTCAAGCATTCCTCTAGATGTGGATGATCAATGGATGGGCCCTTTCAACATATTTATGTAGATATTTGTCTATAAATTAATAGATATAGATATAGATATAGATATAGAAGGAATGTATACTGATATTGTATTTCACACTATTTCGGGGAACCAGCAAGTTGCCATGATGAATGTCCCATTCATCATATTTTTTTTGTTTTTTCTTGAGGGTCTTGTTGATTTCAGGCCGTGAGTCCGATCACACCACCTGAGAACCGCCGGTACGACTTAGCCAGCATGGATTATCATGGATGATCCATCCCAGTGAAACAAATGAAGGTTTACACCTTTAAAATCCTTTAAAGATGTCAGAAGCCATTCCCCAAAACTACTTCTTTTTCCATCGGAAATCTGGCCGAACAGCAGAAGCCAGGGCCCCAAACCCTGCATTTCGTGGGCTTCGGCCAACCCTTTTGCAGTTTTCCAAGGTGACCCTGGACGGAAACCACAGAAACTACAATCCAACTCACATCAAGTCTCAAGCAGCAGATCTCATGGAGCAGGTTGGTTCAAGACGTCCCAACTCCAGTGGTTTTGTGAAATTTAATTTTCTTATGGCTTCAGCGGCTTCTTTTCATGTTCCTCCTGATTTCATGACCGGAGCTGAAAGTCGACCGGCCTTTTTGGGCTCCCAGCCCCAAGTGCAGTCGGCAAAGGTCGGTGGAGCTGCCTGATACACACGACTGGGTATGGCTACCCATTTCTGGACAAACCCCAAGGGATGAAAAATTCGCTACAAGAACAGCAACCTGCTCACAACTTGTCTCGAACTTGGCAGGACGCCAATACCTCGAGATTGTCAGTGCGGCGTCAATGCGGAGCGATGCCAAAGGTGTGATGATATGTTTTAAGTATCTGTGGAGTGTGATGTTCGATACTACTTTTCTCCTCACTCTCCACTTCCATGACATTTCAGTCTGCGGTTCCATTCTCTTTTCTGATGGCTCTAGACTCTAGAACTTTCTCATGCTCCCAGCGTTGAGCTGTGGCTGTGGCCCCGTACCAAATATGAACGTTGATGGACCGGCCGGGGTGGGCCGTCACTTGATGATACCTGGGCAAACCAACATCCACATCCAAACACCATGGGACTTTGGAAGTGGGTGCCAGTGCCAGGCTTCCCTGCCATTGGTACGGGATATACAAACCTCAACGCTCCAGCAAGACGGCAACATGGCGAGAAAGGAAGTCTGCTGCCAGGAAGCAATCGCCGGGCTTCAAATCTGCGTAGCTCCACTTCACATCCTTCCAGCCAGGATACCTGTCCAACCAACGCCTGCTGTCATCTGCCATAGATTCTTAGATACATTTTGCACATGCTGATGATCATCATGATCACCTTCAAAAATGCCATGAATTCTCACTGTTCATGACTTTTCTGAGTTTTCCACGTAATTTTTCACAACCCATGAAGCTTCTCCGAAACGGGTCACTTGATGAGGTCCATGCGGTCCACATCAATCCGTCCCATGAAGGCGCCATAACCAGGCAGAGACCTCCAGGAAAATATGCAGAAAATGTATTATTTATGTGGATTTATACAATCCAAATGATTCCAAAATGTATATGAAGTGATGTAACAGCTATATCTTTGTATCCATTTATGCAATTTTATGCATATGTTTGGTGGTTCGATCATTATACACGTGATGAACATCCAGGGGTTGTCACGTCCCAAGAAATCTGAAGAAATGTCCGACTGCATCCGCACGATTTTGGACCATGCTGTCGCACGCTGCAACGGACCAATGCTTCTTCACCTGACAGCGGGAATCCAATTTGAAAAAACAAACCAACAATGACAAAATGTGTCATATAAATATCATATAAATATCATAACTCAGAACTTTTCACAAAACCATCATTGAGGTTTCCTAGGTGTCCTTTTCTCATCTTTTCTCCCCTGACCCACCAATTCTCAGCAGATCACAAGCTCTTGGCGAAGTCGTGGAATTCCGCCGCCGCGCCCTTGGCGGCCACAGTGAGCATCTGCATGTCACTGCCAACCGCCACAAAGGCGCATCCACACCTGGGCACAGCTGGTGAATCCCAAGAAAAAGATTGAAGGATCTCCAGAACAGGGAGCTACTTCTATCACTTCATCAAAGTTTGTCTCAGTGGTTTTTCCCATTAGGTGATGTCCCAGTGGTCTTGTCTCTGTCCGACAAAATCCCTGGGTGTCCCTGCTTCAACGCCCATTTGGCATCATCCTTGTTAGCCGTCAGGAAACCCGCAGCCTGCCCAGGACCGGACGAATGTGGGGATAAACCTCCGGCGATACCATTTTGGGGATATTTGGGGATGGTTTATTGGGCGTACTACATAGTCACATATCATATCATATCATATCATATCATATCATATCATATCATACATATCATACATATCATACATATCATACATATATATTTATATATAAACTATGTGACATATCGAACTTTTATATAGAAACTGCTATTATAGTCACATATCAATGGGCTATTAATGCCATTCTGTTCATCAAGCCTCACTGCAACTGGCCTTCCCAGTGGCCACAATCCGCGCAAAGGCCTTCTCGATGGTCGCCTTCACCTGGCACCGGCACCGCAATCGTGGTGCAGGGGTCACCGGGGGAACTCAGCTGGCCTCTGGGTGTTGGGGCTGCCCAATGTAGCCTCAGATGACGGAAAATCAGAAAGCTCTGGAAGCCATCCGGTGTATATAATCAACCGATCATCCGTGAAATCACCCATAAAATCTTCCCTACTCACCCATGGAATCATCCCCAAAAAAAAACAAAACATCATCCACAAATCATCCATGAAAATGAAAGCGACATGTTTTTTAAACAGCGCTCAGCCACCCATGGAGGCACTCAGGTCGCTGGGGCCAACGAAGAGGGCATCCACTCCATCCACTTGGGCAATGGCCTGGAATTGGATCTCCAATGACAACTATTAATTTGGTAATATTATATATATATATTATATATAATTGGATGATAATAATTCCAATTGGTTATGAATTTCATATATTAATTTGGAGGTTATTAATATATGATAAATCAAATGAATGGTATAAAGTATAAATGGTATAAATTAATTGAAGTTGTTCTACATCTTTTGGGTGGCTATTAATAGCTACTGATTATATACAACTTTCTCGCATACATGATGTGAGCCCTCTGAATTAGGAGTACATTGAGTACATCATGACTGATCATTGGAGACGAACTTCTGCGGGATTGCTATGTGTCAAAGCCCGGTTTTCAGCCCTGGTTTTCACTCAAAAATAGCTGGAATGTTGGAAGTTCATGCCCCCAGGATGGTTTACCAAACATAGCTACCTTGATCCACATATCCTCCAGATGAACACTGACCTGGCGAGACCGGCCTCGATATTCTCGACTGCCTCCACAGTCTCAATCTGCATGATGTTGCCTAAGGCCCATGATCAAGGGTGGCACCTCGTGGGTGCTCCAAGCCATCATATATTGCTGGTTATCAGCCACTTTTTGACGCTTATTGCCTATCATATTGCTGGTACTCACCTTTGTCCTTGTTTTTGGGTTGATCTTAGTTGATCAAACACACTGGTGCCAGTTGGTCATCTGCTGCTCGAGGGGCAGATTTGTCCGGCAGCCTCCTGTGCGTGGTTTCACATAGTGAACCTTGGACCTAAGAGAAACAAATGTACATCCCGATGTTTAGGAACCATGACATGAGGACATCATGATTGCAAAACATCAGCGAACCGTCATGTGAGTCCAATGAGTCTTCCAGTGCGCCTTGTAGTAATGCGGATTCTGCGCTCCATAGTTGTTCATTCGAGCCAGGCTCATGACCTTCAGCAGTGGCATTCCCACTGAACCATGGTTGAAAAAAATGGCGGATGCAACAGTTTCTGATGGCAACTACTCACATCGCAATTTGATGTTTGTTTCAGTCCAGCTCGTTGCATCCCGAGATGGCAACGCCGCGGATCCCGCCCAAGCTTGGATAGCGCGTTGCCTCGTTTGATGGGGATCCCAACATTCAGACATGGGTACCCTCTGGTTATGTCAAAATAGCTATTGAAAATGGCCATTTATAGTGGATTTTACCATTAAAAATGGTGATTTTCCATAGTTATGTTAGTTTACCAGAGGGTACTCTGTATGGCTCCGATTCCAACCACAACTGGCTACCAATTTCTCCCAATGGGTGGGGGCGCCTGCACGGCCTCTTGCGCTTGTTCGGGCGTGTTGATCCAAGGGAAGATCAAGCCTTGTTGAGCAGTGGCTGACGTCACATGATGGATATTGGATGATCCCCATGTTCGATGGTGTAACAGTGTAACCTCCTATCAACCAACAGGACTATTGAACACTGCGCAAGTGATTTCATGGAAGACTCCAAGGAAAACAGGATAGCAGCATCTACTGACAACGGGGTTGTAGTCTGATGTAGTGTAAATGTTGATTCTGAACCATGTCTACCACAGCAGGTTTTTGCAATATTTCATCATGTTTAATAACTTATCTCAAAATGTGGAGCCTCCAAATCGCGTACTTCCTCATCTTTATCTTCATCACCACCACCACCATTATTAATAATGATAGTAATATCTAGTAATTAGTAATAGCTAAATAACAATACAGTAAAAATCATCATATCATAGTCATCATCCTGACTGAAAGTTGGGCATCCGTGCTCTGGGCGCCCAAATCCAAAACACGTTTCACCACCACAGGCTCCGCCCATGGCACTCGCACCACGGGCTCCGCGGCACCGTGTTGAGATGCCTGCGCCATCACAAGAGCTTATTGGACTCTCAAGGGTTTTCTGCATTTGGAAATATTGGCATACCCACATGCAGTTATTAGATATATTATATTTATGAATATCAATGCAATTCAAGGCAATTCAATACATATCGTGTTTTTTCCTGGTGATTAAACCCCAGGCTGTGTCAGTTTGACCACGGAAACATGTCTTGTCATGTGCCCAGCCTGCAGCTGCAGCAGCACATCGTTCAATTCATTGGGTGAGTGCTCCATATCGATCACGAACCAATCCTGCCCAAAATTGGCAAAATTGGGGCACCCCCAAAAGTTGGTCATTAAACTCATGAAAGATATATACTAAATTTCTATCAAAATTGATAAAAACAAGGTTCTTTTGGGCCAAGATTTTGATCCATGGCATGGGTAGACACTGGTACTGGAAAAAAAAAAACTACACTCCACACTGGAAAAAAAAATAAGAATCTGTACCTTGAACCTTTTTGCAGCTGAAATCTCTTATTTGTACAATATGTGCAGGGTTTGGGCACTTAAACACGCAATTGCATGATATTTAAAGCGGTTTGGCCTTGAATAATTCAATTTTGTGCAGCTGAAATCTGGTTGTTGATCAAAATTCCTTTATCCCGGAACGGCCATTCTTCGCGAATAAAAATTTTACTTTCGCGAAACTTTCGCGAACTCCATGTTTATCTTTCGCGGGGCCCATGTTGGCCAACAACACCTCTTATGAAGATTCGTTCACCACCTGCCAAATTACGCCAGAGAATCACGGATCACTTCTTGGTAGCCTTTTAAACATGCAGCTAGCATCACGGAATCCCTTCTCAGGACAGATTTTTTTTTGCAAAGTTTACTGGCCCACCCCCTTCAACATGCACTTTGACTTTCGCCCGCTCTTTCGCATAACTTTCGCGGAACTTTCGCGAAAATATCCCTATTCACAGACCCCGGCCATCAGCAGGGGGTGCACTGAAGGAAAAGCGAAGACCAGGGGCCTTGGTGTTTGGCTCTCGCAAAGCCTCACTTTTGGAAACTTGGCTACTGCTACTCGCATTCTCTGGTGCCCTTTTCCTGCCGGACCCCGGGCGGCAGTGGGTGGCAGCCCTGATTATAATACAGCGAAACTTTCGCGAAATTTTTACTTTCGCGAATTCTTTCGCGAGGGTTTCCAACATAACATGCACGGCTTTCGCAATTTCCTTACAAGGACCTTTATCGATCACCATCTCTTATTTGTACAATTTTGCAGGGTTTTGGAATTAATTATGCAATTTGCATTTAAATGTATTTAAAGCGCTTTGGCCTTGAATCCCTTGTTTGCACCGTGCTCGCAGCATCTTGGAGCCAGCATCTGTACTATGCAGGGGATTATCTGCAGCATTTCGTGTTATTTGCAAAATATTGTCTAGAATTAGTTTTTGGATTTATTTCAGGTCGGTTAGGGTGCATTTGGGAGATCAAAGGATGAGAAGGGTAAAGGACCAGGATGAGGAGGGTAAGGGACCAGGGGATCAAGAGGACCCAGGGACCAGGGGACCAAGGGACCAGGGGACCAAGGGACGAAAGGACCAGGGGACCAACGGATCCGGGGAACCTTAAATTGTTTTGCCGAAAAAAATATTTTTTTCCAAGGTCTTAGATTTTTTTCCAGGAAACGTAGATTTTTTTTCCAGTATCATCCCCCATGGCACATCCAACCAGCTCCAGCCGTCAACAGCCAAACACCAGCGCTCCATGCCCGAGACGTGGGACAACATCTCTGCCACCAACCTGGAGATGGCAAGGGCCAAGTAAAGTCTGTTGCAAGTTACATATGACGTGGCAAATCATAGCACATCGTATCATATGCTATGTATGTATATGTATCTATACATAAACATCATATATGTTCTTTTGGGATGATAATTCATCTAAACATTCATTCTAGGCTGAGGTCGGGCATCTCCTGGTGCCAGGTGCCCCAGCGTGTTGCGCAGCCCAGTCCACAAGCCGATCTGCTTGCGCTCGGTCTTCAATACCTGGCTCCCTTGGAGATCCCTAGGGGGATCCCCAATGGGTGTCATATCGATGCCGCATGGGATATGGTGCCGGGGATTGCAGACTTGTGTCGATTCTATATGATCGATTTTATGAGGTCAAACCAAACAATGGGAAGCATGCGTCGCATGCCTCCTTGAAGACATTCTGTCGAACCTCAGTGGAGCAACCACAATGAAAGTGAGTGGAGATGAGCCTCTGTAGGAGACCTTGTGGGGATCAATGCACCAACCAGTCCAGTAGGAAGTTCAGTGACCATATGTGACCATTCAAGCAGTGAAATGCACTGTCACAAACCAGTCGATTTGAGACGCGCAACTTTGCTTGGATCCGAAAAGTGGCGCTTGCAGGCAAGCAGGGATGCCTACCAGGTCAAAATGTCCAGCAAAGATCAACTAAGTATGTGCAAATACAAAGGATACAGAACGAGATAGATGCAATACAAATGCAATAGATTCAATAGATACAGAACGAGATAGATGCAATAACATGATGTATACATACCTATACATGCGATTCTCATATTCTCGTAAATCACTTCACCACTCGGGACTGTTTCTGCCTCCAGAACCACCATCCCCCTGGAACCTTCCCGGCAATTGCCGCGCTTCTTTGGCGGGCCAATTGCACAGCCAACATCACCTGCAGGGATGAAATTCTCCCTATGTTTGTGCCAGAATTTGCTCTGTGACTTGATCCAAAGCTACGAAAGTTGTAATCAGCTGGGATAGGGATAGAGCCAGGTTAACCACTCCTTCCGTGATTCTGTAGAAGCCAGGCCTGTGGTTAAAGCATGTTAAAGCCACATCCTTCGCATCTTACTTGATTTTCCAGTCCCTTTTTAACGACAAGAACGGCCAAGAACGACCGACCCAAGCTGCCAAAGCAAGCTCTTGGATAGAGGTGATAGCCTGAGAAAGATCTGAAAGCCAAAGCTATAAAGCATACAGCACAACTACACCGACAGTGTGACTACAGAATAGTAAAGTTCATGCGGGCACACCGCCCTTTGCCAGGACCTTCTCTGTGCAACCACAGGAGATCCAGGAAGCCCAATTCCGTGCTGGCAACGCTGAAATTCACGGCTACACCATATCGACGGCGGTGGGCTAAGAAAAAGTCAAAGCTGACATGCAACTCCTGAAGCAAAGCATCAAAGGGCCGTGCAACCATCACCATGCCATTAAAACAACGGCGGGGGCCCGGATCCAAACACAGAAAATTTTGGCCCGGCTGGAGGTTTTTGAGAGGTTCTGGGTTGAGGCGCCAGTCCACGAAAGCTCCACCAAAGTGAGACAGGAGCAAATACTTGGCCGCAAGATGTTTATACTTGCGGAACTGTAGTGACTTTAGTGCCGCGTTCTTGAGTCCATGTGACAACTTTGATAGCCTTTCGCCACTCCAAGCTTCAACACGCCATCCAGGCAACAGTTGAGCCCACTGCATTCTCCGTCGTTCCAAAGCATCATCACATCCGAATGTGTTCCAACATGGCATCACCAAGTGAAGAAGCTTGGGGGCTGCTGGAATCTCTGGAACATGTGACAAATGTGACAATCTTCCGTGGCGTTGGAAGCGTCTGCCATCCTTAAAAGGTTGGTGTGACACCCACTTGTCGAAGGGACGCACGGGCCACGGTGAGGCGCGCTCGTCGCGAACGTTCTCGTAGCCCACAAGGGCCAAGAGCTGGTCCAAATCGTCGCTGCTGGACCTGAATAGTGGGCCCAAGTCGAAAATCTGCTGATGTTTTTCTAAGAAAGTTGGGCAGCAATTTTCCGAGTTACGGATGATTTTTACCTGATGAAGGGTGGTGTGAGACTTTACATCACATAACAATACACTCAAACATAACACTACACGTGTGAGACTTTACATCACATAACAATACACTCAATGAAGGGTGGTGTTAGACTTTACATCACCAAACAATACATGCAATGAAGGGTGGTGTGAGACTTTACATCACATAACACTACACTCAATGAAGGGTGGCGTGAGACTTTACATCACCAAACGATACATGCAATGAAGGGTGGTGTAAGACTTTACATCACCAAAGCATACATGCAAGGAAGGGTGGTGTGAGACTTTACATCACCAAACAATACATGCAATGAAGGGTGGTGTGAAACTTTAAATCACCAAACAATACATGCATGAAGGGTGGTGTGAGACTTTACATCAGAAGTGGGGACGAAGGGAAGTGGTGTGTTTGCAGATCGCTTTGGAATGGCTGCATGATTGTTGTCATCTGGTGTTGCCATGTGCGTAGATACATGCGGGTTAGCCATGTGATGCTGCGAAACGCATTGTAATGGCTGCATGAATGTTGCATGGGCTTCGTTTTGGGGAGGAAGCCAGAGCACGAAAACTTGTGGTTTTCCGTGTAAAGTGGCTGCAGCCTGCGATGAAAGGTACCTCATGTCTGCGGCGGGTGCGGCTGCGGTCGTTCCGAGCGTAATCGGTTCCTCCTCTGTGTTCTGCAAGGAGCGGTTGTTCACGTGTGCCTAGTTCTTTGCGCTTGTTGAATCTCTGCAAGCAGATCGCAGTGTATTGGCTGCATGATTGCTGTTATCTGGTGTTGCCATGTGTGTAGAGATATGCAGGTTTGCTACGTGATGCTGCGAAACGCATTGTAATGGCTGCATGAATGTTGCATGGTTTTTTGGGGGGGAGGCAGCCGGAGCACGAAAACGTTTTTCCGTGTAAAGTGGCTGCAGCCGGCGATGAAAAGGTACCTGTGTGTGCGGCGGGTGCGGCTGCGGTCGTTCCGAGCGTAATCGGTTCCTCCTCTGTGTTCTACAACGAGTGGTTGTTCCTGTGCGTGTAGTTCTATGCGTTTATTGAATCTGCGGTTGCAGATGGCACTGGAATGGCTGCGTGATCTGGTGTTGCCATGTGTGTACAGAGATGCAGGTTTGCTACGTGATGCTGCGAAACGCAATGTAACGACTGCATGAATGTTGCATGGGCTTTGTTTTGGGGAGGAAGCCGGAGCACGAAACCTTGCGATTTTCCGTGTAACGTGGCTGCAGCCGGCGATGAAAGGTACCTTGTGTGTGCGGCGTGTGTGGCTGCGGTCGTTTTGGTTCCTCCCCTGTGTTCTGCAACGAGTGGGTGTTCCTGTGTGCGTAGTTCTATGCATTTCTTGAACCTGTTGTTGCAGATCGCATTGGAATGGCTGCATGATTGTTGTCACCTGGTGTTGACATGTGTGTACAGAGACGCAGGTTTGCTACGTGATGCTGCGAAACGCATTGTAATGGCTGCATGAATGTTGCATGGGCTTCGTTTTGGGGAGGAAGCCAGAGCACGAAACCTTGTGTTTTTCCGTGTAAAGTGGCTGCAGCCGGCGATGAAAGGTACCTTGTGTGTGCGGCGGGTGCGGCTGCGGTCGTTTTGGTTCCTCCTCTGTGTTCTGCAACGAGTGGTTGTTGCAGCTCGCATTGGAATGGCTGCATGATTGTTGTCATCTGGTGTTGCCATGCGCGTAGAGAGATGCAGGTTTGCTACGTGATGCTGCGAAACGCATTGTAATGGCTGCATGAATGTTGCATGGGTGTTGGGGAAACCGGAGCACGAAACCTTGTGTTTTTCAGTGTAAAGTGGCTGCAGCCGGCGATGAAAGGTACCTTGTGTGTGCGGCGGGTGTGGCTGCGGTGCATTTTGGTTCTGCTCCCCTGCGCGTAGAGAGATGCAGGTTTGCTACGTGATGCTGCGAAACGCATTGTAATGGCTGCATGAATGTTGCATGGGTGTTGGGGAAACCGGAGCACGAAACCTTGTGTGTGTAAAGTGGCTGCAGCCGGCGATGAAAGGTACCTTGTGTGTGCGGCGGGTGTGGCTGCGGTCATTTTGGTTCCTCCCCTGTGTTCTGCAACGAGTGGGTGTTCCTGTGTGCGTAGTTCTATGCGTTTCTTGAATCTGCGGTTACAGATTGCATTGGAATGGCTGCATGATTGTTGTCATCTGGTATTGCCATGTGTGTAGGGAGATGCAGGTTTGCTACGTGATGCTGCGAAACACAATGTCATGGCTGCATGAATGTTGCTGTGTGTAAAAGCTTGCTGTGTAAAAGCTTGCTGTGTAAAAGCTTGCTGTGTGGTGATGCATTCTTTGTGTAGCAAAAGCTTGCCGTGTGTAAAAGCTTGCTCTATTGAAAAGCTTGCTGTGTGTCAAAGCTAGATGTGTTTTGGGACGTGTTGTGTGCAACCTTTCTAGTACAAAGAAGTACTGGCAAGTTTTCTGCGCAAGCTTTGTAGTACAAAGTAGAACTGGGAAGTGCTTTGTGCAAGCTTTGTAGTACAAAGTAGTACATGGAAGTGCTTTGTGCAAGCTTTGCAGTACAAAGTAGTACTGGGAAGTGCCTTGTGCAAGCTTTGTAGAACTGGGAAATGCTTTGTGCAAGCTTTGTACTACAAAGTAGTACTGGGAAGTGCTTTGTGCAAGCTTCGCAGTACAAAGTAGTACTGGGAAGTACTCTGTGCAAGCTCTGCAGTACAAAGTAGTACTGGGAAGTGCTTTGTGCAAGCTTTGTAGTACAAAGAATTTTGTAAAGGCTTTTCTGTGTAAATGCATCTGCGTCTCAAGCGTCAGTGTGCAAAAGTTTCTGCGCCCAATCGTTTTTTTGTGCAAGAGACTTCTCTCTGACAGTAAGAGCTTTCTGGCGTGCAGAACAGCTGAGATGAGTTGAGACGAACTTCGAGGAGATACATTGATCAGTGCTCGGATGAGGTGAAAACAGCTGAGAAGAACTTACTTAGATGACATGTGAGAAGAGATGCGATGAGATGAGAAGAGCTGAGATGAGGTGAGATGAGGTGAGAAGAGTTGAGATGAGGTGAGATGAGGTGAGAAGAGCTCTCATGATCTGAGATGAGATGACGTCTGGAGTGTGAAGTGCAAGTGTGAAGTGTGAAGAGTGCAGTGTGAAGTATGAGGAAAGTTTTTGCTTGGCGTTGCATTGCGCCGGGGTTGTGCGCAGGTCATGTTCTTGGACAACATCTGCGCAACAGCTTCGCACAAAGCATGCACGCACGGGCCTGGATGGCGCACAGAGTATGCAAATTCTATACATGAAAAAGGTCTTATAGTATATCCCTAAGGCCAACTTCCGCCCCGCCTTGTGCGGGTACTACTGGTAGATTTTATAGATGTTCATAGGAAAAGAGCGCCACTGTATCATGGTTTATCTATCTTCATGGCAGTTTCCTTTTATCTCTGTTTGTGATGGATTACCAGAAGTACCGCACAAGGCGGTGGCGGAAGTTTCAAAAATAGGAAACCTATAGGGGAGGTTCGCTGTTGTGAATCACGGATGGCAGAGCAAATCCACTGATGGACCGACAGGTGGTTGGAGTTGTGTTTTTTGACAGTGGTCACCTTACCACAACTGCTGGATGTAGTGTGGTGTAGTGCAGTTGTAGTTGCAGTTGTAGCTGTAGTTCTAGTGTAGTGTAGTGTAGTGGAGCTGTAGCTGTGATCTAGTGTAATTAATTAGCGCATTTGCAAGCGCAATTGCAGTTGTAGTCGTGGTGTGGTGTAATTAGCGTAGTGTAGTGCAGCGTAATGTCGTGTAGTGTTGTGTCGTGTAGTGTGGTATAGTGTAGCGTAGTCTAGTGTAAGGTAGTGTAGTTGTAGCTGTAGTGTAGTGTAGTGTAATTAGTGTAGTGTAGTGTAGTATAGTGTAGTGTAGTGTAGTGTAATTAGTGTAATTAGTGTAATTAGTGTAACTAGTGTAATTAGTGTCATTAGTGTCATTAGTGTCATTAGTGTCATTAGTGTCATTAGTGTCATTAGTGTCATTAGTGTCATTGGTGTCATTAGTGTCAGTAGTGTCATTAGTGTCATTAGTGTCATTAGTGTCATTAGTGTCATTAGTGTCATTAGTGTCATTAGTGTCATTAGTGTCATTAGTGTAATTAGTGTAATTAGTGTAATTAGTGTAGTGTAGTGTAGTGTAATGTAGTGTAGTGTAGTGTAGCGTAGTGTAATGTAGTGGTAGTTGCAGTTGCAGCTGCAGTTGTAGTTGTAGCGTAGTGCAATGTAATCAGTGTAGCGTAGTGTTGTGTAATGTAGTGTGGTTGTAATTGTAGTTGTATTTGTAGTTGTAGCGTGCTGCAGTGTAATTAGTGTAGCGCAGTGCAGTTGTAATTGTAGTTGTAGTTGTGGTAGTAGTTGCTGTGGCAGTTTTTAGTGTGATTGGTGTAATGTAGCGTAATTAGATGTAATTAGTGTAGTGTAGTGTAGTGCAATTAGTGTAGTGTAATGTAGCGTAGTATTTGTAGTTGTGGCAGTAGTGTCGTGTCGTGTCGTGTCGTGTCGTGTCGTGTCGTGTCGTGTCGTGTCGTGTCGTGTCGTGTCGTGTCGTGTCGTGTCGTGTAGTGTAGTGTAGTGTAGTGTAGTGTAGTGTAGTGTAGTGTAGTGTCGTTCGTGTCGTGTCGTGTCGTGTCGTGTCGTGTTCCCGTGTCGTGTAGTGTCGTGTCGTGTCGTGTCGTGTCGTGTCGTGTGCGTGTCGTGTCTTGTCGTGTCGTGTCTGTCGTGTCGTGTCTTGTCTGTCGGTGGGTGGCGTGGTGGGGGCGTGGTGGGGGGTGGTGGGGGGGTGGTTGGGGGTTGGTGGGGGTGGTGGGGGTGGTGGTGGGGTGTTGTGGGTGGTGGTAGTGGTATGGTTATTGTTGTTCTTGTTGTTGTTCTTGTTCTTGTTCTTGTTCTTGTTCTTCTTGTTGTTGTTGTTGTTGCTGTTGTTGTTGTTGCTGTAGTTGCTGTAGTTGCTGTAGTTGCTGTAGTTGCTGTAGTTGCTGTAGTTGCTGTAGTTGTTGTAGTTGTAGTTGCCTATCTATCTATCTATCTATCTATCTATCTTCTATCTGTTTGTCTGCCTGTCTGTCTGTCTAACTGTCTGTCTGTCTGTCTACCTGCAAGCTTGAAAACGCAGCAATTCTCTGAGACTTCCTCAGTTTTTGAACTTGACGACACCAAAAACGTAAAAAATCTGCGAGGCGTCCTCATTTTTTGAACTTGACAACATCAAAAAGGAAGCAATTCTGCGAGACTTCCTCAATTTTCGAAGTTGACAACAACAAAAACGAAACAATTCTGCGAGACTTCCTTCAAACATTGAAAGTTGAGTGCAGAGCTGGCGGCCTCGTACCAATGCGTTTTGCGATTTTTCCACTCCACCTGTCTAAAGTAATGCGCCTGCCACGAAAAAGTGATGCCAGGTCATACGAAGTGCTGCACCTGAAGATCTGATGCTCCAAAATGCAGCCCCTCTTAGGAAATCAGCGCCCGGACCTCCTAACAGCTCTGATGAACATGTCTCTTGTACTGCGCCTGCCACGGAAAATGCATCTTTGCAGATCCTCTTCAAATGCCCCACGCCTGCCATCGTTTTTGGAAATGCTACAAAATCCTCACGTTTTGCTAACTTTTGACAAGGTGCAAAATCCCTTGCGCCTGCCACGCGAAACGACATCTGAACGTCCAAAAGTGGACTGAACATGTAGTGTTTTTAACATGTTGACCTCGAAATTTGCTTTGCGATAACAAAGGCGTGCACTTTTTCGACATCCCGACTTCCAAAAGCGGTCTGAACATGGTGTGTTTTGTACATTTTGACTTGGGCATGTGCTTCGCGCCACAATGGCGTGCACTTTTTCGACATCTCTTCCAAAAGTGCTCCGAACGTGAGGTGCCTTTGGCTTTTTCACTTGCAAATGTGCTTCGCGCCACAACGGCGTGCATTTTTTCGACATCGCAACTTCTAAAAGTGTTCCGAACGTGAGGTGTTTTGTACATTTTGACTTGGACATGTGCTTCGCGCCACAGCGGCGTGCAATTTTTCATCTCTCATCTGGCCAGCTGGCTCCGCACCCGCCGCTTTAGCGAGCCTACTTTTCGACCCTCCGGAGCCACAAATCAATGGAAAAACACAGTGTTCGCGACTTTCCTACCTTTGCACGCACCTGGATCTTCTTTCTTCTGAGACTCTCTCTTCTTTGATCTTCCTTCTTCTTCTCTTCTCTTCTCTGACTCTTCCCATCTCTGCTTTTCATCTGCCCATATTGTCGGAAGTTTGACTTCCAAACTTCCTTCGATGATTGTCACCAATCTATTAGATATAATGGGGCCCGAAGTAGTCATCAACCAAGCTGGGAGTTTGACATCGGCCTCGAAACAAGGCCAGGATGGACTTCAAACTGCAGGACATCTGCCCAGCAGAAAGGATGCTGTTGCAAATAGGCCACATAGTCTCTGATCAACGGCACATCCAAACCTTCCACGTCCATCTTCAGCAATCCGATCCGGCATGCTCCATGCGTATCTAGAAGCGTGTGAAGAGATATCGCCGGAACCCATTTTGAAACCATCAGGTGAGACAAGCGCCGCTTTTCAAGATAATTAGCTGCAAATGGATGGGGCTCACCCATTCGGGTCATGCCGGCAAAAAAGGATGGTAGATCAAAATGGGAGATGTTCTCTGGAGGAATGTAGAAAGCTTTCACCCGTCGCGATGTCTGCGTGCGTTCAGCCTCAGGAAGCACAGCAGCATTGATCAGCTTGCTGTGTGGACGGCAGGCAGCATATTTCTTCCTCAACTCCTCGACATAAAGCGGCAGAGCCTCCACACTCAGACCTTTTTGCTCAGGTGGCTGAATTTCAATCAAGGTCTCCCAATTGCAGAGCCCAATCTCCATATAGTGATAGTACTGATACCGAGACCTGCTGTCGCCATCGCCAAGACTATCTGCCAACACCCATGCCAGCAGCAGAAACGATGTTCGAATCATCGCCGGCCGTTTCTGGGAAGGGTGTGGGCCCAAGTTGAAAATAGATGATTATTGTTGAAGAAGCTCCCCTGCACTTGGTAGATTGTGGTTTCCAAGTTTGAGGATATTTCAGCAAATTCCCAACCTTGCAGGTTCTAAGTTCAAACCATTAATATCAAAATGCAGTCTGAATCGTACAATCGCGTTTTGATTTTGACCTAGCAACCTGTGCTATCTCACCAAATGCTACCCAAATTCTATCCCATGTCTTCTGTCTTCCCATGTCTTGATTGCAACCAGACTGAAGAGTGACAGTGTTGGCAAGCCCCTTTGCAGGTGACATGCTTCACGAACGGCGAAGAGATCATAGATGACCATGATACTATACTCCACTGATTTCAAATGATCATCAATGTTACCAGCCAACGAGAGATTCAGACTTCGGAGTTATCAAGTTCGGCGAAATTGCTGGATTGAGAAAAATAAATGTCCCACAATCCCACACTATATATTTGATGGTACCCGCTGCAGGACCATGTTAGAGACTGCCTTCTCTTGAAATGGATCTGTTTCAAATTTGCGAAAGCTACGGTACCATCTTGAAATCTGCGCCCGAGCATCGAGGATTTAAAGAAAGTCATGAAGTGTCATGAATCAGAAGCCCTGGTGTGGCTCTGGGGCTCTGGGCCAATTGGCTGAACACAGTGAACAATCCAAAATCTGTGTCTCTGCCATGACTTTTTGACCCATGCCCAATGCAAAATCTCCCGTGCAGGGAGGTCGGTGCGCCTTTCAGATGCTCACCAGTGGCTGAGAAACTGTGATGAAAAAACAAATCTGGTGTGACTGAAACATGCATCAAAATCAATATATATATATATATATGTATATCAATATGTATATATATATATGTATATCAATATGTATATATATATATATATGTATAAATATATATATATATACAGTATATATTATTGTGTATATATAGATTGATGATCTGTTCGACTCCAACTACCGGAATTCTGTCGCGAAATCAGCTCCAACATGACAGTAGACTTGCTGAGTTGTCGCTAAACTGTGAGCCTTGAGAAGCATCTGGGCGAAGGTGTGGTGATTTTGGCATCTGTGGCTATGCCCCAAAGTGTGTTAGATCATCAAGATCTCTGGCAATAAGTTATATGATTTATCTTATATGGGTCTATTACAAAACTGTTTGGACACCCGAAGTCAAGTATTTTGATACATGTTGATTGTTTATATCATGACATTTCAAGCTAGAAAAGGATGGTATTTTTATCGAAAAGTCGGCGTCTCTCCCCCGATGTTGACCGAAGTTTTGCACCAGCCTGTCGAGGTCTGTATCCACCCAACCGTAGCGATTCTTCTTGCTATTTGGAAAAGCCTGACGACAAGTCCCACCTAATATGTTGGACAGCCAAAAAGAACATGGGCTAAATGGTCGAAATTCTTGGAAGAAATTCATTCATAACTGAACATCACTATGACAGATTATTATAGATCAATAATATATTTGTATACAGATTGCTCTAGATTACTATGGGTTACTATATATTACCACAATACATTACAATAGACATTATAGTTACTGTAATATTCTAATATAATATATATTACAGTAATTGCCATCGATTGCCTCGAAGTCCTGCTTGTAAGACGGATGCATGAAGATAAATCGCTTCTCACCAGCGATCATGCAATTGATGTTGTCCTGTGCTGCCCGTTGGGCAACGTTGCGCAACATGAAGCTATGACATTGCATGATGATCAAATGCCAACAAAAAATGAAACACGGTTTCCCAAAAAGCTAGCCCAGACCAGTGCGATTTCAGTGCGGATTGGCTGTGGAACAACTGTCTAAGTAGCAAAACCTTTCCCCGTCCTGGTCATCGTAGTGGACCTGGTGTTCCCATTGAGTTTACCGTCAGGCACAAAAGCCAGATCTTGATCATATCAGTTTTGTCTCAAAGCTACAGACAGCGTTTTTTCATGACTTTTTTTCATCGTTTCCTCAGCACTCTGCCCTTGCCGAGGTCCAACGCGGCGTGCCAAAGTCTGCAAGTTGCCTTGAACATCCTCCACTCGTAACCAACTCACAACGTTGGCCAAGCTGAATTTGCTGACAGCACTGGAACTTCCCAGTCTCACGCTCACCACATTGTCATCTCCCAACTTGGCTCTAAAGCGTTGCAATAGAGCATCCTCATGCGAAGAGTCAACATCATCTTTTCCATCAAATCCATGTGCTCCCCCCAGCAACAAATAGATGGTCTGTGGCTCCTCGCAACTCGCAGATCGCGAAGACAGGAGATCTTGGTACTGCACCGCTCGTCGGGTGCTGAAGGCGATCGCCTTGGCGCCAGCTGTCTCCGCCAACATGGCGTCCACTGCTTCCAGCTGCCTTCGCCTCGCCTCGGCCCCGCAGGCCCCGCCACAGCCGTCCCTGTGCCACTCAAGGCCCCTGGACGGCGAGGGCGGCGGCGAATGCAGGGAGCGCCAGAGGGTTTCTTCGAAGGCTTTGAAGGTGGCAGGTTGGTATTGAGCTTTTCCGTCCTTGTACCCAACGATGGGCATCACCTGCTCTTGCACCGCTCCGGAGATATGCACTACATCGGCTCCAACGAAGGCTGAAGCAAAGATATCCCTGGGCCATTCACCATCCACCATTACACTCTTCAGCAGGCCATCTAAGATCACATCCCAGCGATTTTGCAGACTCCCTTGCTGAAGGGTCCAGCCGCTAGCACCCTCAGAGTCGCCCTGGAAGATGCAGAAGTGTAGCCGCGCACGGCCCCTCATTGGCCCTGCGCAGCGGATTTGTGGAGGACTGGCCAGTTGCAACCGTCGATGCCGAAGGTCAACTTCTGCCACTTCAAAGGCTCGTTGCAGCGCATCGTAGCCGATCCCGTCCAGCTGCAGCTTTGCTGCGCGCATCGACCAAAGCAACGCTTCAGCAACCTGCCAATTGCCACCACTCTTCTCGGCTGCAGTGATGGCTGCTGAGTAGGACACCAGGTCCGGTGACATCTGAAGTTGTTCCATGTCACCCAACAGCGCCACAGCCATCTCCCACTGATGTCCCTTGGCGCATGCGCTGATGGCCGTGTTCACCAACAGCACATTCCCCCGGTGACCCAGACCCAGAAGGATGAGGCAGTCCTGCCACCTCCCCACCGCCGCACAGCTCCTCATCGCTGCGCTCCGCAGCCCTGCGTCCTGTTCCGCGGCGCTGCACGCACGGCTGGCCGAGGCCAGGAGCGCCAAGGCCACAGACCAGGCCGAGGCCTCCTCAGTTGCACTGATACTACTGGTGAAACTGATCAAGTTTGGCGTCAGCCTCGAAGCTCTGGCCACATCCAGCAGGCACAAGGCCGCCTGCCACTGGCCACCCTTGGCACATGCATTGATGGCAGTGTTATACACCACCAGGTTTTGCTGCATGCTGGCACCCCACAGCATCTGCAAGGCTAATTCCCACTGCTCTCCACGCGCACATGCACTGATCGCTGCTCCCAGGATCACACCACTCAATTCCTCCTTGCGTTGACGCAACTCGCCCACCAAATCAAGAGCCTCTTCCCACTTGCCACCCTTTTCTCTTGCAGACATGACAGCACCGAGAGTCACTATGCTGGGCTTTGCCATTGCCACTCGCATCTCTTCGAAGAGAGTTTCTGCGGCCCACAGAGCATCGCTGCAGGCGCTGATGGCGGCATTGTAGCTGATGGTGTCCGTGCGAAGTTTCCCTCCTTCCATGGATCGCAACAAGGCCAGCGCCACGGGCCACCTTTTCGCTTTGTCGCAGGCGCTAATCGCTGACGACCAGGACACTTGGTCTGCCAGCTTCAGCGAAATCAGCTCCTGTAGCAGCGCCACTGCTGCCTGCCACTCAGCACCACAGCTGCTGATTGCAGCTGTCCAGCAGATTGAATCCACCTCTCTGCCAGAGGCCCTAAAGTCCTCAAGCAAGCAGAGCACCTGAGGCCATCTGCCATCTCTTCGCAGTGCTTTGATGGCCCTGCAGCAGTCCCGACCGCTGGCCGCAAGCGCGCTGCTGTGGCGGCAGCCGGCGCCGTTGATCATTGCTCGGCTATAAAACCTACGAAATGTCTTTGCCCACTTGTTTTACCCTTGGGTTAATTCTGGATTATCACTGCCATGGTGAGTATATTTTAGTTTGACTTTCAGAGCAATAATGATCGGCATCAATATCTACCACGATGCGTCACCGGAGATTGAAACTGCTGAAGGATGAAGAACGGAGAAAAGGTCCTTTTCTTGCCACAAGGCTGACATGCACGGGTGTACCACAGTGATCTAGCCACTTCTGTTCAACAGCACTCACCTCCGCTTTCTCAGGCTGGGACCACGGACTTGCTACCTCCCCGGCCCATCCAGAAATTGTGGGTGTCGAGAAAGTTCAAATACCTCGCCAAACAGCAAACAGGGGCTGGAAGCCCATCTCAGAGCGCTCTGAGAACAGCACCCTCCGCAGGTCATGCAGGGGAGAAACTGCACCTCCTTCATCATCTTCTTTGGGACCTTGGAGGAACTTCATGGAACTTCAGCCTAAACTTTGTTACAACATGTTACAACCCTACAAAAAATACATGTCAATGGATAAAATTGAGTTGGATTGTTGGAGTTTATCCAAATGGTCAAAGATTCCCCGGCTCTGGGAGATCTGAAATTTTGACACTTGTCCAGTTGCTACAGCTGCCCGTTATTCCAAGGCATCGCCAACTTGGAACCTGCTCAGCTTGATCTTCTCAGTTTAGGTTTCCGGACGCTAGAGACCATGTAGATGTCGGAGTTGTTGTACCTGAAACATGTCTTGAAACAATGGATTTGCACCTTGCAGGTAGTCCAATGTGCACCGTTTCCCAGGGCCCAGGGGTCACGCTTTCAGGAAATCCCTGAAGGTCTCCATACCGTCCACCTGCAAGGGCCACCATCGCCATCAGTGATCCGTGTGATCCTACCCAAAATGGAAGGTGTACCACCCCCTTGTACAAGTACAGTATACACAGATGAACCTGGCCTGGCCACCAGCACGGGTTTCTTTCAAATTATGTTCCACGCCCGTCACGCGCTCAGAACCAAACCTGCTTCAGATTTGAAGCGTTTCACAGAAGCGCTGGAGAGCTTTTCTGGGAACGACACGAGAAATCAACAAGAAACAGACTTCGATCAAACATCACCAAGCCAATTTTCGCAAAAGGAGACAATGCAACCAAAGCAAAGCTGGCCCAACTCAGCTTGCGGACCTCCGAAGAAGGTCATCATCATTGGTCCAGTCAATGGCCTTCCATCCACTGGCGGCGCCTCTAAAAATCACTGGCCTCCAGGGGGTCGCAACAAAATGCCACCCTCAACAGGTCCAGGTGTGCTATGCACATGTCCATGTCACCCAATGGCCTTCCATATCCACCATCTGCAGTGGAATACCTTTCCAGTTGCTTGGGATGGACACTGTGCTCAGAACACTTTTCAAGGGCTCGTTTTCATCAGCAGCTCAGTTTACATTTTAAATCGGGCTCCAATCACTACCAGATAGGATCACGCTGTGCTCACTCCTTTGCGGGGCACGTTTTGAAGAACTCCTCAGGTGTGGGGACATCGCTTCTCTCCTGCACTGCAGCGGTCAAGTTGCTCTTGGCTCTGACCGTCAACTCTGACCAAGGATAGTAGCAACGCTTTCCGTATATCATGAGTATCATCTACCGAAACGACTGTCAAAAGCTCCAGATCCATTCAGATTCCATGAATTTCTATGAAGCACCCAGGTCACCTCAGACTTTTCCAACCTTTGAAATTGTTCCTTTTTGATGCGAGAATTTGAAGCTCGCTACTTGGAGTGCATTTTGCACCACAAGGATCATCAGGGCCACAGCAACATACTGCACCCTGGACAACATTTACACGCCCACAGCAATGCTGAAGTGTTCTTTGACTCTTCATCCCCAAGGCCAAAAACTGCTTTTTGAGGGTGACTTCACTTCATTACCTGTGGTCAAAGATTTGAAAAACCTATCCACGGCGCTGCCACAGTCAAAGATCACCGTCAGCTGCGGGTCTTAGCTTCCCAGCCCCTCACAGCTCTACATCCCCTGGCGGAGTAGCACTAGCTGTCATCCAAACTGAAAGTTGAGGGTATAACACGCGGTGTAAAAAGGTGTATTTCCATGTATTTCTGCTACCTGGGGACCTTCCAACATCCCTTTACCCCTGAATTTCCCACATGGGACGAGGTTGAGCGCTCCATTTTATGCCTCTGCGCCTTGCGCGCAGCGCCGCGGCACATTTGCAGCTAGCAAGGGCTTCATGAGCCGAAGTCAACCCAAACTTCTTCACCAAAGACTAGCATATGCGCTACTGACAAAGGGCATGTGCAGTGTAGTTGACTGTACTGTTCAAATCTATCCAGGGCAATTATGCTTAAAACTAACATGTGATCTGCACTCTTGGTGAAGGGTTTTCTCAAATAGGGCTGGTGCGAATTCGAGCAGAAGCCACTCTGCTTCTGCTCACTGCAACTCGAACTACGCAAATTGGTGACTCCTGATCAGCAAGAAACATCCAAAAACAGCTAGTGATGTCCATGAAAACCTCCAAAAATGACCCGCCACGAGATCCGGAGCCACTCGACATTTAAAAGTCACGACTGCTTTCAGCCCGCCGAGGGAGCGTCCGTCCATGCAACCAGAGTTGCCAGTGCCCCCGGCGCTCGATTTCAGCGAAACCATATGGGGTGGTTCCTAAGTCATGGGGGTACCCCAGATCCAAAATTAGACCATTTTAGGTATTGAAACCCATGGTTTTGGGCAACCCCCATTTTAAGAAACCCCCATAGAGTTTTCCATCTTTTCTGGAGGATGTCTGCAATATCATCCAGGTCAGGTTTCAATTGCTGGTGTGTTGAAAGCTGTGGGGTGCAGCATAAGCATCAGTCACCATCAATGCCCTTCAAGTCAAGATTCCAGTATTACTTGAAAGTCCTAGAGTCGAGGCTAGACGTTGCAGACTGCCTGGAAAGGGAACTTCCCAAAAGGAACAAAGGAACAGAACCCTTAAAGAGAAGGACTAAATATGACAAAATCCATCAAAATCCACTACTGTACTGCCTGGAAATGGATCCTCCAAACTGGACATGCTCAGGGCATGTAAATCAGCATTCGATCAGTGATGCTGCCGCGGCAAATTGGGCACGTGCTTCGTTCCCCATAGCTGTGCCTCAGTGGATACTAGGTTTGCGAATGCATCCTGATATCGGCACAATACCTCATAGAATCATACCCCCCAAACGTCCAACATGTTAAGATGCCATTCACAAATCCTGAGCAAGTTTCAGCTTGCGTCCCAGGAGCTTGCTACAGAAGCTGCAAAGAGCCAAATGTTTGCAGGGCAGACAAACCACCTGCCCGGGCCACAAAATCTGCGCACAGGTGAACCAATGATGCTGGTTCGCTGGTAGAGCCAAACTGAGAGCGTCACATTTGCCAGATTCTCCATGCAAATTACCTCGGCTCCAAGGAGTCACCTCTTCCAATTCTTCCTGCCATACGTCAAAACCCTGCACCCCTGGTGAACCTCAAAATCGCTGGGATTTATGGATGTCCATCACCCCAAATAAAAATATTTGTTGAATAACAGTATTGATCCATGACATATATCAATCTACTTCTCGATTCGACCCTAGCACCGAAGGTCTCAAAGCCGTGGCCAAGCCACGCAAGCAGCAGCCGGACTCCTTCGAGACTTCTCTTCCTCTAAGCCCTGGTGCTGGTTGAGGTGAGGACTTGATGATTTCATCAACATTTTATCCAACGACAGCATGTTCGTCCGGAAAATGGTATCATAGTCTTATCATAGTCCACTTCTCGCAAGAATGATGAGGAATGGGTGTTGATCAAGAACTTCGATAGAGGAGAAGAATTTCCGAAAGTGTCCCAGTGCGTGAGAGTGGATCGTGACCCCAGTTGCCCCCAGTTTAGCACCTTGATCCGCGCTTGAAGTTCCATGTTTTCGGAGTTCAAGGCATCCTGGACAAGGTGACAAAAACCGATGATTCGGCGATGTTTAAATGATGATGGAATAGGATTGACAGCAATAACCAGCAACAAAACATTGTTTTTTATCATGTTTAATCAACCAATATTCAATAATATTCATATAGATATACTTCAGTGACTTCCAGTATGGATATGGGCAAGTCATTGGAGTGCCACTGGACCCATGGCATCCATTTTGGAGGGTTCATTGATGATTTTTGACCCATACCCCTACCATCAATCCATATCAATCCCTGAAAACAAGAAACTTCCCCCTGGAAACTCTAGTTGAAAAAGGCAGATCGTCCCATTTCTGGGTGCATCAGTGGAGAAGATTTGACCAGCACCCCATTTTCGCCTTCAGCATCAATAGCGCTGCTAGCTGCTGGTGGAGCCCTGTGATCTCCAAATCGCGACCTTCACCGATGGCATAACTTCTGTGAGAGTCCTGGCGACAAAAAGTCGCAAACCCATTGCGGAGCAGTATATAGCCAGTCATGGATGCCCTGTAACAAAGAAGAGCTGCTTAGGTTAGTTATGTATGTATATGTACATTGAATATATATATATATACCTATATAACTATATAACTATATAACTATATAACTATATAACTATATAACCATATAACTATATAACTATATAACTATATAACTACAGTATATACAATACTGTTTTCCCCATCATCGCAAAAGATTAAAGTACCATCGAGTACTAAAGTAGTCATCAAGTCGGTTTACCCCAGCTTTGTCTCCTCGAAGAGCTTCTGATACTGCAGCTTTTGTGCTTCCACGTTCCGCAGCCGAGCTTCGATGCTCTCCACCTGCCAATCAGTTTTGCCACGAAGGAAACCCTAAAGTAACACGGCAAGTCAGAGCTTTCTGAATTTGATTTGGAACTGAATGGACACTCTGGCATTCCGAGCTCTGCCCAATTTGCCAAAGGTCTGTTCCGCACAAAGCGGCATCTGCACCTGCTGTTGCAAGTGGCGTTTCTGCTTTCGCAAATTCTCCATGTTCTTCCGCAGGTAGAGATTCTCCTTGACACAGGCAACAGCGGAACCTTAAGTCAAAGACACCACAACATGAAGCAGCAAGATTTGTCTCCTTAATTCATCTTAATTCAATTCTTCTGTTAATGAACATACGTACGATTCAGATGGTCTTGAAGCGAAATCTACCGGAAATCTGGACATTTCCATGTGTTTTCCCACAAAAACTGGTGTTTGTTCCAACCCAAAAACTCCAAAAACTCCGGTTTTTGTCGCCTGTGTGTTGCGGGATTTCCGCTCCTCCGACTTGGACCGAGGCGGCACCGGCACCTGCCTCTTGGGTCGGTCTTGGCGCCGCGCCTACCATGGCTTAACCCATGACTTGGGGATCCCCCATAGTGTGCCCCTAAACCCAAGGGTTAATGAAGAGATCTTTATGAAATGGCTATAATTGGGGGATATTCATGGATATTCCCTATTTTCAGACACACCCATATCTACGGTGTGTTCTTGGAGATGTTGATGGGATATATTGGATCCTATCACGGCTGCCTGCGTCACATCTTCAGCCTCTGGCTCTGCACTAGTGGCCTAGCGCACAAGCGGTGTAAAGACTGGATTCAGCCAGTTGACCAGGGAATGTGGGGATGCGAATATCCATTGTAAACCGTATGTTTCAAGACAGAAGAGGACATCAACTGTTCCAGCTAAATTGTGCACCAAAAATCAACAAAATGCGAGCAGTTGCCACTTAAGCAACCACCAGTAGCATCAGCAGCTCTTTCTGTATATAATCATCCAGGCGACACCACACCGCTGGCACAGTACGCACCTCGCTGCTTTGGCTGTCGGAGAATCCTGAGCTTCCAGTTCCAGGTCCTGGGTGCGTGGTCTATCTGAAAACCCAAAGAGAACAGCAGTTGTGGTTCAAAAATTTCCATCATCCAATAATTACACTAACTTCGTGTTAACCAATTTCCAGAAGAGTTAGAATAGTCATTTTTCAAGACCCAGAGGAAACATCTCGAAACAGTGCAGGTATATTTTGAAACGGAGAGATGAGGGAGTTAGAGTGCAAATGTCCAAAGCCGTGCCTGCGCCCAGGAAAACACTTTGTTGCAGGTCCTTTCGGCAATCCCAACACCAGAATGTTCGTCGAAATGAAGGGAAATGAACGGTGACAAAGAAGTTGCACCGTTGAAACCAACAGGAAACCGATAGATCTTGGAAGCGACTACAGTGACTACAGCAACTCACAACCGATGGCCCCAAGATTCCCTCAAAAAGAACCCAGAAAAAAGGGAAGCCAAAGCAGCAAAACATCTTTGGAAGGCCAACAAGGTCTTTTTCGTCTCTATGTCTCTCTGCACGCATTGCAGCAGATTGGCAAAGCACATGTCGAAGCCCAACTGGCTTTGGCCCGGTTTTTTTTTCTTCATTGCCTTTTGCACACTTTTGACGCCATGAAAAGATTCCATGCCATGGCCCATGGCCAAGACAATGCTCAGAGCCATGGCCGGCTGGTGTGGCACCAAACATGTTGGATGTCGTCGCTGACGCTGAAGGCAATAGGCATGGCATATGCAGACGGACACCTGGGACTCGTATGGGACACGTCTCACTCCATTCCTTGGAGTTACAGGATGTTACAGGCATCAAGTTAGGAGTACTCGACCAACATCACCGGTGTGCTGGCCATGAAATCACTCCCAGTGGAGAACTGCTTTGGTTCAGCCTTGAGTTTCTTGTGCCCAGTACAGAGATCGCTTTGGCTTTCACTCGCGTCATAGAAGAACTGTCGCTCTTTTGTGATTTTTGTGGGTCCTTTAGGTTTGCCATCTTTGCCTTCAGCTCCGCGGCCATCCTGGGCTCGCCGCTGACACAGCTGCCTCGGCTTCGCATTCCCAGGATCCCATGGCACTGGTGACCACGTGGCTTGGTATCATTCAGGATGCCATGCTTCAGATATCAACTCATCCATAGCTTTCAGGGTTTCAAGGCCAGTCCCCTTGATGCTCACCAAATGTTCCTGTGAGTCAGGATCATCTGCTTCAGAATCCTTCGGATTGATGCGAATCAGCTTTGCATTCGCCCCTCCTTCCAGTAAGACTTGCAGAATCTGCTCCGAAGTCTGTCGGACAGTGGGAACACGTCCCCCTGCACCAATTTCCAACAAGACGCAACGCAGGCCAGTTCCTTCAGCCACCAACTCACCCAGGACCTGCATCCAGTGCTTCCAGCGGGTCAGTTGCTGCTGCGAATCCAACCAATCGCGATCGCCCCATTCACCGAACATCAGCACCGCCGGTCGTGCCGCTGCGCCGCACCGGGCACACTTGGGGTGGTTGCCTCCGGTTGATGAAGCCAAACCACAATCATGGATCAGCAACTTCGAGAACCTCCTTTTCCAAAGAAATCATCAAACTAGAGCCCAAATTTAAAATACTGACATACCTTTCAAATCCTTTCAACAAACAAATATGAAATATGACAATATGACAACCCAGCTTCCACTGAAGCTCTTAGCCACCAAATGGGCAGGTGTCTGCGTTTCCGGCATATGTCGCAGGGTGGTGCTTCGCATCTTCCCACGCACCGCGCCCACTGTGCAAGGCATCACTGGGTCAGCATTGCTGCTGGCATCACCACCACCAGAGGGACCTAATCGGATGAGTTTAGGGTAGTTTTGACCCCCAGATATTGGTTATCCATGGTTATCCTGCAAAGTTTAAAAAATCGACTCTGGGATTGTCAAAAATACTCAAAAATCCGGTTAAAAATGTGTTGAATATTGGATCTTGGCGGATGGGATTGCTGGGAAAACCCAACCGGGATAGTCTCTAAATTTGGAACCCAAAGTCTATCACTGTCCCCATTCAAGTGGCCATTTTGGAGGTGACAAAACCCAAATTTGGACTGTTAAGAATGGGAAAAAATGAACTGTCAAGTTGATTTAAATTAGTGAGTATCTCCCTTTAAGGATAACATCTTAAAATCTTGAGGTGACTTCAACTCAATTTTTTTATCAGTGCCAACAAAACTTCAGAGGATTTGCGCCTGCCAACGCCAACATACTCTGTGGATCCACAGAGAAGCGAAAGTCCATGGGTGCCCTCCAAATGCCTGGCCCACACCTGGCCCGTCCAAAGGAGCATTGGTACAGCTCCACATTTCCATGGCATTCGCGGAGCTCATTGGGTAAAAACCAGTCGTAGTGGTGGCCATCGACGTTGGACGTGAAGATGTAAAACGCCCCGGCGTGGCCCGACACTTCGAAGGCTTCCGCTGGGATGGCATCGAAGGACTTGTAGCCCGAGGGGCCCTCGGTGCTCTTCTCCAGCATGGACCTGCACCAGCCGCGGGAAAAAGGGATGTTTGGCTTCCGTTGGACATTCCCTGTGAGTTGGAGAAACAGTAATATTCTGTGCATATACATATAGATATATATATATATATTCCCATAAGATATACACATTATAAATGAATAAATATGTGCAGAGAAAGAGAGAGAGAGAGAGATATTATTATTATTACTATTATTATTACTATTATTATTACTAATATTATCACTATTATTGTTATTGTTATTGTTATTATTATTACTACTACATACCTTACATTGTGACATAAAAAAGGCGGCTAGAGAACGCAAATGCAGTGAATTGATTGTCCCCTGTTTTTATCCCAGTCGCCCTGTCAGTCCCCACCTGATTTGCTGCGCGATCTGCGAGTCACGGTAGTGGAACTTCTCCACCCAGCGATTCAGGATCTCATAGCCCTCATGCGGAGCGGTTTTCCTGGCATGAAAACCGTGAAATTGTCATTGGATTGAAGGGAAAATCTACAGAAAACCATGGTTTTTACCATTCAATTTAGGGGTTTCTTGTAAATGTTCCCTTAAACCAATCCAATGAAAGTTGCAGGAAATCCATGTATCTTACTATTTTATACTATTTTCCTAAAATGGGAGGGTAAGTTCAACCGCAAGCTTTTCCATGATTCACTTCTGGGAATGATTGTTCTCATGGTGGTTGCATATGAGAACTCCAGGTAGATGTGATTTTTGAAAACGGCGACCCATCCCAGTATGGAGATTCAGGGTCCGGCAGTGCCTGGTTCCACTGAAATGGCGGGGTGACCAGGGTGACCCTAATCACTAAGCAAACAAACATCTGAATAATTGATGGATTTTTGCAACTGCACAGGCCTGCAAACACCCAGGATACCAAAAATAGTTGCGCTGTTGTACACATATCAAATGGATTGGCAAACTGAAGTCTACAACTTTGATGTTTCAACTGTGGTTCTGGTGAGCAAGCCGCACCTGTAGTCATTGAAGCACTGACCCCAGAAGCCCCAGAAGAGTGGAGGCTCCTGGTGGACCAGCTTCGGATCGCAAAGGTCCATGTAATCGAGACATCGATCCTGATAGGCTTTCACCTGGCGGGTCATCTATGGATTCTCCCAAAATGACCTCAAGATATAGGGGAGTTTCATAAGTCATACCCCTCATCCAAAACTAGATCCATTTCAGTAGTTAAATAATGTTAAATATGTTCAAATCCACTGGGGTACCACCATTTTAGGAAACCCCCATATCTCCATTTCGAGCCATCGAACGACCCTCCGTTCCGAACGGTGAATCCCTTCGGAAGCTTCACCGGCCTCACCTTGGCCACATCATCGTACACAGCCAGTCCACTGTCAGCCGAAAAGCCAGCTCCTCGAGAAATGACATGCTGATCATCTGATAATTGGGGACTTTTGCAATTACTGGTCTACTTGAAAGATATCTTTAGCTTCTCAATTCAGTTGCTGTACCTCAGTCACATCAAAGTGACTTTAGTGACTCGGATGCAAGATGGAAAGTGAACCTTCACCATATAGTGCCTTTAGTTTGGGGTTTTCCCAAAGTTTCCCAAGGTCATCGCCACGGCATACCTGTCAAGAGCAGAAGCACTTGCCCTTCGGCGATGAGCTTGGCAGCAACTGCCAGGGCATCCCGATCCATGGCACCGGGCACCGGACGGGGACGCGAGCCAAGATGGGAGCTGCGTAAGTTGCCAGGCGGGGTTCAACCAGCGAAAAATGGTGGGAAAGTCACAATTGGAGGATTTTTGTTGTTTCTAATTTCGACAGTCCGAGTCCAAGCGAAGTCTTCAAGTCACAGAATCGTGAAGGTTCAGTGCTCCTCATCTTGCTTTGCACGAGCTGCAGCTGCCTTCATCAGCATTGGAGGTGGCCGGGGAAGAGTGGCAGTTTTCCTGATCGGGCGAGAGAAGGCAGAGTAAGAGAATGGTTCGGATCTACAGCAACCCCCCAAGAAAAGGAAAAAGTAAAATCCTACGAAAAATGCAAAAATTGCAGTGATTCACTCTTCTTCATTGGGGTTTCCTACACAACTACACAGTGGTGATAAGGATGAACATCGTCACCGGTCCATCCCATCATTTCCGCCAAGGCACTCTGGCGCAAAGCTCTGGGTCATCCTGGCCCGGGCAATGTTTGGTCGTTCCCCACAGAATCCATTCACCATCCCCTGGACAGTCATCACCTGGGCCCCCCCACCGGGGTTCCATGGATTTTTCCACCTCCTTTTCCAGCTGATGCAACAACAACTGCTCAGGCCGAAGGCCTGTGCTGTTCCGTGCCTGAGGGCGAGCCGACTGGGTTCGGGTCACCCTGTATGCTGAGTTTCAAGGTTTCCCAACCCCCCCAAAAAAAGAAGCTATGAATTAACTGTTTGTCACAGAATAGTAATTGGAATCATATTATAAGTTGCTGAGGATCTGTATAGGGGGTTTGAACACTGTTCACTTCTAATCCCATTCCCCTAACACCAACACTCCCTCAATGGTCCCTTAAATATGTGGTGTCATCCCCTATTAAACCATGGGATTACCATGGGATTACCGTGGAAAAACCACCGGATTTGGCCATGGCGCTCCGTTCTCTGCTGTGTCCTCCTGTTCCGCAGGGCGGCTGACAGGCCGATAGCTTGGCCGTTCCACTGCTTGATCGATGGGTCGCTCCACTGGTCCTATGCCAGCTGGGTTTCTCTCCAAGCCACCCAGGGAACCAACCATCCAACCAATCAACTTTGGATCTAAAACCAGGAATGAATCCACTAACTTGTGGCTCAGGTGAACCAGCTCTTCAATAGTGGCGCCACTGCTGAAAAATGAAAATTGAAGATGAACAGCTCAGGTGATATTCGAGTTTTGCCATGCTCCATGTTTTTAGGACCATCAATTGAGTTGATTTCATCCAGGTATCACATGTATCCCATGACGGGATGGGTTCAGCGACCACTTCCTGGTACCTCCTGCAGTCATCCCCTGCATCATAAATGGTTGTATTCTTCATCTGTATCATGTCGCATGTAGTCAATCCATCCCAATCCCAATCCAAATCCTATATCCCCATGATCCTCGCGGACTGCGGGACACTGAAAACCCTACCCTGCCTGTGAAGGTATTGATCCATCCCGATATTATGGAAAATTAGCCAGCCTACAGCCAATGGCTATATCCTCTATTGTTATATGTCGAATCGACGGGATATGACATTGTTGCTTAGTGAATATATATATATATATATTATATTAATATATATATATATATTATTAAAATATATATATATATTCTATTAATATTTATATATATATCGGATTGCATTATATCCCAAATCATACTACCTAATATCTAGATGATTGTACGTACAGAAATACAGCCAAATTTACCACTAGTTACAGGCTAGGGGCCCCAAACAGCTAAGTTGCCTTGTAAGTGGCTTAACTGGCTCAATGGTTTATGGTAGATATACGCATAACTATAGGTTTTGTTGCAGGACATATGGCAGTGTGTCAAAACCTTGTACCCCTGGTGAACATCAAAATAGCTGGTAAATGGATGTTCATCCCCCTAAAAATGGTATTAATAGGTATTGATCCATACCCATATCCTGCTACTCCCCTCCTGCGGAGCGCAGCACCGCGGTCTGCGGCACCACGGGCACCGGCAGCGGCACCGGCAGCGGCGCCGCGGGTGCTGGCAGCGGCACACCGGGCGTGGGCGAGGAGCGAGGCCACACCACGGGCCTCGGAGCTTTTTGGAAGCTGAAGGTGTGGGAAAACGTGGGAAAGCCCGAGGATCATCTTGGAATCATCTTGGAATCACCTTAGAATCATCTTGATGAATCACTTTACAATCACCTTGGAATTACCTTAGAATCACCTTGGAATCACCTTAGAATCACCTTACTTAATGCATCATCTTGATGAATCTGAATAGGGAATAGGTCTTTTCAGCCTATATCAGAAAATTTACCACAATACCTGAGACAAGGGTGGAAACCGATCCTTGAATTTGTGAGAATAAGCCAAAAGCAAGTGAGAAACAAGGTGGCATAGCAGAAGACCCTCCTTACCTGCAAACCACCATCCAGACCCTTCCACAGACCAGTCACGGCCCTGCAAAAGACCCACATGGCGCAGTCATTGGCGTCGGTGGGGCGAAGAGCCTCTCAAGTAGAATGGGTCTATCCATGTCTATCCACAAATAAAAAAAGGGGCCTTGACCCTTCGCTTCTCCTCTCCTGCAATCGACTATGAAATGGTGGTTTGGGACACCAACATCAACTTGAAGATCCAAGTCATCCTGTCTGTGGCACGATGGAGTCCCCCCCAAACGCTGCCTGGGCGGGCCACAACGGCTGGTCGTAACTTTGGACACAGGACTGGTGACCTCAGAGGACAAGAGGAGCAGGACTGGTGAATTTGCCGTTTGGAATGTGGTGATGGATCAAAGCCTATTATCTATGTTTACCATCAAATATAAACATGGATAAACATGGATAAATATCTGTAATTACCATGTTTCTCCATGTTTAGCCATGTTTGGGGTGGAAAAACATCCATTTACCAGCTATTTTGCGGTTGCCAAGGTGTCCTATCTCCGGTGTCCAATCCTTCGCAGCTCCGAGCCCCCGAGTCCCCAAACCACGCAAGCAATGGGCGCTTGAGCCATGGACATGGCGAGGCTTTGCGGAGGCTTTGCTCCGTGACGGAGGCAGCTGGATGCCACTGGGCGGCTGTACAACCACTTTTTGGGGGGGAGCTTAGGCTGTTCATACCGACTTCAGTGCTTAGAATGTCGCCTCTGGTCGCACCATGAAACCTCTGAGCCTTTTCGAAACGATGGCGGGAATTGTCCAAACGATGCTCAATGAAAGTCCATCGGCTGTGACATGGTATCGCCCAGCAGCCAACTTGGAGAATGCAGCTGGCAGTGTCATTCCCAATGGCCTCCACATGAAGCAACGATCAGATCAACCTTTCTTGCCTTTCTTCCTGGCGAGCGGGCTCTGGTTGAGATAAATGATTGGTCCTTCAACATCTTAGAGGATGCTGCTCCCACCCATCTTTGGGTATACAAACCCCCAAATACGAATAACTAAACAGATCAAACATCCATCATGGCACCTTCATGACGGTCTCACCCATCAGACATAATAATCATTGACAGGTCATGCCAGTCCATGCCACGTCATATAAACAGTCATGAAATGATGTCATGCCGTGAACTATTGATGCCATATCATGTCATGTCATACCATGTCATGTGAATGTGCCATGCCATGCAATGCCTCTTGTTGCGCTTGAGGGCGTACTTGGCATTGATGGCCTTGCCGCTCACCTCCTGCGGATCACTGGTTGACTAGGGACTCAACAGATCTGATTTCTGTGATTTCTCAGCCATGTCTCACAATTTCATCTGATTTCTCAGGTAAGGAAACATGTTTCATGGTTTCACGCGCCCACAAGTGTCAAGCCTCCTCGTCGCTGGGCTCCAGAACATCATCTGCCTCCCGACTGCCGAGGCAACTGCAGATACTGCATTCTGAGAAAACTGGTCCAAATGCTGAGGAAAAAATATAGAAAAGTATCACTCTGGCAGGTTGTTCTTGAAAGGCTTGAGTTCTTTTTGATCGGAACTGCCAGACTTGAGTGTGCTGAATCTGTCTGACTCAAGGTCAAGTCCATCTCCCCAAAACAATCTTATCCAGTTGCCAGCCTCTTCTTCCTCATCACCACTTTCCTGCATCAACAAGTCACATGCAGCGAAGTGGCTGAAAAAACATGGCTCACACGCTGCAACTTCCGCCTTGCTGTTGATCCTCTTCAACCTTGACCTCATCCCAAATCCAAGTCATAGCTTCGCTGAACATGGGCACGTGCGGCACATGGCATATCACTGACCGCATCTGGAATCTCCAACGCTGGAAACTCAGTTCAGAATTCCGCATCTCAGCTGAATTTCCGCGACACAAAAAGATCGAAAAGTCACAGATTGAGCGCCGCGGCTCGAACTGCGAGGCCGTGATTTTCCCTTTCCGCAGCTTCTTGGCCAAGGTCTCCTGAAAGATCATGGAATCTGATCAGAGCCAGGAGAGCCATGGGGACGTCGCATTGCCGATCAACGAGATCTGTCCTCTTTGGCCAGGCTCTCCCACGTCTCCTCGCGCTCATTTCTCTTGGCTTGCCGCTTCTGTGTCCTCACAAGGCATGCAACATGTCCATCCCAAAAGTGGCGAAACGGGCATGCAAAATGCAACCATTCAGTGGGCAAACAGCACCCATCACGAATGAAACTGGGGTGCACAGTTCGGGCATTTCTCTCCTGGTTCGATTCTTTTCTGCCTTGGCCGCATCCTGAAACAGAGAGCAGGATAGAAGCTCGAAGACATAGAGAAATTGTCCCCAGGTTGAACTGCTGACACATACAGTAAGTTGAGTTCACATCCGGAAACAACATGCTGAACTACAAAAATGATGCTCAAATATAAGCAATGTGTCAAGGGAACTATTGAGATTCTCAATCCCATCAACTCCAGCTGGACACCTTGGCTGCTTGCTTCTGCTTCAGCAGCTGTGCTTTCTTCTCCTCCTCCTGCTGAAAAAAACTGTTCCAGTGGCTGGGAAATCCCTCCATATGGAGGTAGCCACATGGCAACCAGCCTGATCCTGAAAAAATCTTAGGTCGGCAGATTTCTGATCCAAATTTTGGGGCGTCCTTGTTCTTTTCCCGCTCTTCCAGGTCCTTTGCCAACTTCTCCTGGAAACTGGGATCCATCCATTGGTTTTTTGCCAAAAAAATGGGGGATTTTGGGGAGGGACATCCCTCACATCCCTGATATCGGCATGGCGGGGCAGAGCCTTCCGTTGCTTCTCTTGCTTCTTGCTCTTGAAAGGGACTGATGCAGGATCCACCTGGTGCAGGATCGAGATGACCCAACTGTCAACTCGATTTTGGCCACAAAGATATCTCCAACATCTGGGGATCTAACCTGTCCAAGACCCTTCCAAACTCCAAGATTCATGGCATTGGGTTGCTTAGATACTTGTCACATCGTTTCAGGCCTGGCTTTGCTGGAAGCCCTTCACCTGCTTCCCCAGGATCTCTTTGATTCGTGGTAGTCTCAGCAAGGCATAGCCCGTGGCCAAATTGCCCAGGTCCAAATCCTTGAACGGAAAGAGGAAGGGCAGCTGATGTTCCTCCAGGGTGGACACGCTGAAGGCATCCATTCGTTCCGTGGCATCTGGGGCTTTGGAGGGGTGGGACACACCCGCAAGTACTGTTCTCTACATCCGCTGCCCGTTGCTGAATGAAGCAAAGTTAGTTGTACAGTACATGGTTTTTGACTAGTGAAAGTTGCAGTTTTTGTTGGTTGTTTGGAAGGCCAAGCGCGAAACTGTTTGGAGGCATTTGAATCCAGTCATATTCCAATGGCTTCTTCGCGGCTGTGCACACACTTCTGTTGATGCATCCTTGGGCTTTCGGTGCGCACATGGATTTGCCTTGCAGAAGATGGCTCGGGAACTGCAATGCCGGATCTCTGCCACGCAGCAAATGCGGCTGCCAAAAGGCACATGTCTCATGCGTTCTTCAATTCTAGCGGCAGCAGCCTGTTGAATTAGTGCCATAAGATATGGGTTTGTCTGAAAGTAGCGTGCCCTAAATCAACTGGTTAATGATCATATTCCCAGATATGTTTCCTTGCAAGACAGCACGAAGTCCGCTTCATGTGCTGAGGAACGGAAAAAAAAAGATATGTTCTCTATGAAGATTGCAGTTTGGGGGTATACTGTACCAGTATACCCCATGTTGGACATTTCCATCAACCCTGCCTGATAGGCCCTCACAAATGACAAGAAGGCCTTGGTGGATTTCAACATCACCGCACGGTCAGTTTCCACCACTCGTTTACACCTCTTCAGAGTGCTACTGGCAGTCTCTTCATCCACCCTGAGCTCATCTGGAAGCTCCTCCAGTTGAATGCCTCGTTTCTCCAGAAAGGGAAGATATCCATCCTCATGTGGCAGCAGTAACACCACTGCCCTGCCACTCTGTCCAGCCCGCGCTGTGCGACCAATCCGATGGACAAAAGCAGCCGGATCCGTGGGGGGATCTACTTGCACGATCCACTGAACAGCTTCCACGTCGATGCCACGCGCTGCGACATCTGTGGCGAGCAAAACAGCTCCTTCCTCTGGAGGGCTCTTGCAGAATTTCTCGTAGGCCCGCGATCTCGCTGTAGGATCCATTTGGCCATGCAGTTTTTCGATTCGAATCACATCGGGTTTCTTGTTGCCCTTCTTGCTAGCTCGTCGAAGATCGATTAAATCGCGCAAGAGCACGTGGAAGTAATCCACAGTGGCACAGGTCAGGAAAAAAACAATAGTTTTGCCATTTCGCACCTCGGGCACCTGCAAAAAGTGCCGTAAGAAGCCGAAGCGCTCTGTAGCAGGCAGTTGCAGAAAATAATTGCTCAACTTGGTCGGCAACTCATGACTCACCAGTGGTTTCTTCTCCTCTTCCACACTTCCATCTGCAATGGCTTCTGGTTGTTTTTTCCTCACTTTCAAAGCCTGGTTCCCTTCCCCAGCATCCCCAGGGCGTTTCAGCCTGACGCAGACGTGCACCGGGTTCCGCATGCCGGTCTTCATGATCCGTTGCAGCTCCGTGGTGAGCGTGGCACTGAAGAGCCCCGTGCGGCGCTGCTTGGGCACGGCCGCAAGGATGGCCTGGATGTCCATGGCGAAGCCCAACTTCAACAGACTGTCGGCCTGCCAAAGCAACAATTGATTGGAAAAAGGATGAAAAAGGATGAAAAAGCTGAGGTTTTTGTTGATTTGACAAACAACCCTGAAACCATAGAACTTTGACACATTTCAGGTACCCTTATTATAGGAACATGTCAGCATATGTCAGCATCATGAATGGTGATTGTGACAGCAGGGTCATCTGTAGCTTTGTGATGGTCCCTTCAAACAGCCCTGACCTCATCAAAAACCAGCAGCTCCAAGCTTTTCCTGAGGCCATACAGCAGCTCTGTTAAAGCTGCCAATAGCTCCCATATGAAGACCAAGTGGAACTCCAATCATCCCCAAAATCCAAAACAAACAACTCTCAATTTATGTAGAACCACTGAGTACATCAAAACCAAACAACAACATCCACATTAGTTGCTGAAATGTTCAGCAGTGTAATTCTTCTAAAAATTTCCCCAGTTTATCCAACACCCAGTAAAAAAATGCCATTATTTATAGAGGATTTTCCCATTTGGATACCCATAGGATCCTAAATCTTCACCCCCTCGAAATATTTCGAAGTGTCATCCTCATCCCAACCCGAAGCCCAAAAAATCCATCACCAACATCCCAAAAAAAAACATAAAAATCCATACTAACTCCATCCCAAGTGTCATCAAAACCATATAAGAACCCATTAAAACCCATGTAAAACCCATAAACATGCCATTAAACCACATTAAATCCATCCAATGTGTTATGTTCATCCCATCAAAACCCATTCAACATCCCTTCAACATCCCTTCAACATCCCTTCAACATCCATTCATCCCCTTAAACCAAGTAAAAACTCATAGTCAACCCATTTTTATAACCCTTCAAAACATGCCATTCAACCACAGTAAACCATCCCAAATCTCCCAAGTCTCAAAACCCATAGAAAACCCATGCCATCCCATGATCAACATTTCACCCATGTTTCACCCTAAAATCATCCAATCCAGTGGATCTTTGGATCCCAAGTGGATCCCAAGTGGATCCCAAGCTGGTAAATGGATGTTCATCCCACTAAAAATGGTATTAATAGGTATTGATCCATACCCAAGTGTCATGTTCAGCGGTGTTTCCTCCAAGGCCAACAACGCCCGCAGCCGCCCCGGTGTGGCCGCCACCAGGTGCAGCGGCACCGGCGCCGCCTCCTGCGCTGCGAGGCGCCGGAGCGCCGCCGCGGCGCCCTTGGCGTCGGAGCCGCCCACGCATAGCTGGCGGCTCAGCCTGAAGTCATGGGGATTTACTGGGGGAGATATCCCAATTTTATAGTTATACAGTTATACATATGCATATAGCCTATATATATATACATATGTATGTATATATGTATATGTGAATGTACATGTATATGATATACATGTATATGATATATGTATATGTATATGTATATGTATATGTATATGTATGTGTGTATGTGTATGTGTGTATGTGTGTATGTGTGTATGTGTATGTGTATGTATGTTGGTTTATAGTCGAAAATCAGCGTTTTTGTTCTTCGTGATATATATATATATACTAGGTTGCTGGGTTTATAAACCAGCATGTATAATAACTATAATGTATCATTCTCTTCAGTATCACTATCAACTATGGTATAACTATACTTAATAGTTATGACTTATGACATCTTATGACCAACTATTGCTACCATCACCAACTAGTATTCTAATGGTTAGATTAGGGGAATATAGATAAGAAAAATGGTGATTGAATTGAATGAAACTTGATGGGATTTCGTTGGCTAAGTTGGTTATTACCATGATATATTAATCACTGGTGACATCAGGAGTAGTTAAAAGTTATTACCCAGAAATTACCTGGGAAATCAAATGGTAAACTCTTGGATAATAACATATTCTAACAAGCTATTGCCTATCAATAACCATATGTTTGATCATATGACCAACCATTGGTACTTGGATGATCAGATTCGAAAAATATTGCTACTCTGGTACAGAAAACTTCAAAAACACGTCCCGTTCTTGAGAGTCGGAAACTATTCGATGCCCGACTTTCACTTTTTTTCACAACGAGTCTTCAGACGGCCTTTCGCAGAGCTCCACCTTGGCGGATTTCAAGTAGAGCCCAAAGACCTCATAGATCTGCGTGGCCAATTCCCTGGTGGGTGCGATGATGGCGGCCCCCACCATGAGTTGCAGGCTGCCAGGGCGGCGGCTCACGCCCTCCGACAGGGCGCGGCACATGATCTCGAAAGTGGGGATCAAGAAGGCCAAGGTCTTCCCTGAGCCCGTGCAGGCCTGGCCATTAGACTCATTGGACCATGATGACCATGGGAAAAGCCCTTGGAAAACATGGAAATTTGGGGAACCAACTGTTGGGCATCATGTTCAGATGGAATTTGGGGGACCAACTTTGAATTAAGCCACATCTTTCTGACAAAAAAGAGGGGACCTGGGAAATCTCCGTCACAAACAAACACAGCTCGCCTCCACCGCGACGTCTCGTTGCTTCAGCAACAGGGGGATGGTGATGGCTTGCACTGGCGTCATCCGCTTGAAGCCCATCTGCGCAATGAAGCGCTGTGTGCCCTGCAGCGACACGAGGTGTAAGACGACCATCTCATACCATGTGATACCATGAGATGATTCAATTTAAATCTGTTCCGAAAGCGTTGGGAAACTGACCTGTCAAATGGGGTCCCGAATGTTCCAGGGCAGATCCATCTCAATAAGACTCAACTGAGTCAGGGAATGCATTCGACACTGCTCATGCACCTCTGACACCTCTAAAACGGACCAGTCTCTGGAGCTTGACATGATGCCGCTTTGCGCCAGAGGCTGTCAGTGGAGATGGGAATAAGAGGGGCAAAGCTGTTGGAGTGAAAGATGCTGATATCTGACATCTCAAAAGCTATCACTATGTCTGTCCAATATGTGTATCTATGTGTATCTATGTATGCAATATATAATCTAATATTATATATATATTATATATACTGTATATTCTCTCCTTTGTAGCTGATGTATTGCAAAGTCACGTCATTGAAGTGTAAGACTTGAATCCTTTGCGTCCTCCACGCTTGCTGGTGATGTTTTTTTCTCTGTCAATGTGCTGGGAACAGTTTCTTCCACGGGCGAAATCAAATTGGTCAGCCGGGAAAATGTCCATTTGACGCTCAGCTTACCTTTGATCCAGAAAGATGAAGCCGGAAGGCTGTGCCTTTTACAGACCGGCGTCCGATGCCAGTGAGCTCTGCGATCTTTGCAGAAACCCCCATGATCTTGATATGGCCAACTGGTTCGTAAAGATCAAAAGAAGATATCATTCCTAATTCCAAGCGGAGTTTTCCAACTTTCCAACTTTCCAATCATTGGAACAGTCACAGGGATGACATCACATAACTTCTTCGTCTCAGGCCTTCAAATGGAATGTTAGTTGTCTCAGTGAAATGCCCATGGGCCAAAAATCTCCAAAAATCAGGAGCCAAAATCGCAACTTTCGCGACATCAACTGTCGAAACCTGTCATGATTCCACCAGGCGCATGAGTTTTTCTCCTCCACAGCCTCCCCCGGTGCCCAACTTCCAAAGGGCTCCAGGTGTCCCAGAGGGACCTGAGACGGCAAGCTGGATGTTTGACGATGGAACCGGGTATTTCTCTGGAAAAAAATCTACATTTGAAAAATGGAGAAGAAACTCAAAAAAAACTATGAATAAGTCGTTTTGATTACTCTGTTCATAAATGGAACAAATGATGTTTTTTTCGGCCATGAAGCATGACCTGAAAAGGCCACAATATTTTGAGGCTTGCACCTCATCAGCCCATCCCTTGCGTCACAAGAGAGACGTGCTGGGTTGTGCTGGGAAGCGGGGCGGTTATGACATGTAGACCTAAGAGATAAGTATTCATTATTCTTCTATATCAGTACAATTTAAAGAAACATCCAACATGAATCTTCAGAATCTTCCTGGTTTTTTGATGTTTTTTGGATGATTTTGGGGGTAAATCATTTAAGGGAAACCGTCCATTCACGTCATACCATGGTCCCCATAATTGCTGCCACGGCCTGTCGATTCGGATCCCACCTGGCCAAAGAGAAGAGCCAAAATTCGCGCCATCCACCAGAGGTCAGTTTTTTCGGCGGCAGAAAATGGATGTCCTTTTTTGGATGGAAATGGATAAAGTGCTTCAGCGAAATTTGAAATATGTTCGATGTTAAATGATGTTAAGTATGTATAAGTATGTGCGTATGCATCTAAATCATATCTGACATGATCATTCCAATGGCATTGCACGGCTCAACTTGATAGACATGAACCAACTTGCACATGGGGCTGGGGCTCTGCAAATACTGGCGCAGCGCCCAAGCTGCTGCAAGCTCTGCCTCTTGTGCTTTCACGTGCTCCGCCGCGTCAGAAGCTTAAAGACGGCTGGACAAGTTGAATGAATTTCATGAATCTTCGAATTTTCATTGTCCAACATTGTCCAACTTCAACTATCTTCAACTAATTCCCAAACTCAAGTCTCAGTCAACACCCTGCCCACACAGGCACGCCCTTTTCAATCCTGGTTCTCCAGGGCATCTGAGTCGCTTTGTTCCCATCGTCATCTACTGGACCTTCCAACGTGTCCACCAGGGTCAGGTCATCCTCTCGAACATCCCTTCGTCAGCACAACGTGTCCACCAGGCTTTCTCGATCTCAGCCGGGCATCTCGTTGAAAGCACCCACCTGGGAGAGGTTTCGGAAAATCATGGGCTTTGCAACTCATTGGTTCATCAACATGACATGGGAGATGACATAAAAATCCTCAACGAGGGCGACCACCTCTCCCATCCTCCAATCTTGGAACGAGACTTCCAGCTGGAATGGCTCAAAAAGGATTGACCTTTGTCGATTGATCCCCTAAGATTGCATTAAATTCCCATTGTACTCGTTGGTTTTAGTGGCTATCCCAATTTTGCATGTTGTGGATATAGTAATAATATGTAATAATAATCTCCAACAAATCCCCATAATATCCCATAATCCCCAATCAACAATCAACAACAATCAACAAGGCTATGTTTCATTGGTCAATTGGATGGTTGCCTCCGAATCTGCCGAGCTGCGCTGGCTGCAAGCCAGCTGCCCAGCCGGCAGTATGGCCACGTCTGGGCTCCAGAGGCGGCACGACTCCTTCATCTGTCGACAAGGGGATGATCGACTGGGATTGTTCACAGCAACCTGACTTTCCTCTTTCAAGGACCTAAACATGATGTCACAATTGATGAAAGCTTGGAAAATGAATACATCACCCTGGGAAATCTCTTCAATCCCTGAAATATGTAGTGTGTAGTGAAGTGTTGTGAAGTGTAGTGGTGCTTGCTATCCTATGAACCTGCTCTTCCGCATGCTCTCCTTCTGGGCATCTGATCTCCCAGTCCAGAGGTCAGCTCCAAAGGGCGTTGCCGGAAACGACTGTTGAGCATCAAGTGACCTGACATGGGCAAATGGATCGAGATGATCTGGGAACAAGCAGGAAATGCGCCAGTGTGGCCGAACTTTTCCACCAGGAACTCCTTTGGATCCTGGGGATACCAGAAAACCTCTGATTCTTGGCAAGTGTTTCAACAAGACCGGTCATACGACTGTCAAAAATCGTTGAATGTCGTAGACTGTCATAAAACGAGTCGAACTGTACATCCAAGCTCAGATCACATTCGCCATGTACAATCCGTACGTCCAAAGAAAGCTTCCTGCTTGGAGGCTGCTTGGTCTTCGGCCTCACCTCAAAGTAGGCAAAATCTGCCGAACTTCAGATTGCCAAACAACTCTTCACAACTATTGGTAGCCGTGTAATTAACTTCTCCAGGTTGTAAGGGAAATTTAGCCTGGACAGCCGGTTGAGCTCGCTGGGCTGCCAGGCGCAAGGCGCGTTCGTCGTCATCCGCTTGCTGCACGTGGAAATCGTACATGTTGGCAGCACCTGGGGCCGACTTCCAGAAAGCTGGCGTCCAAATCGTGGCGACCTGCTGAGTCTGGGACATTCCGCCACTGCCCAAAAGTCTTCCGGATCTCCTTTCTGCAAGTCTTCAAGGGAGCCCATCACCAGAACCTAGCGATGACCATGGACATCCACCCTTCGGACAGCGCATCCTCTAAGTTCCAGGCTGTGTTGGCATCGCCTTCCCACAGCCTCATGCTGCAGTTGGCTGAGACAACAACATCCTTCAAGTTCGACAGTTCGACATTGACTTTCCAGCGGACTTTTTCACCATTTCTCCCAACTTTTCATATCAGACATCCCCCAGCCCCAAACCCCTAAGCCCCCACCATCCCCACCATCCCCACCCTGCAGCGAAGCGGCAAGAGATCCCGCAGCAGTTGGGAGATCCGGGCGTCGCCCTGGGCCTCGCAGGCCTGCAACGGCAAGATCCCATGGGTCCCATCGGTCCCATGGGGATGGTTGGCCAATGGGAAAAAAGATATAGAAAAAGGGTTGAAAATGGGAAAAGATTGAACGAGATTGAAAATATCTACACTGGAATTGAGACACAAGGGAAGTTCAATCACAAAAAGCCAGTCAGAATGGCTTCTGATCTTCGACAGAGCTCCGAACTGTGGAGCCCGTGACCAAGATATCATTCAACAGGAAGGACTTCCTTAGGTTGTTGCAGGAGTCACTCGACTGGTGCAGGATAATGTCACCCATGTGATCCCAAATTGTCATTACAAAAAAATGTGTAACTTAACACTTGTCCAAATAAACTGCTAAATACTGATACTGATACTGATACTTTAATTTAACTTCAAGTTGGTTTGTCTACTAAAGCCATTGGCCAAATCTGAATCCATCAGCCCAGCTTCCCAAGGATGAAGCCGCTGGAGCCCTAGGCGGGTATGTCAAGGTTAGAAATTGCTGGGGACTAATGTGATATATACAATACATATAAATCATATAAAAATATAATATGATATGTGGTTGATATCGCTTAATGATGTATTTATATGTATTTTATGATGATCATTGCTAAATATTGCTAAATGATGATCAGGTGGTCCACCAACAAATTGACCCTTCAATGGTCATGTGAGTCATGTGGGTCTTGGCAACTTTCCATTGTGTCATCGACCCTTGGCACCCGTGACGACAGTCCGCCGCCTCCCAACCAGCCGTGCACAGATAGGTGAGGTCCGGCCAGTTGGAAAGCCTGGAGAAATTGGTGACCGGCTATGCTCAAACTCCCTTGGGTAGAATTAGAACCAAACACCCCCAAGACAAATAGGTGAATGTCCCGAAATACTCCATTCTATGTTGTTCTTGAAATGTTCGGGCGCAAGGGTTTCAACTACCCAGTCTACTCGTTTGTATCTTCTGTCTTTTGACCGCTCCCTCTCACAGGTGCGTGTTGGGCCTCTTGATGCTCGCAAGCACAGACTCCCATTCTGGAGACACCTCACGAGCTGAAGAATATGCAGAAATTGCTATGTGACATGCCAGAAATTGGAGATCTTGTCACATTCAACAATGGCCTTTGCCATAATTTTTAAGGCATTTAAGGTGCTGGTGCTTGGCTTTGACTTATCTCACCACAGGAAAGATTCCATGTCACAGAATTGCACATCTGAGCCTCTGAGGGAAGCCCTGCGGCAGACCTGGAAAGCTTACCGCATCAAAGCTCTGACACTCCCTATGTCTCCAAAATGGGGAGGAGTCCCAACCACTTGTTACCGGCTCTTAGAGTAAAGCAGAATCTTAGATCTTCTGGTTCCCATTTTTTTTCCCAAATGATCCATCCATTGTTGGAGTTGTTGATTATCGCCATTCTTGATGGCTGCTCACTATCTTTAGGTACATCAACTCCAAAACAAGAAAAGTAAAAAGAAACAAAAGAGTAAAAAAAAAAAACACCCCATTGTTGGTACAAGCCTCGAAAAGTACATCTTGGCCCATCCACCAAGTCCAAGGGCCACCACATCCCCTTGGGCCGCCCTACGGTAGCCCAGCTAACGCCAGCACCACACGCCGCCGGAAGGCCCACAGCTTGGTGGAGCGCTTCTGCAGAAGGCACTGGTTGCAATCGTCGCCTAAATCAGCAGGGCCAACTCGGTGCCAATCCTCACCCACCGCCCCCATCAACCACGATCAACTGCAAGTGAGCGGCTCACGTTTCTCGGGCGATTCTCCGGCCACTTGGTCAAGGACCTTGGGGAGCAGTGCGTCAATGATTTGGGCTTGTCTCAGAATGGTTGAGACATCAAAAATGAGTATGTTCACCTTGTAAATATGGGAAAATGAGAACAAACTGTGGCATTTTGGGGTTCCAAATACGAAGCTGGTGATGCTAGGGATCGAACTCGGGGCCCAGATGCATCTCTGTCAGCTCCTGTGGCCGTCACTTTGCGGTGAGTTTTGGATGCTCAAGTCCGCCAACAGGCCCAATTGTGCCCTCTACAAACATCCCATAAGCCCTGCTACAATAACTACCAGATCCAAAATCAATGCAAAGGTGCTCGAAATGATTCGTGGCAGGAGTCCTGAACACCCAACGCAGCTCCCAAGACGAAGCGTTTGATGCCTTTTGAAGCCAGGTGGGCGGAGAACCACATGTCATCCTGGCAGGTTCCCATCGATCCTCACCAAAATAGATTCTAACCCCCCAAAGATGGCATGAGTTTTGTCGTCCTGGTAGCGGCATTGGTAACAGGCTCGGTCATACTGGAAGACTCGTTCGTCGAAGAATCCTCGCTGGTATACCACACCTCGCTGGCATGTCAGAAAAGCAGGATGTTCCAAAACATTGGATTGCACAAGAGAGGATAGGGAAGGATAAAGAGGAGCATGTCGGTCTCAATTCGTGTGATTGAACCAAGTCATCAATGTCTACTATGAATGGATATGAATGGTGCTGGTTGATGGTTCTTGATTCAACAAGACTAAGCATGAAAACATCTTCCAAAAAACGACTGCCGAAGAATTTGATCAAAGACCAGGCACCGAGGTAGCTGACTAAGACGGGCCCTGCAGGAAAACCTTGATCTTGCAGGTACCGGGGTCTCTGGACGCCTGTGGCATCAGGTGATCGAGGACAGAAAAAACATGAAAAAACCACAGGGAAATCATCTAGGTTCCCAATCTGATACACTCTAGGAATCTCTAGGATGTGTGCTAATAAACCGATTAAAAAACTCACAAGGAGCTAGGACACACCATGGCATCTGATTCTCTCTATCTCTAGTGCTTCCAACCAGCCTGAAAACATGGCACGATATGGAGAAATATAACTACACACTGTGTATACATATATTAATACGTAATAATACGTATGTCTATATCATAGATTCGTATTGATATTCATGAATTACAGCATTTAAACCCACCAACCCCAACCAGAAACCCTTCCAAACCAATGTACAGCACTATACCTGGCCTTGGTCCTGCAGTGCGGTGAGTTCCTGCGATTCCAAGATCCCGGGCACCGACAGAAAGCCCTGCGCCGCCACGGCACTGCCGGGGTTCGCCAAGGCGCTGCGCATCAGCTGCTCGATCAGCTGGTGACCTGGTGGCCGTGGTGCATCAACGTTAAGGATTGTTAAGGATGATTCAAACTGTTGAAATGGTTGAGTTTTTCCGGATGAATGGTTGATTTGGATTGATTTGGTTGAGTTTCTTGGTGTTTGCTCGGAGGATATATCGTCACGTTTTTTCCCCAGATAGCTGGCAAGCTATAGGGTTCTTACTTCTCAAAGGTGGGGTCTTCGGTGGCGAACTTTTGAGCCAGGGTGCTGTGCAGGGTGCTGTCCAGACTGCGGTGGCGAAGTCTGGCAAAGGTGCTGTGCAGGGTGCTGTGCAGGGTGTTGTGCAGGGTGCTCAGGGTGCAGACTGCGGTGGCGAAGTCTGGCAAAGGTGCTGTGCAGGGTGCTGTGCAGGGTGCTGTCCAGACTGTGGTGGCGCAGTCTGGCAAGGTGCTGTGCAGGGTGCTGTGCAGGGTGTTGTGTTGTCCAGACTGCGGTGGCGAAGTCTGGCAAAGGTGCTGTGCAGGGTGCTGTGCAGGGTGCTCTGCAGGGGGTTGTCCAGAGTGCGGTGGCGAAGTCTGGCAAAGGTGCTGTGCAGGGTGCTGTGCAGGGTGCTGTGCAGGGTGCTGTGCAGGGTGCTGTTCAGACTGCAGTGGCGAAGTCTGGCCAAGGTGCTGTGCAGGGTGCTGTGCAGAGTGCTGTTCAGACTGCAGTGGCGAAGTCTGGCAAAGGTGCTGTGCAGGGTGCTGTGCAAGGTGCTGTGCAGGGTGCTGTGCAGGATGTTGTCCAGATTGCAGTGGCGAAGTCTGGCAAAATTGCTGTGCAGGGTGCTGTGCAGGGAGCTGTAGTGGCGAAGTCTAGCAAAGGTGCTGTGCAGGGTGCTGTGCAGGGTGCTGTGCAGTGTGCTGTCCAGGCTGCAGTGGCGAAGTCTGGCAAAGGTGCTGTGCAGGGTGCTGTGCAGGGTGCTGTCCAGATGCGGTGGCGAAGTCTGGCAAAGGTGCTGTGCAGGGTGCTGTGCAGGGTGTTTTACACACTGCGGTGGTGAAGTCTGGCAAAGGTGCTGTCCAGACTGCGGTGGCGAAGTCTGGCAAAGGTGCTGTGCAGGGTGCTGTGCAGGGTGCTGTGCAGGGTGCTGTGCAGGGTGCTGTGCAGGGTGCTATGCAGGGTGCTGTCCAGATTGCTGTGGCGAAGTCTGGCAAAGGTGCTGTGCAGGGTGCTGTGCACGCTGCTATCCAGACTGCGGTGGCGAAGTCTCGCAAAGGTGCTGTGCAGGGTGCTGTGAAATTGGTGCTGTGAAATTGGTGCTGTGCAGGGTGCTGTGCAGCATGCTTTGCTTTTGTTCCCATGTTGGGAACCGCCAGTTCCAACCTTTAGGAACCGGAAGTTCTTTGCAATGGTAACCTATGGTTCCCAGGGTGGGAAGCATGAGTTCCAACCTTTGGTAACCGGCAGTTGCTTGCAATGGTAACCCATGGTTCCCAGGTTGGGAACCAGGAGTTCCAACCTCTGGGAACCGGCAGTTCCTTGCAATGGTAACCTGTGGTTCCCACGTTGGCAACAGTGAGTTCCAACCTTTGGAAACCGGCAGTTCCTTGCCATGAACCAAACGCAAACATTCCGGTACCGGTCCATTAAGCAAAACAAAGCGTTCTTTACCGGTCCATTAAGCAAAACCATAAAGTTGTAAAGAAACTGTTTTCATATCATTTTAACATGCACCTTTTTCGTGCAAAAACATTTTTACGCCGGCCCAACAGCCAAACGCAAACATTCCGCTACCGGTCCATTAAGCAAAACAAAAGGTTCTGTTGCCGGCTCAGTAAACAAAACAAAACAACATTAAGAACCATGAGTTCTAACTTTTTGCAATCAACAGATCCTTCCACTGGTAACGTTACTTTTTCAGGCTTGGGACCATGAAGCTTTGGGAACCCGCAGTTCCTTACAATGAAAGCCGCTTAGCTTCGAAAACATAAGTTCTAACCTCTGGGAACCGGCAATTCCTTGCAATGGTAACCTCTGGTTCCCAGGTTGGGACCGTAAGTTTCAAGGTCTGGGAAGCGGCAGTTCCTTGCCATGGTAACCTTTGGTTCCCACGTTGGGAACCATCAGTTCCAACCTTTAGGAAACGGAAGTTCTTTGCAATGGTAACCTATGGTTCCCAGGGTGGGAAGCATGAGTTCCAACCTCTGGTAACCGGCAGTTGCTTGCAATGGTAACCCATGGTTCCCAGGTTGGGAACCAGGAGTTCCAACCTCTGGGAACCGGCAGTTCCTTGCAATGGTAACCTGTGGTTCCCACGTTGGCAACCGTGAGTTCCAACCTTTGGGACCCGGCAGTTCCTTGCCATGAACCAAACGCAAACATTCTGGTACCGGTCCATTAAGCAAAACAAAGCGTTCTTTACCGGTCCATTAAGCAAAACCATAAAGTTGTAAAGAAAATGTTTTCATATCATTTTGACGTGCACCTTTTTCGTGCAAAAGCATTTTTATGCCGGCCCAGCAGCCGAACGCAAACATTCCGCTACCGGTCCATTAAGCAAAACAAAAGGTTCTGTTACCGGCTCAGTAAACAAAACAAAACAACATTAAGAACCATGAGGTCTAACTTTTTGGAATCAACAGATCCTTCCACTGGTAAGGTATGCTTTTTTAGGTTTGGGACCATGAGTTTCAAGCTTTCGCAGCCGGCAATTCCTTACAATGATAGTTGTTTAGCTTCGAAAACATAAATTCTAACTTCTGGGAACCAGGCAATTCCTGGCAACCTCTGGAGTGTACCCTGGTAACCAGGTCAACCGCTCGTCGCTTCCTTGAGATGGAACCCCTTGGTTCCCACGTTGGGAACCATCAGTTCCAACCTTTAGGAAACGGAAGTTCTTTGCAATGGTAACCTATGGTTCCCAGGTTGGGAAGCATGAGTTCCAACCTCTGGTAAGACAGGAACAGTTCCTTGCCATGAACCAAACGCAAACATTCTGGTACCGGTCCATTAAGCAAAACAAAGCGTTCTTTACCGGTCCATTAAGCAAAACCATAAAATTGTAAAGAAACTGTTTTCATATCATTTTGACATGCACCTTTTTCGTGCAAAAACATTTTTATGCCGGCCCAGCAGCCGAACGCAAACATTCCGCTACCGGTCCATTAAGCAAAACAAAAGGTTCTGTTACCGGCTCAGTAAACAAACAAAAGAACATTAAGAACCATGAGGTCTAACTTTTTGCAATCAACAGATCCTTCCACTGGTAACGTTACTTTTTCAGGCTTGGAACCATGAGTTTCAAGCTTTGGGAAACCGCAGTTCCTTACAATGAAAGCCGCTTAGCTTCGAAAACATAAGTTCTAACCTCTGGGAACCGGCAATTCCTTGCAATGGTAACCTCTGGTTCCCAGGTTGGGAACCGTAAGTTTCAAGGTCTGGGAAGCGGCAGTTCCTTGCCATGGTAACCTTTGGTTCCCACGTTGGGAACCATCAGTTCCAACCTTTAGGAAACGGAAGTTCTTTGCAATGGTAACCTATGGTTCCCAGATGGGAACCGGCAGTTGCTTGCAATGGTAACCTCTGGTTCCCAGGTTGGGAACCATGCGTTCCAACCCCTGGGAACCGGCAGTTCCTTGCAATGGTAACCTGTGGTTCCCACGTTGGCAACCGTGAGTTCCAACCTTTGGGAACCGGCAGTTCCTTGCCATGAACCAAACGCAAACATTCCGGTACCGGGCCATTAAGCAAAACAAAGCGTTCTTTACCGGTCCATTAAGCAAAACCATAAAGTTGTAAAGAAACTGTTTTCATATCATTTTAACATGCACCTTTTTCGTGCAAAAACATTTTTATGCCGGCCCAGCAGCCGAACGCAAACATTCCGCTACCGGTCCATTAAGCAAAACAAAAGGTTCTGTTACCGGCTCAGTAAACAAAACAAAAAATCATTAAGAACCATGAGGTCTAACTTTTTGGAATCAACAGATCCTTCCACTGGTAATGTTGCTTTTTCAGGCTTGGAACCATGAGTTTCAAGCTTTGGGACCCCGCAGTTCCTTACAATGAAAGCCGCTTAGCTTCGAAAACATAAATTCTAACTTCTGGGAACCAGCAATTCCTTGCAATGGTAGCCTCTGGTTCCCAGGTTGGGAACCGTAAGTTTCAAGGTCTGGTAACCGGCAGTTGCTTGCAATGGTAACACATGGTTCCCAGGTTGGGAACAAGGAGTTCCAACCTCTGGGAACCGGCAGTTCCTTGCAATGGTAACCTGTGGTTCCCACGTTGGCAACCGTGAGTTCCAACCTTTGGGAACCGGCAGTTCCTTGCCATGGTAACCCATGGTTCCCAGGTTGGGAACCAGGAGTTCAACCTTGGGAACCGGGCAGTTCATTGCAATGGTAACCTGTGGTTTCCCAATGTTGTGGGTCAACCGTGAGTTTTCAACCTTTGGGAACCGGCAGTTCCTTGCCATGAAACAAACGCCAAACATTTCTGGTACCGGTCCATTAAGCAAAACAGGAAAGCGTTCTGCACCGGTCCTTAAGCCAAAACACATTAAATAAGTGTAAAGAAACTGATCATATCATTTTGACATGCACCTTTTTCGTGCAAAACATTTTATGCCGGCCCACCAGCGAACGCAAACAGTTCCGCTACCGGTCCATAAGCAAAAACAAAAGGTTACTATTGTGTCAGGCGCGGGACTCACACGGCGTAGCCAAAAAGCACACATAACAATTAAACTCACTAAGACCGAACATGAATGGAAGGAGGAACAAGAGATGAGGAGTTTTAACTTTTTGGAATCAACAGATCCTTCCGCTGGTAACGTATGCTTTTTCAGGTTTGGAACCATGAGTTTCAAGCTTTGGGAACCCGCAGTTCCTTACAATGATAGCCGCTTAGCTTCGAACACATAAATTCTAACTTCTGGGAACCGGCAATTCCTTGCAATAGCAACCTCTGGTTCCCAGGTCGGGAACCGTAAGGGGTTAAGGTCGGGGAAAAACGCAGTTCGCCCACTGCACCATGGTACCTTTGGTTCGCCACAGTTGGGAACCATCAGCGTTTCCAACCTTTAGGACTTGGAAGTTCTTTGGGCCACCCGCCGCCACAAGCGCACAAACCTATGGTGCCCAGGCGCTGGTGGGAAAGCTATGAGTTCCAACCTCTGGGAACCGGCAGTTGCTTGCAATGGTAACCTCTGGTTCCCAAGTTGGGAACCAGGAGTTCCAACCTCTGGGAACCGGCAGATCCTTGCAATGGTAACCTCTGGTTCCCACGTTGGCAACCGTGAGTTCCAACCTTTGGGAACCGGCAGTTCCTTGCCATGAACCAAACGCAAACATTCCGGTACCGGTCCATTAAGCAAAACAAAGCGTTCTGTACCGGTCCATTAAGCAAAACCATAAAATTGTAAAGAAAATGTTTTCATATCATTTTGACGTGCATCTTTTTCGTGCAAAAACATTTTTATGCCGGCCCAACAGCCAAACGCAAACATTCCGCTACCGTCCATTAAGCAAAACAAAAGGTTCTGTTACCGGCTCAGTAAACAAAACAAAACAACATTAAGAACCATGAGTTCTAACTTTTTGCAATCAACAGATCCTTCCACTGGTAACGTTACTTTTTCAGGCTTGGAACCGTGAGTTTCAAGCTTTAGGAACCTGCAGTTCCTTACAATGAAAGCCGCTTAGCTTCGAAAACATAAATTCTAACTTCTGGGAACCGGCAATTCCTTGCAATGGTAACCTCTGGTTCCCAGGTTGGGAACCGTAAGTTTCAAGGTCTGGGAACCGGCAATTCCTTGCCATGGTAACCTTTGGTTCCCACGTTGGGAACCGCCAGCTCCAACCTTTAGGAACCGGAAGTTCTTTGCAATGGTAACCTATGGTTCCCAGGTTGGGAAGCATGAGTTCCAACCTCTGGGAACCGGCAGTTCCTTGCAATGGTACGTTCTTTACCGGTCCATTAAGCAAAGCCATAAAGTTCTAAAGAAACTGTTTTCATATCATTTTAACATGCACCTTTTTCGTGCAAAAACATTTTTATGCCGGCCCAGCAGCCGAACGCAAACATTCCGCTACCGGTCCATTAAGCAAAACAAAGGGTTCTGTTACCGGCTCAGTGAACAAAACAAAACGACATTAAGAACCATGATTTTTACTTTTTTGGAATCAACAGATCCTTCCACTGGTAATGTATGTTTTTCAGGTTTGGAACCATGAGTTTCAAGCTTTAGGAACCCGCAGTTCCTTACAATGATAGCCGCTTAGCTTCGAAAACATAAATGCTAACTTCTGGGAACCGGCAATTCCTTGCAATGGTAACCTCTGGTTCCCAGGTTGGGAACCGTAAGTTTCAAGGTCTGGGAACCGGCAGTTCCTTGCCATGGTAACCTTTGGTTCCCACGTTGGGAACCATCAGTTCCAACCTTTTCTATCTGGGGTCTATGCCGGCGTAATTTTGAAACACACGTTGGGAGACAACCAACACTCATGGTTGATGCGATCACATGTGTGAAGATGGATGAAAAATGCTTATGACGATCCAATTACAACTTTTCTCCAGCACAAAATCAAAGTGCCCATCCCATTCCCACCATAGATGTGGTCGTCATCCACCACCACCAGGAAGGTCCAGGGATCCTCTTCCAATCGCAGACCATTCAGCAGGTGGGTGCCGGGGCCCAAGTCTTCGCAACGCATGAGACGGATGGGTTTCGCCTGCATCCTGGGTGCAGGGGATGATTTGGAGGATACTAAGAGTGTGCAGTTGTTAATTTTCAGACATTGCTGTATCACCCTTCAGAAGTGCACGTACAAAGGACCGTCTGGAACGAAATCCAGCTTTGGGGTTGGAACGCATCTATGTACTGCTTCCGCCCTTCAGCTTCAACATTTCGACCAATGCAGGGATGACAACAAGCATGAAAAAAACGAGCAAACCCACCCGGAACCAACAAGTCAAGTGTCCACTCTGGGATCTTATAGCTTTCGCCCGTGCGGTTGTACACATAGGGAATGCTCATGTAGATCTCCTGGGCTGCTCCGCTGCAGCAAAGCCAGGCATAGGGTGTTTCGCTTGAAATTGACAACCCTTTGGATGTCCTCACCAAGCTGGGTTTGGTGTCAGGCACCAGAAGCATGTCTTGCTAGTGCTAGTTTCAGTATCCATGTTTTCACTTAATTTGTTGCCGAAGTTATCCATGTTCAAACCCGAGATCCCATTCCCATCCCTTTTCCCATGTTTTTCCTATCCTTTTTCCCATCTCCCATGCTCCATCCATGCCCATCTCCCCATTCTGACCCGCCCACAGGTTCTAACCTGCCAGGGCTCACTGGCAGGCCACGTCTGCCTGAGCATCGAATCGATCACGGGCTCGATGTACTCGATGCGCTTGGGGATAGTGGTCATCAACACCACCACTCCTCGCCATGTTTGGCAACATCTTTATGGGATTTTAACCAGGAAAGATGCTGAATGAATGGGACTTAATATGACTTAATGGGATTTTCACAAACTAGAACTGACAACATACCCTTCGGTGTCATCAAACGTGGCTGGAGAATCCCCGAACTAAAAAATGAAGGGTTCTAGCTGGGAAAATCATGTCCGTATTTACCATTTCTAGACACAAAAATGAATCTTCATTGTGTTGATCCGGATTTACTTGTTTATCTTTTTGGGGATGGCTATATCTGGAAACAGTTTGCTTGTACTTGGAGGATCGCACGAGTCGTAAGTGGGTTGATAAGTGGGGTTACCATGGTATTTTTCAAGGTATTGATCCATGGATATCCATGGCATTTTCCCAAAACTGCAGAACTTTCTCCCCATCCAGGGATGAGATCGAGCTGGGTAGCCCAGAAACTCGTTGCGGTCATGTTTCGATACTGTTCCACGAGTTCTTGGAGATCTCCCGGGTGCATTGCCCTGGGTCTCATGTATGGAATCCATCGATGAAGGTCAGGTTCAGATACCTCAGATTCGCTTAAGAATTCTTGGATTTCTTGCCATGGTTCTGGCCACATCTCAAGGCCGTGGTGTGCCAAATTTGGGAGCACTTCTCAGGTGTCAACCAGAAAGTTTGCAAGCGGCACATCTCTGCCAAGTTGCCATCGCAAGGCCATGAAGGATCTGCAGCAGAGTCAACAGCCATGGCCACCACTGCAGTGTCATGGCGGCAAATTCCCAAAGGAATGAGGGCTATTCGAGGATACCCCACTGGTCTAGATTAAAAACAAATTTCGGAACTCCTTTCGAGTTCTTGTTTTCCAGGGTTCTCTGACTTTTCCGTTCATCTGTGGCTGATGTTACTTTTGGTGTTGAGGCTCACTTGTAAATGTGGGGGAAGCTTGAAGGCGATCGGAAAATGTCGAAAATGTATTTGTCTTACTGTATTTGTCTTTCCATGTCTTTGCTGCTTCCACTTCTTCATACTTTACCCTCTGGTAAACTAACATAACTATGGAAAATCACCATTTTTAATGGGTAAATCCACTATAAATAGCCATTTTCAATAGCTATTTTGACATAACCAGAGGGTATTCTAATTCCAGGAAAAACGAAAGTACGAGTTCCAAGGTTTGTTGAAACATGTGATGGAGCCTGTTCGAACTGGCCTTTCTGGTGCCTCAAAACCTTAGGCCAAAGCTCGGCGGCGCTGTCGCTTGTAGCACAAATTATATTATATTATATTATATTATATTACATTATATTATATTATATTACATTATATTATATTATATTATATTGCATTCTAGAATATTAATGAATATGATCGATCTACATTACTCTAGAGAACCTGTCAGGCACTAAATCAACACAGGTCTTGCAACCGGAAGTTCTTCACCACGACGCCATTTTCCCTGGACGTTGACCTCCTTTCAGTCGATCGCCATAGATCACACTACAGCGCCCCAAAAACTCGTTGCTCCAACATCTTCATGACGAGGTCGTACCAGTGCAGCCAGTGCAGCGCGCAGCGCTTGAATCAGCATTGACAAAGCCTCACCATAAAACGACTGAAATGATGACTGTAAAATACTATGAAAATCTGAAACGTTAGCATTCACAAGCTTGTTAGACCAGGCTCACTGGGTGGGAACGCCCACATCTCCCACATCATCATGATGCCTAGCCTCTGGCCCGGCCAAACAGAGGCCTTACTGGGCCATTGCTGCGAGTTGCGTTTGGCGAAAGGACATGGTCTTAAATGCCGCCAGCACCCGAGACTAGATTTGCCTCCTGGTGGTGCGCATGGCGTGCGAATGCCCAAGTCCCACTGCCGATTGAAAATGGACAACTCAGTCATTGTGAAAGTGTGGAAATCCCTACTAGTTTACTAAGATTACAGCCCTCCAAAAAATTGACCCTTGCAGAGGTCGAAGGTTCGGGGCGCGACCGGGAGCTAGGGCAATCTGTCCAGCCCTAAACTGCTCCGGCTATATGAGCTCATGTCCAAATCTTTCAAGACCTGCAAGGCTTCCAAAGCAATCCAGTAATTCTTTAAGCTTGCAAACCCATTCAAAACCAACATCAACATCAAAATGTCAACCTAAAATAGCAAAATCATAATTGAGTTGTATTGAGGTCAAACATAACTATCTCCTATGCCTTTCGCGATATTCAGACAGCTCATGTCAGTCAAAGATCCTACTGGGGCGGTTCCAGTCGTCGCCACAGGTCTTACACCGCGGGCACGACATGGTGGAGGTCCTGGTCACGTGTTCACACCACATGACGCCAAACACATCCAAGATGGCACCCGATGTTGACGATTGTTGTATGTCGTTCGCATGTGCGGAGATCTTGAACTTCCAGCATCTTTAGAATCTATGGATATCTATAATTATCTGTATATATATATACGTATATATATATATAAATTGATGGAATCTATGGTGGCAAATAACATCAACTGCGGACAAAGTAAGTGCCAACTTTGGAGTTGTGCTTCCACGCGGAAGCTCCAAATGCTTCCAAACTAAGATCGCTTGCACGAATTAATCTCTGACCCGAACCGCCTGTCCCTACAGGCCGTGTGGCAGAGATCCCACACCAAAAGGAGCTGCTCCCGGCTTCGCGCGTGGTTCAAGGCACGGTTCACAGCTGTCGTTTTTTTCGCGGCCCGGTAAAGTGCAGATGCTGAGGTGGGATGGTGATGTGTAGCTTCAAGTTTTAGTTCAAAGCAGAATGGGTAACAAAGAAAAGACCAAACAGAAAAGTTGCGTACCCTTGTCCTGTCTGCCCAGGGCTGTCATTTCTTAAATGGCAAACGCATCGAATTATGGTCATCCGGATCCGTGTCAGAATCCGCAAAATGACCTGCCAATGGATCCAATCCGAAATGGAAAACACTTACCTCACCTCAACCAGCATCAGTTCTCAATCTCCATTTCCCTATCAATCAGCAGAATCAGCATCCTGTTTCACGTCTTGGTCGTCTGTTCCCGTGGATCGATGAGATGCGGACCCGCACTGCAACTACTTGCGGATGCCCTCCTGGCACATTTCCTCGGGACAAAAAGGTGGCTGCATGTCGTTGCTGGACACCCTTGGACGCCCCAGGAGAATTGCCGACCAAAAATGGAAACGTCAGTCGTTCAGTCAGTCAATTGAAATGGTGAAGAAATCCAACAGCTAATAGTGATTAATGGATATTAATGGTGATTAATTAAACACTATTTCATACTATTTCATAATCCAACAGTTCCAACACTTGAAACGTCCACGTGTGACAAAGTGTGAGTAAAAAACTGATCCAACAGCACTGAGGAGTCCAGACTGGCACCCAATGCAATCGACGGGGCATAGCTTCTGGCTTTTCCTCTGGAGTACCTTTGTGAGCAGCACACGTCTTGCAGCTCTTTAGGGATACCTTCCCTTTAATGACTAGCCGGATCCAGTTGGTTTCTCTTGCCGTGATTGACAAACAAAATGTTCTCCAATATTGCAGTATTTCCAGGTCCATGTGCGACTGCTAGATCTGGAGGACATGGGCAATCTAAGTTCCCTTGCAAAGGTAATCATGTTCGCAGAGCGCAGCCAAATCGTCCACCTGAACACCATGAAGAAACGCATCATAGAACTGGGGATACCAACACGACATCATCGGCGTGTTTATTAGGCGTGCTCTATCCACTGAGTTGGACAAGCCTAACAAAAAATCAAGAGTGAACCGGTTGGTCTTCTTGCGCTGACTCTTGGAATGCGTGATGTATTGTTCTAAAGTTCTAAAGGACTTTTTGTGTCTGATGGGATCTGTTGGACGAAAATGAGGCTCGTTGAAATGCAACCTATCCCAGCCAAACTTACGACCTCTCTCGAGCCCAGGGATCACAGGTTGGGAGGTTGAACCCCTCAACGGAAAGTCCCATGGCCTTTGGAGGTGGGGTTCTCTGCAAATCCGCATCCTGGAGCTCATCCCAGCAGGGGAGAGCTCCCAGCAACTTCGCCCACCCATCAAATGGTGCGTGGTTTCATATGAAGGACGCCTACTTCAAAGGCACAATGTGCACATGCTATGTTCAGGATAGCGCACTTTTTCGCCTTAACTTGCAAACTTGCCAGGCTCCCTTCCCTGGACAAGTGGTGCCCTTTGCAGGATATATTAATAAACTCGCGGCTTAGTGACTGTAGAGAATCGATCGAATTCATGGACTTTCTCTAGTCAATCAGCTCTGCAGTACACAACTTTCTGTGGATCTTTGATCAGGATCTATAAGCTCCAAGTCTCTTCATCTCACAAAAGCTAGTTGGTCAGCCTTGCACCTCATGAGCATGCGCACCCCAGGCCTGAGCCCACCTTTGTATGGCCTCCATAAGTGTGGTCCCGAACTCCAATAATGCAACCCAATGGGACAGGTATCGTTTTGCTCCACACGCTGCACAGTATGTCAGGAGTTTTCCACCAACGTCCATGCATATGCTATACCAGCAAGCGTTCTGACATGCTCTGTCCCGTTCGTCTCGATTCTCAATAGCCATCGCGCAGTGACAGTCATAGAGAAAGTAAATGCTCAAAGTCCACCCTATGCAAAGACACGTTCGCGACAGCACTTTCGCAGTAGGTGCAGTCAAAAGCCAAGAGTAATATGAGAAGGTTGCCATAGACAGCACTTCCACCACCAAAAATGGCTTCATGTTGTCTGTCAAGGGTGTGAATAGCTTCAAATATGTCAAATACATGAAACGCATCAGTCCAAGAAAGAAAATAACAAAGGTACAAGAGTCTTCCGTTTCCAAATAAAAAAGTAAGCGGAAGCTGACACTTGTACAATGATACATCAACGTCAAGGTGAAAAGACAGGGCCACAACATCGTTTCAGAGCCCTCCAAGATTCGCACAAGACCCAAAAGTAGAGCAAGCCAATATCCCAATGAGAAAACGGGAATCACGAGGTATTTCAGCAGTCCGCCACAATCAGGTAATCGGTTGAGCAGGGAGCTAAGCACTGATGGTCCTGACAAGACAAAGAAGAGGTACCAAATATACGCTGCAATCCCCCGGAGCAGTTTTCCAATGTCATGCCGCCAGAATGTCAGCCATGTGCTCGAAGACGGCCCCACAATGGGATCCAAGTCATCCCGTACGAAATACAAAGGCAAAATGCAAAAACACATGCACAGAAATACTGAGACAAAAAAGGTCATCTTTTTGTCTCTGCTTTGCTTCGAAGAACTCTTGTCCAAGACAACGCTTGAACACTTCCAATCAGTTGGGAGCTGCTCGGACACGGCCGACGCAGTCTGATCAACTCGCTGCATCATTGCTAACGAAGTTCATTCGCAGCTTGAGATGCACGATGCAGCTGCAGAGAGGAAGCATTAAAGAAAGTTTTACTTCAGTGCAACACATTAAACCGCTACAAAAGCTGCATGGCCAGACATCTACAACCAAACTCTGATTCACACGGGCATCTGGCTTGATGAACTGTGCCGCTCTGAATTCTTATGTAAGGTGACTCCCAGCAGCTTCACCCGCCAACCATCTAAATGGTGAATGGTTTCAACCTACAACCCACTTCGAAGGCACAAACACATGCTATGCTCGGCATTGCGCACATTTTCTCCGAAGCTTGCAGATTTGCCAGGCTCCCTCCCACGCCCTGGGGGCTCCCTGGACAAGTGGTGCCCTTTGCAGGATATATTAATAAACTCGAGGCTTAGTGACTGTAGAGAATGGATTGATTTCATGAACATTCGCATAGTCAACCAGCTCTATGGTACACAACTTTCTGTGGATATTCTGGCAAGATCTACGAGCTCTAAGGCTCTTGAATTGCCAGAAGGTAGCTGGTCAGCCTTGCACCTCCAGCCGCTTCACAAGCATGCGCACGTGAGGCGTGAGAATGCTTTTCCATACCCTCGATAAGTGTCGTCACAAACTCCAAGAATGCAACCCAAGGTGGCAGGTGGGGTTTTGCTCCACACACTGCACAAGCATATGTAAACAACTTTCCACAAACATCAATGCGAACACTGATTTTGCAAGCCCTCTGAAACGCTTTGTCCCGTTCGTCTTGATTCTCAATAGCCATCGTGCGTTGAAAATCATAGAGAAAGTAAATGCTCAAAGTCCACCCAATGCAAAGACACACACGCGAAACCACTTGCGCAATAGGTGCAGTCAAAAGCCAAGAGTAGTATGAAAAGGTGATCATAGAAACCACATCCACCACCACGAACTTCTTCATGTTGTCTGTCAAGGGCTTCAAGTACTTATCGTAGAGCGGCATGGCCGCTTTAGAGATGAAACAAATCCCTCCAACAAAGAAAATGATGGTTATGATCATTGTCTGTCTTTGAATGAATTCTCTGATTTCTCTGTCTGTAAAATCTGAATAATCATCAACGAGCGAAAGGAACATTGCACACGCAAACACCACTGTCAATGTGAAAAGACAAGTCCACAGAGTCGTTGCAGAATCCTCCAAGATCCTCACAAGACCCACAAATAAAGCAAGCCAATATCCAATGAAAGATAAGAGAAAAGAAACTGAAACGATCGGAAATCCATCGTCGACACTAAGACAGAAATCCATCCCTTTTTGGATCGTATTATCAGAGTTGAGGACTTTTTGGATGATGTCTGAAGCGTCTGAAGTGTAGGCCACGAGCGTCCAAAAAACAAATGCTGGAATCCCCTTCAGCAGTGTTTTACTGTCACACCACCACAATGTCCACAACCATGCGTCCAGAGATTGCAAGAAAAGTCCAAGAAATAGATATTTGCATGCTGTAAGTGTAGGACTAAAGACTGTAGTGCACAAGGACATGGATAGAAGGACTGCGACAAACCATGTCATCTGCTTGCTGCGATTCGGAGAGATCTTGTCGAAGCCAATGCTTGAACTCTCCTGATCACTTGGGAGCTCCTGCTCGGACACGGCCGGCCGAGTGTGCTCGTCTCCCTGTACCATTGCTAAGGAAGATCGGATCGAAATGTCTAGCTCTTTCTTGGAGCAGGTTGTGATATTCGCAGCTTGAGCTGGAGCTGCAGAAAGGAAGCACGCATAAGGAAGCTCAGTGCACATGCAGCACTATGCTACAAGAGCTGAATTGCTGGATCTACAAAAAACAGATTCAGAACCGCATTTTTTTTGAAGATCAAGTATCAGAAGTAGCATCGCACTCGAGTTTTGAAAGGCGAATCCACCCACCCATGTTGGACTCTTGCCTCGCCTTCCACGAAGCCTGAGCTGAGAAATCAACTCCCCGAAGAAAAGCACAGGCAGCAACAGCAGCTACTGAGTTGAACCTGATGAAAAAATGTCGCCTATGAAGAAACAGGAAATTACTTTGGGAAGGAGGGAAACATGGCAAGTACTAAGTACTTTGCACTACTCTTTGCGATTCCATAAGGTCTCTGTCTCAGGGACAATCCCAAGTTGAAACCCACAAAGCATAGGGCCTTGTTGGGCACATGCGGCTCCGAGACGGTGCGGTCAATATGAAGCTCCGAAAGCACCTGGTCGATTTGGTTCAGCCATGACTACATGGAAAAACTGAACCAAGTAGAACTGTCACTCATCTGGTTTCATTTGTAGACCGTTGACTCATGTTGACAACATCCTTGATTGGGAGTTGGGTTGAACTGCAGGAAGATTGGACTCAGTTTCTCACCCCAGTTGGGAATCTTCCGATTTCGCCCAGCCTCCTCATCGCTCGAGTCGTCCACGATCTCATGCGCCGGTGGCAAGGTACACGCACGGCGCAGCGTCGGCTTGGTTGCCCTGTTGAGGATGGAAATCCCACCGATTGGATTGAGAAACCCAATGGTTTCTGCATCATATGGCCAACTTTATACCAATAACACCTCTGTTGCTGGATGATGGGAGAACCATGGAGAACCCCTCGCTGAATGTTTGATTCAGATTGTTGGTGCAGCCCATCGTAAAGGGTAAGTCGCTTTGGGTTCCAGGTCCATCATCGCTCCGAGGACCTTGTTTTCCTTTTCCCCCGGTGATTAGAAAATCAGGCAGCTTAGATCTGTTCAGTTGCATCTCTTGGATCTCTTGGATCTCTTGGATATGGTTTCTGCACCCTCCAACCGGATGCTGGAATGCGCACTTGTTGAAAGTATCCGGGAATGCTGAGCTCAGCGTATTCCTGGGCTGCCAATCTGTGGTCTTCCGGTGGTCTTCTGGTGACAAATTCTGTCTCCGTATATTCTGGTCTATGGAGATTCATCAAATCCAGAGCCCACAATCCTAGTTGCTTCAAATCTGACTAATCTGACTGCTGAAATCCACAGCTTCACCACCGACTCCCGAACACAGCCAACGATGCTGGGCTGCCGCACATCGCTGTGGGCGTTAGCTCAAAGCTCGGCTCAAAGGACCAGTTCGTCCTCAAATTCTTCACCAATCAGGCCAGGAGAACAAAATTCTTGAGAAACCTAGATATATGCATAAATATATAATATGTATATATATATATTACATATATATATTGTGAACAAATTGATCCTTGTTCTGGATATAGTAGTTCAATTGGTACCCGCTTTACTGGTAATTCCCGGACCCGTTGATCATGGCGGACAGCGAACAATCCTTTTTGCTCACGCATGGGGTCTTGAGCCATAATGGCGTCCCACACATTGATTGTATGTATGTTCTCACTACGTTCCCTTTGACACCCCCCATGTCCGTGGCATTCTTCGAGCCACGGACACGAGAGAGGGAACTTTGAATTAGACTTGTTCTGCTACTTGAATTACGCCTATGTACATAAAACGTGCCATTCGGCTCCCCCTTTCCCACATTCCCGAAGGGAATAATGGTTCAGGGTTCGCCTGCTCTTTGGCTGTCGATGCATCGGCGCTCCATCAAGCTGTACAACGCGAATTATTGCTAGCTAGCATCTACTTCTCTACGCTTGCTCAGCTCGCCACTCACCCGTAGGGAGAAATGGGTCACTTCGCTACCAAAGATTTACAACGCTAACTAACGAATTCACGTGCACATTGCAGAATTTCATGCAGATTGGGAGTATCAAAAGTCTTGAACCTAAGCGAATTAGTCTACTGCCTCGCTCAGAGTTCACTCAGTTGGTCTTTTCCTGATCATGTGTTTACAAAGACGATACACATCTTGTAGTTCAGTGATCATTTTGGCGGACAGAGGTAATAAGTTCACTGCTCACGGCGGACTTTCTTCCATTGAGGTGCTGTCGGAGTTCTCTCCCATCCTGCCGCGCGTTTTGGAGCAGCTTTCGGCGATGAAGGCTTTGCAGGCGGTGCCTTTGATGGTTCATGGGATTTCGGCATAGCCTTGCCCTTTGGTGCACTCGCCGATGATGATGATGCTGAACCAGTGCCTTCAGGTGCCTGTGAAGGTTGCGCAGATGGTTTAGCAAACTTCGAAGCTGCTGTATGTCCAACCGCTTTGAACACTTCACCCACCACTTCGTCGCCAAGGGTTGGAGCCATCTTAGTTTTCATCTCGGTCTTTCCCCTCTGCGCCTCGGCCTCGGCCAGCTGAATAGCATATGCCATCTTGCTAACAAAGTTTTGAGGCAAAGGAATGCCACACTGTTGTGCGGCAAAGAGCAGTTCTACTTTCTGCTCTTTCTCCCTCAGGCTCAGATATACTGAGAATGCTGGGAGTTCGATGCAGTTGGGGAAGCCGTGGCTCCCAGAGCGAAAGAATGTATACGACTCGTGCTCCGGAAATGTTCCTTTGAGCAGTCGCCGCAGGAAATTGCTGATGGTTACTCGCATCTCCTGTTTCCCTTGGGCATCAGCCTGCATTCGGTTCATTGGCATGAGGAAACCCAATGATTCGGGAGTGTACCCGGCGCAGACCAGAAATTCCATCATCTTTTCATAGATCTCCAAATTCTTGATGACAGGCATCATCATGTTTCTTGGTCGTCCTGAGTACATCTTCTCCCCCTCTGACCAGGAGTTCCTTTTCCCTTTCTCCTGAAAGAGTTCATCCAATTCCAGCTCTGTCGGCCGCTTGAGGTTGCCGTCCGGGTCTTCGCCTGTGTAGGGGCAGAAGTCGTCCAGGTCCAGTCGGACTCGCCTGGTTTCCGTCATCAGCACATGGTACGCCTCAGGGGTCATAGTGACTCTCTGGTTGTAGTAGTGCCTGAACATTGTGATGACCTTTGACATGACAGCATTGTCATACAAGTGAGCCGCGGCCTCGGAGACATCATTGTTGATAAGACCGTCTTCTGGCATACCCTTGCTGCCGCTCTCAAGATTCTTGGTCCATGCTGGAAGTTTGGTAGAGGGCTCATCATCAGGTTCGACGTCCATTTCGTCATCGTCTTCTTCAATGATTTCGTCTTCTTCCCGTTGAGCTTCCTCTTCCTGGTCCATTTCCTCATCGTTGCCTTCATTGTAGTCGACCTCGTCAGGATTGAAACCATAATCATTGGATTCGGATACGTTTTCTTGTGCTTGATTGACCGTATCCTTGAACAACGACTCTTCTTGTCGACGAACTTCTTCATCAAGCTCTTTCTTTGTGGCCTCATCTTCATCGTCTTCAGGAGCTTGTAGCCGATATGGACGAATCCCGCAACTTTCGAGTTCTGTCCAGCAAACTATGCACACTGCTAGTTTTGTCGGCGTCTCATTGATGCAGTGAGGACAGTGGCGGCAACCTGAAGTTTGTACCCTTTTGCGTTCGACTATGTAGTCGATCAGCTTGATACGGGCCAGGTATTGTTCTTGTCCGCCAGGCTTGATGAGGTTGTTCTTGAATTGGTCGACGATATTCATGGCATCCATGGCAATCTCGTCAAACGGTTGGTCCTCGGCGTCGATGCACTGACTTGCAACTCTCAGGATGGACTCCTTGGTGGCTACCGTTCTTGATTTGATAGTTCCAGACCGGACTACCTGGTCGTCGCCCGAAGGGACGAACAACCGGAGCCATGTCTTGTTGTACTGATCCTTGGGGTCCTGAATCCATCCACCCTTGATTGCTGAGAATGGGATGATCCTTGGTGAGACGATCTGTCCCGAGTCAGTTAGTCGACCGCCATATTCCACCATCAAGGTCTCGGTCGGGATGAACAAGCATATGTAGTCACCCTTACGCGTATCAACGCTCTTCGTGATGGTCCATGATCTGTGATCCCATGGGACGTACGGGTTGAAGAACGTGAACATCCGATGACCTTCTCCAAGACCTCCTGGAATTAATCCCTGCCTCCAAATGCTTCGAAGGTTGGTCTTCTTGGTGATGTGGAAACAAACCGGTAATGACAAAACAGTGTTGGGTGCGATTGGATGTGAAAGCAGCGAGGACATCAATGAAACGTCGTCTCTCGAAGATCCTTCTTTGTGCCCCGTAGGAGCACGAACTGCCACTGGATATAGCAGTAGACCTTCATCAGGAATGGGCGTGTTCGCATCGACATTGTTGTCAATGCACGTCAGGCTGCGGCGATCAATATCCTTGTTGATCCCAAATGCCAAAACTTGTTCACGCACACGACGTCCATATCTGGCACAGTGGAACATGATCTTGAAGAGCAATGTCATGCGATAGTTCGCTTCATCGACATTCCATGCCCTCTGATCATTTGCTCTTCCCTTTGGGGCAAGGAAGACATGTGGCCAGCGTGCATAGTCGTGCCTCCAGATGGACTCACATTTGAGCACCTCCTCGATGGGCACCCAGCCGGCGTCGTCACAGGGCAAACTCTGTTGCTCTGATACCTTCCCCACATTGTGCCGTAGGATCCTGTTCAGTGATCCACTCACCTTGTCCTCGTAGGCATCGAGTCGGTTGCCAGTTTCGAAGCGGTAGTTGGTCGCATATTCTACGCCGCCAAAGTAGGAGCAATTGAAGAAATGTGCCCCTGTAGTTGGGATGATTTTCAAGAAACCATCTTGCGGCGCCTCGACACGTTTGTAGAAGGTCTTCCTGATGTTGTTGTCAGAGTAGCTTGCCATGAAGTCTGGCACTGACCAAGTGTCACCTCCTCCTCTGACGATAGCGTCTCGGATCACTTCGTTGAGGTCAACAACGTTTTGTGGTCCCAGCTTGGTAACATCACGCCCTTCAATGCAGAATTTGCCATACTCATCGAGGTCACCAACTTCAGACATAGTTCTGATGCTGTCATACCATTGGTGTTCGCCAAACCTCGATTTTGTAGGTTCATCTGTTTGCCCCGACTCTTCAGTAGCACCTGAACCGTCCTTCTTGTGCTCAGGAGGCTCCATATCGACGTCATCAGATGTGGGACTATCAGCCTCGAGCGAAGCTCGGACGGCCTTTAGCACATTTCTGACTTCATCTCTCTTCTCATGTTCACATTCCAGATGACCATGTTTGGTGCTACCACAATACAAGCATACGTTGACATCCTCAGAGACAGTGAAGAGTTTTCCCAACGCATCCAAAAGTTGTTGTCTCCCCGACATCTCTGATTCCCTGACCACATCGGTGGGATCGTTTGCTGGCTCATCAGCTTCCTCCTCCCCAGGGTGAGCCGAAGGCTCGTCACCTGGCTTGGCATCGGCATCAGTGCCCATGCTGGCGTCACTCCCTGTGATGTTGTTCTTCCTGCGATAATGAGAGAACACCTGATCCTTCTCCCAATCCGTGAGGCAGCTGAAATTGGCCAAAGTCTCATATCCGGGGATTGCGTGGATGATCTTCATGACCCTCTCGGCTTCTGCGGTTTGCAGTGTGCAGTCGAAGGATCCCCGTCTCTTGTCATTGATGGTGCTTGAGGTCCTTGATGTCGATGTGAACTGCGCCAATGCCTTTTCCAATCCATTGAGATATTCAGCTGGATCAACACTGGCATTGAAAACATCAACAACTCCTTTGGCCATGTTGGCCACATCCAAGACACCAAGCCAGAATTCAATGATATCTCCAGTTTTCTCGGCAGATGCACGGGAGAATCCAAAGATCTCGTTCCTCTCCTTCACCTCGGGAACGGCGACCTTCTCGAAGAAGTCTTTGTATGCGACATTTCCGCAATCCTTAGTGACTCTGTAGATCAATAGCCACTTCTTCGCGACTTCATCAAAAATTCTTTCGCGATAGATGCTGAATTGCTTGCCGCGTCCATTCCGGAAAATTTCCAGAGCTTGCCTCTTCGAAATTCTGACTCCTCCCATGTGAAATAGAGATTTCATCAAATGCTCCCCATACGCCAACGATGCGTTTGAAATCAACGAAGACGCAGTAAATGTAAGCCAGGTTTGAAATCCTTGATTGATGTCAACAATGTCAACACCAAGATCCTCAAATGCAACCTTCAATCTGGCCGCAAGGAGCAGGACGGACTTCCTGGCTTCCAATGTTGGAGCTGAACGCTTGTAGTGGTCCTGGGTATTGGCGGAGCAATTAATGCAGTGGGATGGTCTCGACTGGCATGTCTCGATCTCATCCATCGTCACCGCATTTCTGCAGCTCGTGCATAGAATGTCGGAATTCTCCGTGTCGATGGTGAACCACATGCATCGATCGGAAACAACTGGTTCCAACTCGTGGGTGCCGACTACTGGTTCGACCCAACTGGTCTTGAACCTCTTGTCCTTGGTGAATCGGTTCACGGCGGTTCCAGGGCCTCGCTGGAAGATTGTTGCGTCGTCAGTTGCATAGTCACCTGGGGTCATCTCGCCACTGGCAATCTTGAACGCTTCGGTCGGTCCAGTCATATCCTCCAGAACTTTGGTGTTAATGCCAGATTCATCGGGTTTGAACGCCCCCTCGTTGAGGACTGAAACGTGTTCCCGGTTCGTGGCACACATGAGGAATACTCTTTGGCGAAATAGGTTCTTCTCAATCACAGACCAAATTGCCGTCTTCCCCAAAGTCCCCTTCTTGGTCGTACTCAATATTGGATATTGTTTCCCAAATTGTGAATATATTGATCGCCACATTCTTTGGTCAGATGTCACCAAGATCCCTTGGAGCCTCATCTTCTCGATCAGCTCATCTGCGAGTCTTGACGTGACAGAGTCCATACCGTTGAACATGGAGTCATTGTTGATGGCGACCATCAGGGGTCGGGACGTAACTTGATCAAGATCGAGCACCCCTTTGACAAACTGATTCTTGAAATCATTTTCAAGCATGACACAATGAGGTGGTTTCTGGGCATGAAGGAATTGCAATGACAACCAAAGATGCACAGTTATCAAACCATCGTCGACGGTATCCGTGCTGAGGTACTGCTTGACTTTGTCAAGGGTTTCCAGGAATTGTTGAAGTGGTCGTTCAGCATCAGAATCATGGATCTTGAATACTTCGACACTTTCCCATCCCATGTCAGCTAGTCCCATTTGGATGCCATGCGTCCCACTTTGGGTTCCCACGCGGAACATCAAGTCGGTGATAAGGATGGTGGTTCCAGCCCTGAAGTCACCTGCCAACATGTCGTGATCTCTTGGACCATTTGGTGCTTCGATGATCCTGCAAGCAAGTGGGTTGGTGATCATCTTCTTGATGCGGCCCAAGTCAGATTGGTTGGCGACATTCACGTCGTGCTGCCCTAGCATCATGAGCATTCCTGCAGTCGATAAATAGCACCCTGTCCTCGTCAGCATGTACTTGCGGACGATGTGGCTGTAGCACCTCAGCCAGTCCTTCTCGGAGATGGTGGACGCGGTGTCCTCCGTCACGACCGCCGGATTGCAGATCCCGAAGACCATGCATGCATATGCGGTCACTCTCCTCAAATATTGTGCCCAAGGTGCTGAACCTGAAGTGCTGGCAGCTTGAGCTGCTGGGCCTTGGATGATTGAAAGTAGGAAGTGATCCCGTTCGTCCATCCATGCCGATGTGATGAACTCTGAGTTCCTTTGGTCGGGCATTGAGGACGTCCTGAAAAGATATCCGGTTGGCACCCGAGGAATCACCCAGTCCTTCTTTGCGGGAGGTGTAGATGGTCTTGCCTTCGATGGTGGTGCTTTTGGTGGTGGTGCATTTCCAGCCGCAGAACTGGAACCATCGTGTCCACCGAAGGTGGAACCACTAGGCCCAGTCTGCTGTTGTTGCTGTTGTGCCCGCTGTGCATCGGCTTCCCTCTGTTGCTTGTCATCCATCATTCTGATAGGTGATGGATCCCAGCCTGGATGATCCGGTTGACTTGGAGGGTTTCTGCCGTCTTTCGGCATCAGCGGAATGTCCCAGCCATCGATGTGGGAGACCTCTGTGGCTCCTTGGCCCATCTGTGTGGTGGCAGTGGTCGTCACATAGTCGCGAATACAGGAAAATGTCCTGTTTCGTTTCTCCACCTCCTCGAACATGCCCTGGTCGGCCTTCTCGATGTTGTAGCCCCCCAACTCCCATATGTCGTCGCGGAGGTCAATGGCCTTCTTCATTCTGACCAGATCGGCTCTGATGATCCCGCCCAGATGCGACATGGATTTGAAGTTTTCCAGTCGCGCCATCCATTCATGTAGCATCTTGGAGACCATGAGGATGGTTTGTAAGTGGACGACGGCCGCCGTCCGCTCTAGACTGAGCTCGTAGTTCATCGACATCCAGTCTTCCAGGACATTCTGGACAATGATGGTCTTTCCCTGGCTGCTTGTCGCCCTTGCATTGTGGCGACGGAGCGCATAGCCTAAGCTGTAGCTCTCCTCGTACATGATGTTAACCAGGTATTTGATGCGGTCTTCAACCTCGTCAGGGGCAGGTGCCTCTCGCTGCATCACTTCAAATGACCATTGTTCCCACTTTCGACGGGCAATCTCCTCGAAGTTCGTCCTCTTTCGGATTTGATAACACGAACTTCCATATGGAGGGTATGTCTGATTCAAGGATCCTAGGTGTGTTGGACTCGTATTTGCAATCTTGTCACGTAGTCCCTTAACCGTGATTTCCTTGTTGATCATACTATTTTGCCCGGTGTAGTGGTCCTTGAGGGTGTCCCATAGTTCATCTATTCTAATTGCACACTCAAAGGTGCATAAGAGCTTCATGATGCCCTTCTCCTCTGGGTTTCTTGCGGCCCCTTCCACCAATTTTGATAATCGGGCCCCTTTGTCGATGAAACTGATGGCAGACATGTTCAACTCATTCTCATTGGTCACTTTTGACAGCATCTTCATTAGCAACCTGATTGCATGAGTTACGAATATTCTACCACTTCTATTCATGACAAAGGCTTAAGGCCACAACGACAGGAGGAGAAATCTTTACTCGATCCAACCATTCGTCGAGGTCCTTGTCCTTGTAACCCCTGAAGTTTGCCTCCTCATAGGTTGAGAATGGAGCAGGAAGGTTGTGCTCTTGTTTCTTCTCTTGGATGAGGGACAAAGTTGACTTCAGCAAACTAATGCCTTTGGCCGCTGAAGGGATCACAAGGTCAGTTCCAGCCATTGCGAAGACCGAAATGAGGCGAGGAGAATCCGGATCCGTCAAGGCGCACCAACGAAGCAGGTAACAGCCAGACTTCACCTTCAATCTACCTTCAACGGGATCCGGATCCACCAAGAGTGATCCACGAAGTGGATACAGCCTCAGCTTCACCTTCACACCGCCTCGTCGGGTGATGAAGTTAACAAATAACTTTTCATTGATGGTCTTCACGTTGGTGTTGCATTCATAGTCACTCATGATGACACATGCACATGACTTCGACTTATGGTAATCTTCTTCTTCCATAACCTTTGGTCGAAATCTCCTTCCATAAACGTTGTTAATCAACATTTGATTTGTGACACCACGAAGGATGCATCTGACAATCTTCTCGGTATATAATTGCGTTGCACGTGTTTCCCTACCCGCACATTGACCGTGAGTGTGTGAGCCATCACATTTCACATGCAAGTCAAAGAACTCAACCCCCCATGATACGATCCTCCACGGTTTCTTGATTGCGGTCCCAACATCTTTGAATTGTGACTTCAAACCATACATGCATCCATCAAAGTCATGCACAGTTGATTGGGTTCCATTGATCAGAAACTTCATTCTCTCGTCATTCCAATAGTCGCATCCTCGAGGTAGTTCCAATAATGCCATTGCATGCAAAACATGTACACGCTGCAAACACAATGTGAACTCTTCCCATAGCTCCCAATACAGAAGTGCTTTCATTCTGATGTTGTGTGCTGTGACCTCACTCACATTTTTGTTCAACCGATTCCACGGCGAACCACCGGTGCAAGGTCCCGCAAAGAACACGCAGTCACTAGGCCCCCTGATGCAACGTCTCCATTTTGCCCTTCCGTAGTTGGACATGAGGTTGTCATCTTCGGTGATTGTGACCACATGCATCATCTTAAACCGACTTTGTTGATGAATCTTGGTGATGATACTTTGCGTTTCGGCACACATGAGGAGCAAGCATGGGACATCATCTTTCATCTCATAGACGTTGAGAGATATGGTGACGTCATTGAGTATCTTCCCGAGAAAATCAGCATAAGATTGCTTGAAATGATATGTCAGAATCTTCCCATTCTTTCGATGTAGCGTCATCTGAATATCCCAATCATTTTGTTTTCTGGTCTCATGCTTCAACTTGTAATGATGGGCAATAAACATGTCATCCAATGGAATGATTTTCATGTTCCCATCAAGGATACAGGTGACCACAGTGTCCTGGCACGATGCCCTGTCCTCCACGTCAGATCCGCTGTCCATCACATCTTTGATGTCTGCATTGGATATGATCTTGAAGGTAGTGGTCCCTGTCCAAAATTCATTTCTTTTGTTGGTCTTCTCGATGTTATTCCCCGCCAATCTCCATGAATCATGGATCAATCTCCCACTTGACTGAAACACTTGGTTGGTTTCTCGTTCATCTCTAAACCGTCTCAGCTTACATGGCAGAAAGTCAGCCTCTTTGGGGGTGAACATCTTTCTTCTTGGTACTTTGTGCACTCTCGTCAATGTCGTTTCATCCTTCCATATCCATTCATCTTGATCACATTCATTTTTGGATATCTTCTTTCCCTTTCTTGACGACGTTGAGGGGTTATATGCTTTGTCTTTTGATACCCTACCAGCAATCACATCACCACCGGCAAGTACAATTCGTCGTCGATTGGGATCTTTGTTTTCTGTGGGATATGGATCATCATCGGAGTCCCCCGAAGGAGGAAATCCCATTGGAAGACTACCCCATCCAGAACTCCCCCCATGAACAACTCGAAGGAGCGTGTTGATCACCCGAGCAGTACCACATGGAGCTGCATGAATGGTTGTGGGTTCATTTCCATGGGATTGATGACAAAGTAGTTGATCTACCCCCACAGTTAACTGAGGATACTTCAGGACTGGAGTCTGACGAGTCGGCACCGCAGCAGCATGGAGCCCTTGTCGTGCTGTTGACGCCAGGTGTCCCGGTGAGACAACACCAGCTGATTGCCTAGTAATCACCGAAGGTGATATACTAAATTTACACGGATGGTATTGGAAACAAGCTCGTTCTACCCATTGATCAAAACGGTCTTGTTGTTGAACAGGTGGAACTCGATCCTCAACCTTGATCCATTTGCCATGAGAAAGTATCCAGGTACTTCTCAAACAATCATGCGGCAATGATACACCAGATGGTCGCTTTCTAAAGAAAGTTGGCGTCTTAACAACCAATGTGGGAACAACACTGTGATCAGAAAGTTCGTGAACTCGACTTCGTCCCTGTTGGAGAAGAATGGCCATCAATGTATTTCCATAAGAAACTGAAGTTACTTCTTGTCATCTATGTAGACGACTTAAAGCTGGCAGGACCGGAAGAGAACCTGACTAAGGGTTGGGAGATGCTTCGATCAAAACTCAACATCGAGCCCGAGACTGACTTAGGACTCTACCTTGGTTGTATTTTGAGAAAGGGATCTGCCAAACTTCATGATGGAACCCCGGTGTCAACCATGACCTATGACATGGAAGGTTTGTTGAAGCTGTCAGTTGAGAAGTACTTGGACATTGTTGGAAAAGATACGAAGTTGAAACAAGTATCTACTCCAAGTCTACCTGAAGAAACAAAGAAACACAAGTCTAGAGCACCATGTCCCGGGAACCCCAAGAACAAGAAGGTATGTCCATGGTGTACTCATGAATTTGATCCGGACGCTCCATTGTTTTATGAACAAGGAACCCAAGGGGAAGACGTCTCGCCTGGGGAGTCTGCTGTGAACAAATTGATCCTTGTTCTGGATATAGTAGTTCAATTGGTACCCGCTTTACTGGTAATTCCCGGACCCGTTGATCATGGCGGACGGCGAACAATCCTTTTTGCTCACGCATGGGGTCTTGAGCCATAATGGCGTCCCACACATTGATTGTATGTATGTTCTCACTACGTTCCCTAATCGGGGTGACCATACAAAGCTTTAACCAATCTTACAACTGGTCTACGGAACTTCCGAAAATCGACATCGTCGGGCCATGCATCTTCAGGTAGCTCAACCCAACAAGGTGGTCCGGTTAGTCTTGCTTGAATGTATGCTTGGATGGCGTCGGCAAGTTTTACATTATGGCCTGGAAGACACCCATAGAAATCAGCCCATCTCGATGCCTCAAAAGTAGCTGGAGAATTGCCCAAGTCCTGGAAGAAAGCAGCCTCCCAGAATTGGTTCTTCACCTGGTTACCAAGCAAGACACCTCGGCCTTTGAATTTTCTACTGGGACTTCCTGCAGGCAACTGATAGTTTTTCTCAACGCAGATACCATGTACTCTGGCCATGTGAACCTCTGTCTTGTTTGCCTTTGCTTCACGAACAACGTCATCATATTCTCTAACGACACTGAAATCGTAAACTCCAGCAGCATGTTGACCTAACCATTCCTTCCTCATAGCCTTACGTGCATCATCGTTTTCCATCATTTCTTTTCGACCAACTGGTCTAGCCACTGCAGTGTTGAACATCTTGTTAATGTTGATTCCATCATCATTTGAAGCTAGCTTTTCTCGATGATCACCACAATGATTAATGCATGGCATACATGGAAATGGAAGGAAAACATCACTGAGGCCACGAGCGTCTTGGGGTACATCGTTGGTGTCGTGCAACATCGCAGCAGCCACCACTTTCCCCTGGTTGAAGTCATACACTTTGTCGTTGTTCCAAGTGGCTTTCGGCTCCTTGCCCTTCTCGATCTCAGACCATTCGTCCCACTCCATTAAGAAGTCATCATCATCAGGTACATCAGTGTCTGATAAATCAGAATAACATGGAGCAGAGGCAACGGTCCCTCTCCCGAAGGGAGAATTAGACCTCTTTCCATATTGAAAAACTTTGCCTCTTCGAACATGATCTTGGAACATAGCCACTCCGGAAACATGATCGTCTTTGTCGTCTTTCTTGGAGGATTTGGCTTTCTTTGCTTCTTTCTCTTTCTTCTTTTCTTCTTTTCTCTTTGCTCGCTCTTCACTCTCCTTGATTTTCGCATCGCTTTTCTTCTTCTCCTTTTCTGCTTCAAGCTTCTTCTCTTCGGCCTTGGCAATCCCTTTTCTGACAGTAGATGACATCTTCCTCCACTCGTCAGGGGTATATTTTGAAGGCCTTGGAGTAGTAGATATTCTGCGAAAACCACGTTCATCAATACGATATGGATGACCGCGAGCATTTAGTTTCACCCATTCACCATCGTCATTCAGGTATACGATCCCATCCCCGGCCTTCCCAACGGAGTAATGATCTGGCCCTCCTTCTGGAATGTGAAGGTCTGGATGTGCTGGTCTATCGATACCTGGCGGTCCCAATCTTTCTGACATAGCGTTCAGGTGTCTTTCGGCTTCCAACTCTCCTGCAGTTGGCTCCCGTGGGACCTTCGACGAAGGTACACCACCACCATCGTGACCATCGTCATCATCTCCATCATCATCGTCATCATCTGGTGGAGGTGGTGGTAGGATTTCTGGGTTTCCTTCAAGACGATCTTTCACCTTTAATCCCTCAATGGAGACATTAATCCTCTCATATTCTAACTTACATGGGAATTCAAGGGGTTCCTTTAGCTCAACCCTTTCGGTATAGTGTGGAGTCCTCAGCTTGGCAATGGGCTTCTCCGCATCATAAGCCAAGTTCTGCTTGCTCCAATCACATAGTGCCCATACCCTGTACTTTCTTGACCAGTGGAGCCCGGGACCAATGGAGTATCCGGCGAACACTCCAGGGATTCCCATAGGGTCAAACTTGTGTTGTTGTTCTCGTTCACGCGAACCACTGGGCTTGAAGTACACGAGGGCGCCAAAGGGTATCATCTTCCCTTTGAATTCTTCTCCATGAAGTTTGCACCAAGAACTTACCTCATCGTCGTTGGGCTCGATGTTGAGCAAATGGCTCACGCATCTGATGGCATACATCCAAAAGCATGGTGGAATTCCTGCCTCAAGTAGACATGTTGTTGTTGCCACAAGCACGAATTGGTTAGTTCTTTCTGCAAGTGAGTTGTGCTTGGTCTTTCCGGCCAAGGAAGTGTCCATTGGGATCTTCAGAATCTTCATTGCCTTGTCGAACTGTGGGGCATCATCGGAATATGCTTCTCGAATCTTACGACGGCCCATGAACTGTTTGACCGCACGTATGACTGCATCAGTATCCTTTCTGGCAGAAGGATAGGACTGAAGCATCCCCGTGTATCTATCCCTGATGACAAAGATGGTCTTGTCGTCGCCATAGTCCTGTTCAGCAATACGACGGTTGTCAACATAGTCGAATGTGATCAGGTCCCCAAACTTTGTGAGCTTGCGCTGAAACGCACCTCTGAATGTTTTCCTGTGTTTCATCTTGGCACGCACGCACGACTCACAATAAGGGTTCTTATAGCGATGAGTTAGAAGATGAACCTTCGATCTTGCTTCATTCTTCAAAGTTCCCCTCTTACTCAATCGGACTCCTCCATCTTCCTCATCAACATCAATGACATCATCATCATCTTCACCTACTCCATCTTCAGGGATTTCTTCAACTTCAATTGGATGATCTTCATGGATGTCGTCAGGTGCGATGCTGGGATCGTATCCGTCGTCCTCAAACTCGGCATACTCGTCAGCATAGCCTGACATTTCTTCAGCATCATCTGCATCACTTCCAACGGCCACTTCATGTTGATCATCTCTTACCTTGTCTTTCTTACGTTTCTTCATTGATCTCTTGGGTGATTTAACATTGGATCCTCCGACGGAGTCGGAAAGATCTTCAAGTTCATCCCCACTTTCTCCATCAATGACCAAAAGACCTTCACCCTCCGATGTTGAGCATCCATCATCAAGAACTGCCATGATCTTCTCCACACAAGATGATTTCAACTTGATCTTCTCTTGATCGACGCTCACATAGGGAATATAGTCTTTAACGGTCATCTCGATGATGTTGCCATTTGGATCTAACATGAATGGAGTTCTTCCGTTCGGCCACACAAAAGAGTAACCAAGATCAACGCATCGCTTTCCCATGGAGAGCACGGAAGGTGTGTCCTCCAAGATGTGGGCCTCTGCTGGTTCGCTAAATGCCTCGAACTTGATGCTTGAACGTTTGGTCGAACACGTTACCCCATTTGCTGTATGGAAGTTGACGACCTTGTCATCGTATGTCGGGAGATCCATTCTACTTATTCTTGTGGATGAAATGAGATCATGACCACTTCCAGAATCCAATATGAATCTCTTATCTCTCTCTTCAACAGGAACAGTGATACACATTGTGTTGCCCCTTTTACCATAGCGACCCTCAATATGCTGAACATAGTTTTCCACAAAAACTTCCCTGGACACCTCACCGTCCTCGACGTCAAGTCTGATCAGGATGTCCAAGCTAGGGCCGACTATGACGAGGACTTCATCAATGTCACTGTATTCACCCTTCTCATCGATCAGAATAGCCATTGCTTTTCCTCGGCTCGAAGCTAACCTGCATGAATAAGACCATTGCTCATCTTTCCTTATCTCATCAGTGGGCTTACCAACCTTACCATGACCTTTGGAGACAGTCTGAGATTTCCGATTGCACTTCACGAAGTCCTTCTTTACGTAGGTCTGAACGTGAGTATCAGACTCATCAAATCTGACCTTCTTCTTGACCACGTTCGATGCAATCTTATGGAACGTCTCTTCATCATCGCTCCAGTCATGGACAAGTGCAGGAGTAGCCTTTGAGCTTGGTGCTTCGGTGTTGGGAGCAGTGTTAAATAGATGAGGATCGTGGCGTTTGTTGCATTTGTCTCCATACCGACACTTACCCTTGGCCCAATGCCAGCATGGTTCATCAATCTTCTTGGTCTTGTTTGCCGGAGATTGACTTCTGGGAGTTCCTGGCTTCCGACCATTCCCTTTTGCGTTCTTATTCGCCTCGAACACCTTTTGATCATGACTGTATTCACAATCTTTGCCTTTTCTGCATGACTTCTTGATGAAATGGAAATGGCATGGGATCTTCTTCTTGGATCTGGGGCTGGTACTTCGGCTGTTTGCTCGATCCTTCCCTTTTCCTTTTCCTTTCCCTTTTGCATGCTGTTTAGGCTGAGGTGATGGTAGAACTGGAGCTGCATCGGCCTTGGCCTTCGCCTTGGGCGCGGCCTTCTCCTTGGGAGTAGCTTTAGGCTTTGCTTTTGGATTTGCATCCGGTGCAGCAGCAGTTGGGTTCGGAGCAGGAGCTGAAGGTTTGCCGCCACCTGCAAATTCTCTCGCATACTTCTCTCTGGCGGCCACATGCTTGTCCTCTCTGATTCTGGAGATGTGTCTTTCGATGACGTCCAGCAGGTAACGATAATTTCGTCTTTGGTCTCCCTCCATCCATGACTCGTACTGCTTGATGTCGAACATCATAAGACTCGAATTTCGAATCTTCTTGTAAAGAGCATCACGAAGCCAATCATCAGGAGGTACGTCATCCGGCATCATGTTTGATACCATCTCCATCCATTTCTCGTAGAACACTTCTAGGTTCGAGTCACCGAGGTACTTCATCGATACGATGTGTTCCATGGTGAAGGATGTTTCTCGTTGACCTGGGGTTCTGAAGTGCTCCAGAATCATAGCCAGGATCTCCCGTCCCATGACATAGGTTCCTCTTCGGCTATGACTTTGTGTTCTCAATCTCAATTTGATCGCTACATGACGAGCAACATCACCGGCTTGGGCTATCACGTTTGACAATGCAATTGACAACTTGGCGTCAATGGACTGATACCGTTGCCCCCCACTGTCATTCAATAGCTCGATGTCAGGATTTGGTCGAATAGCCGGCTGTAGCCATGCCTCCCATGCGGCTTTGTCTCCGTCATTGGCCGAAAGAACAACACTCTTGATGAGATCTGATTGCCAAACCCCAAGATTCTGTTGCTTTGGCCATGGGCTAACATAGACTTTGTCAGCCTCTCGTCTTGACATTCTCGGTACTTCTTCTGCAGTGTAAGCCGCTGTGGAGACATCATCTGCTGAATCGCGTTGAGATCCTCGAACTGAAGGCAAACCTGGTGGTTCTGGAGGTGGTCCTGGTCCATTAGGCCCGAAAGGATCCGGAGGTCCATCAGGGTCAGGCGGACCGCCCCATCCACTTGGTGGTTTGTAATAGTCCCTCTCAGTTCCGCCAGCGATCTTGTTGTCAACCTCTTTCAGCAGATCAGCGATTCTTTTGTTTGATTGAGAATGTTGTTGTTGTTGAGGAGGTACAGCATGCCCACGATAGGAATGAGCCACATTTGTCTCATAAGTCAACTCCTTGTCGATCTGCGAAACCCAAGATTTCAGAATGGCATTTTCACTGTTAGCCTCACTCACGTCATTCTCCAGTTTGTCGATGACCAGTCTGGATGCGAGATCGGTGTTGGGAATGCCTGCCGAATAGGGAAGTGTGTCAGGATTGATTCTAGCCATAGATGTTTCAGAATCCTTGAGACTTCTTCTCAGTTCATCTAAGTGACGTTTCATATCAACAATCTCAGAATTCTTGATGCCAATCTTTTCATCCCTATCCTGGATTTCCCCCATGAACATGCATGATCTCTCATATTGTTGAACACCACTAGCCAATTTCAATTTTCGCTCACTCTCTAGTTCAGATCTTAGAGTTCGGACCTCAGCATTGGCGAGGGACGAAGTCCCTACATCCGCAACTTCAGCCAATCTTTCTTTCAACAACATGTTTTCTTGTAAACATTCATGAACTTCATGATCAAGATCCTGAACCCTAATTTGAGCGATTTTGGCTTGATTACGTAGATCTTCAACAAGCATCTCATCGGGGCCACGACCGTCGGTCGTAGAACCCTGAGTCAACGATCTCCGCAACTTCGTGTTCTGCAACTTGATTTCATCCTTTAACTCGCAGTTCATCTCCTGCTCATTGGTGTAAAGCTCTTCATAGTGCTCGGCCCTCGCGATCGAATTCAGGCTGGCCTGTGATTCAAGCCTCAGGTGTGATATCGCTTCGGCCTCTTGGTTCCTGTATGATGCAATTCTTTTGACGGTATCATGTTCGGTGTTTCGATGCTTCAGATCACTTTCTAACTTGGCCTGATTTGCCTCGAAAACCTCCTTCCTAGATTCTCTAGTGATCTCGTCAATACTGCCTTCATACAGCTCGGCCTGTTTACGAGATTGAACCAAAGCTTCACTCAATAATTGATTCCGTTCAGATAGTTCATGAACTGCAATCGACTGCTGTTGGCTAATCACTTCAAGTTGATTGCTGGAGAAGGATGCCATTTCGGATCGATTACGATATTCCATGATCGAATTCTGGAAATCATTTTGCATTTCTTGACCTTCATTGTAGAGTCGATTGGCAATATCGGTGGTTAAGACATTGGTTTGATGAAGTTGTTGAAGTCTTGCCTCCGTATTATCCAATAGTCCTTGAAGGTGATGTACTTCATCCTTGTACTCCTCCTGGATCTCCATACCACGTTGATGGATCCGTCGTGCACCATGTTCCATTAGGGCACCTCGGCGTTCAAGGTCTTGGATGCGCATTGTTGCACCTTCATCTTCTTGAGATGCTACCATTAGTTCTGCTTGATATTCTGCAACTTCATTCGCGGAACGTGACAATCTACGATTGAGTGCACTGACTTCATCAAACACGTTCTGGTTGTGTTCCTGAAGATATTCGGTGAATCTAATCTCGATGTCATGAATCAGTTGATCTCTAGATGCAGCGTATGCTTCCATGTTGTTCAACTGATTACGTAGGGATTGACACTGTGCCCGTAGTTCTTCTATCATGGCGATAGGTTCACTAGCCACAGAAGTATCTGTTGATCTCCTCTTAACACGACTATCCCCGGTCCTCTCACCAACTCGGTCGGTCACGGCCCTGGTGGATCTGTCCCTAGGAGTAGTTCGCCCTCGAGATTGTCGATGCCCTTGGCGGACAACATCACTCCGAGGACTGTTTCGAGAAGATCTTGGTGTACTTTGGGTGGATATCCTTCGTCTGTTTGTCGTCACTTGCCATCCGGACTGTGTAGTTCGGGTAGAGCGTATCCCACCACTGTCTGCCGTGTCACCAGGGGAAGATTGATTGACCTCCTCGACCGGCATGGCAGTGTTCTCATTGAAGGTAAACTGCGTGGTGCGCGAATCTCCGCTGCCGCCTTGCATCTTTGCGATGATGAGCTGATTGGTCCTTTGCGTCCTCAATCAATTGCTCAGAAGGTCCGGCTACCAGCACGCAGGCACCACTCTCCCGGAGGGAGAAGTGAGCTCTACGGCTGATAACCTGTGAACAAATTGATCCTTGTTCTGGATATAGTAGTTCAATTGGTACCCGCTTTACTGGTAATTCCCGGACCCGTTGATCATGGCGGACAGCGAACAATCCTTTTTGCTCACGCATGGGGTCTTGAGCCATAATGGCGTCCCACACATTGATTGTATGTATGTTCTCACTACGTTCCCTTTGACATATATATATATATATTATATTCATATATGTATATATTCATATATGTATATATTCATATTTTATCGTCCGTTATTTTGCTGGACAGCAGCAGACTGGATCCGTTCTGTTCATCCGCACCCGACTGAGCTCATCGCGGGCTGGGCCAGAGCACCGCAGGCGTGGGAGGCCCAGACCTCTCGGTGGATCGCTGGTGAAATCCGGTGAAATCATGGAATCAATGGTGAGTGGCCACTGATTCTGAGCTGATGGATTTTTGATTGGCGAATCAAATTGAAGCCCTTGCAATCAACGCTGATCCAGTTGCAGAATTGAGACTTCGGTTCGCTACATATCCAATCTTCCACTAGAAACATAAGATTCTGTCAGCATCTCCAATCAAAATCCTACTCCCCCAGGGCCTTGGTGTCGATCCCTGGCTGGGCCTTGGGGGATGTTTTGGGCTCTGGTATGACTGCAGGACATGGTATTGATACAAACGGTTCAAACCAACCAACCATAATAGGTACATCACGTCAAACATCGAAGTAGTGTTGGCTATGTATGGCTATGTGGCTATGTCCTACTAATATCTACTAATTACTTTAGGACCTGCATTCGGCCTCGTTGCTCAGAACTTTCAACTGGAACGATGAACATGCTGACTTACCGATGTGCACTGCGGGCTTGATGTGTCTAGTTTGGAGTCATGCCGGGACACGAGGGCACCCGAAAGAGATCGAAAGCGAAGACTTCACTAGTGACTTCACTCTATAAAAGGCATTATAAAAAAAATTGTGGTTCGCTTCTTTGTTCCTTTTTCAGGACCACTAAAAGAGATCCCAAGGGGCCATGGCTTTGAGGCACCCCACGGGTCGCGCTTGTATGGAGCCGCCGGGCCTTGTGAGTCCCCCGATTGAATCTGGGCCACCTTCCACCTGCGAATGCCTGAGTCCCCGGACAGATGGTTGTCCTCCAATAGGTGGAGGGTGCATTCACCGGCCTTGACACGTCGGCTTGACACACCAGATGCACAAACACAACACCCAAATCTATCCAAATCTTAAATCTTGTCTCAATCAGCTCTCCTTCAAGTGGTTCAGTTTCCTTCGTTCCAAGATCTTCAACCCTGAGCATCCCTGACGTAAAGGCCAACGAGCCAACAGGGGACGGTGGTTCTGGCGCGGCGATGTTCGGGTCACAGTCGAAGTTTCACCCTAAACCAACGCCCTTGTTGGCCGGCCGTGAATTTCTTGTCACCTGCTTTGTTTCTTGGGGAAGGCCAACAGGTTCATGGGAACACCACCGACCTTGTGGCAGCTGCAAGGGCGCTGGCCGCAGGAGCTCCATCTTATAGGTGACTGGCAGCATCATGAGATTTTCGGCGATGTGGGGTCCAAGTTACTTCGATGATTTTCCCAACTAAACCTTGTCATGTTTGATTAGCGAAGGGTACCAGTCTGGGTGCAGCAGCTGTTGGGTCAACTGTGCTGATGGGATGATGTTGGATGGATGACCCTGCAAACCCTCGGCTTCCTTCTTATTTCGGCCATTTTCTTGGATGATTCCACAAAAGAATTCAAGTTGAAGATCAGAAAAAATGGCTTCCAAAATTACTGACATTCTTTGGGATATCACGGCTCCACCCCACTTCCCCTGCCTGCCATTGCGCGACTGCAAAAGAAATAGTTGCACTGCACAGCTATCAAACAACACTGCGGTGGATCATGCACACTTCACAGGTGTATTCCCAAACACTCTTGGAAGATGTCGATGAACTTCCAACCAGGGCGGATATGATTGGTTTCTTATGATTCCATCCTCTCACCTATGAGAGGCCACCATGGTTCACATAGCATCCCATCAACACCTTCGGCAAAGCCACCATATTGCCAATTGCAAGCTACAAATATTACAACTGATATTCCAACCTCCAAGTTAGGCACACCAATCACCCGTCATGGGTGGGGTCCCACAGAAATCATTGATCCCATACTCCAAACAATCTTCTGTATTCCGCATGATATTCCCATTGATATCCCCATCTCCAAATGTTTTGCCCATCATTTACCATCCACCCCATCCACTACGATGCACCAACTTTTTCCACACGCAGCTCATCCGGGCGAGGTCCGCCTCAACCCGGCATAGTAGGCCTTCCGCTCCTGCCTCATCTCCTGGAAAACCGTGAGTCGAAAAAGGGGAAGCCCAAAATGATCAAAAAGATTGCGCAAAACGTGTGGAAATTCCTCCTCCAAACGGCCATTATTCGGATTCTTCGCACAAACAAATCGCAAAAATCCTTCACTGGTTCCTTGTGTACCTGGCCTGAAGGGTGCCATCCCCTACAAAACTAGGGAAAATCTTCCATGGCAAACAGCCAGGTAAGGCTTCATCATAAGCACCACCGCTGCAGCCTTTCGGTCCTCCTCCATCTCTTCATCCAGCACGCGCTGGTGGAAATTCGCCCAGCCGTCAGGTAGCGTTGCCTGTCGATGGCAACGGAGCTGGGAAGGCCATACCAACAGCAAGTCTTGGTACACGCTGGAATTTGGATAGAGAATGCCATCATGTTGCTATCCGGAGAATACCAAGCTTTCTTTTGGGGGCAGGACAAGTTCTTCCCTGGCTGCATTCAGGAGACCACGCCTTCCGATCTGGGCCTTTGAAGATTGGCCAGGCCTCAGCGATATCCGCGGTGTCCAATTTTGCCGGGCAAATCCGAGAGTCGAATTACCCAGCAAGCTGCGCAGAAACTGTCCAGCCAGAACAACTTCTTCCAGAATTCCTATCCGCTAGACATACTTCATTCAGATTTTGTCATTGTTCCACCCACGGCCGCTGGGCACATGGACTGCCAAGTTCTTTTCTTGAAGCTCCTGAAAGGCGTTCGTAGGGCCCAGGCTTTGCAGAGTCAGTTCTCGCTTGGTGGTCCAAAAAACACAGGAAGATCGGATTGCTATGCTGCATTCAATGCATTTTTTGAATTTTCAGCTGGAATTCAACAGCTTCCTCCAACTTCACATAGACCACGTCACGCCCAAGGACCGCCACCTTGGCGTAGCCCTGTGCAGCAGGGATGCACAAATTGGTTTCCCACATCTTTCCCGCCCTGAAAAGTTGGGTCACACCAGCCACTGGCATTCATCAATGAAACCAGTGGGACATACCCAGATACCCAGCACCTGCGGCAGTAAGATGGAATCCACCTGCATGGCTCTTCAGCTGGAAGGGCTCATGGGAAGCACCGAAACTGGGTCTGAAGCTGCACTAAGCACCTCCAACCATCTGGCCCCGCGAGTGACTTCAATGACCTCAGCGAAACATTGAAGGCTGAGCACACTTGCAGTATCCATACCTACCAAAGTCCCAATGACAAGATGGAGATGCTCCATCATTTTTAATCATTTATGGTGTCTCAAATCATTGACTAAGTTGGTTTTAGACCATTTTCATAGGGGATTCAGAGGTTTTCTCTAAACACTTGGGGATGCAGTTGGCATCTTTCCATGACCTTCCTCAGTCCACGTGGCCATGACGCGCACGTCAAACTCCTCCAGGTTCAATCCTCTGAGCACCGCCAGCTCCTGGAGAACGCCAAGGGCACCCGTATTTCTTCCATGGCAGCCTGGATCAAAACTGAACAAAATCATCCAATGAACCTGGGGAAACATGAAGTCATCAAGTCTACACTCTTCTAATGGTGAATCATAAGGGGTCACCAACTATATCACAACTATCTCACCATTCACATTGCCATCCACCAGAACCCCATTCCATCCACAACTGCCCCATCTGAGCTTTCCTGGTGCTCCACATCCACGCTCATTAGGTCGATCCGTGGTCCCACCCCTGCAGACCGCAGGATGTCGGTCAGCGGCACACAGTCCTGCAGCTGGGCGTCTGAAAATCGGGGAACCCCCAAAAAAAAGTTGGAAAAACATGGAAAAACCATGAAACTTGCCATTTGCTGATCCCATTTTTGGACAAACCCAATATGATGAACTGCTACTGAGAAAGTTGGAGGATTGAACATGTCCCACAACGTTCACTGTGAAGGCAAGGTGGAGGTGAGGGGTGTGATCGTGGAGGGAAAAACATCCTGTCCGCTCTGCAAACGCCACCAAGAACTGCATTGATTTAAACCGACAAATTGACATAACATAGCGTACAACTTCAACAGCTTGTGCAAACCCCAGAACCTTAACCTGGTGGCATATGAATAAATTATCATAAGTCAAGAATAAGCACTTGCCCAATATGCGGTCCGCATAGAATTCGACTTTCCCATCACGATCTGAGAAGGGACGCTGCGGAAGACCCGCCTCAGTGGTTCCATATCAAGGATTCTTATCCCAACTGAGATATATATATATATATGTTTGACGAAAAACTATGTGTATAAATATATAGATAGATATATATATCAAACTAGATATTTGTAACATGTGCTGGTCATGAAAAACAAGAGTTATCTTCCAAATGAGTGTTTAGGGCAGTGATGACATCCCAAGTTTCCCCTTTTGCAGATTTTTATCTTGTCAAGCAGAATCTTGAATGAGCCAAGTGGTGTGCGGGCGGTGCCGTTGCAGGAACCTCTTAAGTACCCAATGAAAACATACAAACACTTTAGTATTTTGAATTTCCAGTTCCATGGTTTCCATGGAGGTGATCCAACCATTGAACCAACCCTGGAGGACATCATGCCAACGAAGCTCGTCGGAGATGCAGTTCCTGAGCTCACAAGAACCATCACGCATTGCGCGTGACGCACCTCTCAGCATAACATTCACACTGGTTCAAAATTGCTGAACAAAACAACAAGGATCAAGTTGGTTTGGCGCACCTTCAGTTTTATATGCTACCCAAAAGGAGCAGAGCTCTTGTTCCAATCATGTTGATTCCCGCAAAATCGACATGCTCAAACTTCAGTCCAGCAGCGTAAAGACTTGACAGGACCGATACACCTCGCAGCCAAGACCGGAAAATTCAATGGATGACCTCTGTAGCTACACAGCTCCTGCCTCCAGCAGAATGCTGAGATGAGGGTTTGGCTCCACGCAAACGCCTTGCCACCCCAAGCACCGATCCAACATGACCTGAGGGAATAGCTTGATGCACATGGATGGCATCTGCGTGCATGTTTTGGCGATGTGGAAGCCGGGCGGGACCCTGACTTGCTGCCAAGTTGCAGTGTTGCTGTAGTCAAAGGGCAAGGATGCTCCAACATCCACATAGACTCCTGTGGAACCCAGTCCCAGAAAGTTGCTCAGCGCAAACCAATCTTGGCCTCGGCAGTAAAGACTCGTCCAATTCAAGACATGCTGCGATTCCTTCTGGTTGTCTCTACGTGATGATTGTGCCTTGAAGTAAGAAAACCTTTGGAAATGACTTACATACAAACAGCCAAAAACAGCAAGTATAAGCATAGAATGTCATTTGCATCTGCAACAGACTAAAACCCCGTGGAGACTTATCTGAATCAGCGATTTTCAAGACATGCCCTCAAATCAGCAACTCATCTCAGTTGCAGCTCTTGCAGTGTGCAATCAAGTCGGCACATCTGTTCAGCTTTGTTCAGCTTTCCTGTGCGTATCACCACCGCAGTCAAGGCAGTCAAGTCTCCAAACTCCGAAATCGATGAGTTCGAACCCTCCAAGGTATTGAAGTCCTCACAATGGAGGTCCAGAACATTGGGATCCTGCAGGATGCTGGTCTTGACCCGCGAGGCCTCAGCTTTCAACCACGCACTTGGAGACTTTGGGCACGACGATCCAACATGGAGAAACCCGAGAAATGTTGAAACCTGATCCAACAAGGTCTGAAAATATCTCGAAAACAAACTAAAAACCTCCAAAATCCTGTAAAATGGTGTTTGGTATTGGTAGAGATGGCACTCCAAGCGCTTCTGCCCAATCTTCTGCCCAGGAACACATATCCGGCGAGTGCAATAGCCCCTCATCATCAAGTAGGTTCGTTCCCAGAAGGAGTTCATATGGGCGCAAGCTGGGCTGGCCACCTGATCAATCGGCAATTTTTATGATCAAATCCTCTCAAAATCCATGAAAAAATGCATTTACTTACTAAGTTAACATCACTTGTTCATACTTTTTGCACCTTAATCCCCCACCCAATTTCACCCAAAATGTCCCGGAAAATCCAACCCAGCACCTCTGTGGTCTCATGGATACATTCGTCGGAGACCCAAACGGCCACCACATGGCTACCGAGTCGGGGTAGGACTCGATCCAAGCTGAAACGTGTGGAGACCTTCGAAAAAAGGACCAGGTCGCAGTTGCCGCCCTCCTCGCGTTACGGCCATGTTGGAAACAAAATGCATCAAAATGCGCTGTTCTCATTGGAATTTGGGGTATATATATATATATATACATATATACACATGTGTATGTATGTATGTATGTATATATATATAACATTATACACCCAGTATATCCCCATTGTATCCCCATATTCCATCCCCATTTCTAGACCAACACATCGATCTCCATCTCCTCCACTGCCACTCCGGGCGGCCGCTTCCAGAGCCCCGCGGCGGGCGTCGAAACGCGGGCACCAAAGGCCGCTTGGAGCTGCTCGGCGCGCGCGAACCTTGGGGGCTTAGTCGTTGCAAATGCCTGGTGAAATCGTAAGATATATGAGATCATATGAGAAAGGAGGACACTATGAGAATAATATGAGAATAATATGTCTGATAATAATAGAGATCATGTAAAAAGAATAGAGAATATGATAATAATGAGTAGAATGAGGATAATATTATCATGTGAGAATTGGCCAATCAACGATGATATAAGAATGATAGAGAATAATAGAGAGAAGTATCCAATCAAGAATCTGTGAGTCGACGGAGAATAGTGGGGATAATAATGAGATGAATAGATAATAATTGTCATTATGCAATCAACAATCTTATGAGAATAATGAAGAATTCATAATTGGTGATGGTTCTTTGGGTGTACCATCTTATGATAAATATGATCCCATCCGGAGAGATTGTATAGTGATTATTTTTGTTCATTAGAATGGATTATTTATGGATAGTAAATGGATTGATGGATATATACATATATATGTATACACATATGATATTGAGCTGTTGATTATCCATGATTCTTGGAAAATTAATCTTGGCTGGTTCTATCGAATTGTTCATATCCACTCAATGATAACCAATAACCACGAGTTCGACAACTACATATATGTTTCTCACGGATGATATCAATGTGGGATAGCCAACTACTGTAATAGTGGTTTAGGCCTCCATTTTTCTGATGAGTTCATTGCATATTCATTCCATTTGATGGAAAGAAGGTCACATGGGATAGATATTTCCAACCATCAGGTGGAGAAACGATGTGCACATGTGTCTATAAATACGTAGTATCTAAAGAATGTTGAAATATCGTATCTATTTTACATAAATTGGAAAGATGTAAGAAACATGTAAGTATATATATCAGTGTATTTTGTTTATATATATAACTATATATATAACTATATGTATAATTAACTATATATATATAACTGTATATATAAAACTATATCTATATATACAACTATATATTATATCTATGGCATTTCTGCATTTGGTTGTCAAATGGAAAAACCTACATGCCACAAGAAACGGGTCATCGTTCAAGGCCTGGCGCCGAGTCACCCGCTGCCATCCTCTGGGCCCAGATCTAAGAGCTCCAACTCCTCGTGGCAGCGTGGCACATCCCAAATCAGTGGAAAAATTGGGGCTAAACCAACCAATCTTTGGGTAGAAAATTGGGGAAGTATGCTAATAGTGCTGATATTGATATGTATAGTATGGTTTACCAGTATATAGATGTATATAGTATGCTGATATGGGGATAGAACAGAATAGTTGTGACTAACAATCTGATATTTTTGGGTAGTATACGGTATACGGGTACCCCCAAGTTATGGCCACATTGATGGGAACTATGATGAGTAACCACTATTTTCAGACAACCCCCATAAATTTTGACAAAGAAGTAAAGTGATCTTGGCTCGAAACATTGACTTCAAATCACAAGCAGATGACATCAACCTGGTTGGCTGCCGTGGCCACCTCATCCAACTGCACACCCTCCAAAATTTCCCAGAAACTCCCAGTTGAGCAATCCACAACAGATTCTCCCCACCTCCAGTGGTGGATCTGGAAACGTCAACATCCACTCTGCCAGTTCGGCACTTCCTTCGCTCAGCCCGAACTGACACGCCCGGCGGAGCGGTGGAGAATCGCCCTGCGGCACGTTGCGCGACTGCTGCTGCACCACCACCAGGTCCCACAGGTACTGCATCTCTTGGCTCAGCCCATCGACATCCTGGACCTCTTGGGCCACCAACGGGGCCAACGGGGCCACCAACGGTAGCCATTTCAGGCGCCACATCACACCATGGCTTTGGGGAAAACATGGACTCTCTGGAGTCTGCTCTACTCTTGGGGTTGTGGATCCTTGGGGCCTTCTCTAGACATCTCTAGACTATGCTGAAATTTGATGTTTGACATTGCTTGGCAATATATCTTCAATAACTATGTGGTTGCTACTATGATGCTAATTACATCTAATGACTTGATACCTCAGAGTGCGACTTTCTCGTTAAAGTCCATGACACTGTCCAGTGGCTCTTTTCCTGTCGTTTTATTCCTGAAGCTGTACATCCAACAGTCGAAAGTCTCGGCTTTTTTATGACAGGTCCGAAGTCCTGCAAAGTCTAGTCTAGCCATGTCTAGCCCCCTCGAAATTGAAAGCCAAGCAACTACCTTTGTTCACCTTTGTTCACCTGATACAACTGGTCAGTGACCAAACCAAAGCCAACTGGTCGCAGTCAGCACGGCAAACTATTTCGGGAGCGGTGCAGGCACAACTCGGACTGTCTCGATGCATGCCGTTCCAGCCAAAGCCCACAGAAAAACATGTGATTTTGACCTTCTTTGGTGCTTGGAGCCAACACAAAGGCAAAAAGTGGCGCTGGAACAACTTAGACACCTGACAGGATAAAAAGGCACAGTGCCTAACTAGAACACACTACTCTCCTCTTCAAGAGGATGTTACATACATCTGCTTAGTAGTAGGTGCCATCGTCCTTGCCCTGGGCATCCAACAAGCCCTTCCAGTAGTTTGCTTCATAGGCCTTCTTGGCGTTGACGTCCACAAGCACCTCAACCTCTCCAGAACCCAAGAAGCCACCCTGTCGGGCCTCGAAGACCAAGAGGTTCTTCTTCTCAACAATCAGACCAGTGAGAGGGCCAATGATGGGTGGAGAGACACACCAGTCAATAAGTTCACCGTTGGTCACCTTGAAGGAAGAGCCGTGCAGAGGGCACACAATCACGTCACCAATCACGTCCGCACCCTCACTCATGGGTGTGCCAATGTGAGGGCACAAGTTGCCAACGCAAAAGAGTGCACCAGCCTCGGTCTTGCCAATCAGGACATCGTTGCCTGCAAGGGTCAAAGCTCGCAGCTCAGTTGGCTGCAGCTCGGAGGCCTTCACTCCGGTCTTGATCCAAGCCAAAGTGGGCAGGATGGTCTGAGTGGTGTATCGTGCCGCGGTCTTGGAAACTCCAGTCTCGGAAGAGCTGGCAGGAGTGGCACCGCAGAAAGCAGGGGCCTGGGCTGGGGCAGACTCACGCGGCAAAGCGGAGACTCCCGGGACGCTTCCAGGCAAGTAGTGGCCCACCACGCAAGACATGAAGGCCATCATTGCGAGTCGGCCGTTCTTCAACTCCTTGAGCTGCATGCCTCATGTGTTATTGGCATCGAGTGTGAAGCGAAACTCTAAAAAAAATCACGTTTAAGTGATTTCTTGTGGTTTGTCAGTCAGCATCCGATCCCTGTTCCACTGTTTGATTGTGTAAACAGGTCTGGCTTTTGCGGGCCTGGCTCTCTTGCTGCAGTCAAATAGTTCTTTTTGGCATGCCAGTTTGAACCCACACCTTCTACCTCAAGTGACAAATAGCCTTACTGTCTTACTTGCACAAGACAAAAAAGAACAAAAAAATGCATGAATCAAATGTCCGAAGTACTCTTCATGCTCTCAGCATCCTTGGCAAGCTTCAAAGGATCGAAGCCAAGGTCTCCGGGCTCACGGTCCATCTGGCCAATCCAGGCATCGTTGGGGAAGAACTTGCCCTCAATGACCATGGCAAACGCAGAGATCTGAGCAATGCCGAAGCCCACAATGCCCTGAGGATTGTCATAGCACTTCTGCAGGGCCTCAGTCCAAGGTGCCTCTGGGTATCCATCAATGTGGAAAGAACCCTGGGCAAAGATGCCGACAACTGCCAGCATGGCACAGCGGCCGTGCTTCAGCTCGGCTTCTCGGAGCCACTGCACGTGTGGCCAAGTCATGTTGCCGTTGAAGTCAAAGTTGCGATCGTAGAGCTTGCTGAAGCCAAGGGGATCCCAAGGCTTGCCCATCTCGCTACCTGTCTCCACATCCGGACCGGTCATGGTCAAGCAGGCCTTATAACTTCCTGGCACAGGGATGGCCCAGTCGCCCACAAACTCCGGGTAGTTCGGGACACCAGATGGCCCAGGTGCATACACTGGATAGTCCCTCGGTGCAGGTGCAAAAGAAAGGCCAAAAGGTAGGTTGTTGCTGTCGCAAAAACATGGATGGCCTGAACCCTTTTTCCACATGTATGCCATATTTTTTCCCCCAAGACTTTCCCTTTTCAGGAAGGGTACATGTGTGTTCAATCACCACCGGAAGAACGCAAAACAAGAGGTGCTAAGCACCATGCGCGCGGGTTGCCACGGGCTGCATGTGCTTTGGCAACTTTGCCATCTCCTCTTCAGCTGCAAAGCTTTGTATTCCAAAACAAAGTCAAAGCCATTCATTAGTTACAATTGTTGGAGAGAGAGATATAGATATAATTCTTTGTATATCATCCCAATAGCCAAGCACCTGGTTGCAAATGGGGTCCAAATGCTCACATGTGGGAAAGCCAGGCAACAGATGGGGCGCTGCAGCTTCTCTCAAGCTGAACCATGTCCAAGACTGGGCGACTCCAAAAATATTCACATTTGTTAAATCATTTGTTCCATAACGATCCTTTCGAAAACGGGTCGCCCACAAGATGGGTCCCATTTCGGCAAAGCATGAGAAAGCGCTGGATCCAACTGGCCCAACTGGGCGAACTGGGCCTGGGCTTTCCGGGCCGTGCGCTTGCGTTCCACCAAGCCGCAGGCTGCCAAAGCACCCAGCGCCATGGCCGCCTCCGTGCCAAAACCATTTTCGTAGGAGTGGAATGGTGGATGATCCTTGCAGATCCGATGGATTATCCCAGTAATGTATCATGAAATACCAATTTTCGTCAGATTTCAATGGATTTGACTATATTTGACTATATTTGACTTTTCCAGACTTTTCATACAACTTTTTGGGGGCTGCTATCAACTCAACAATTCATACAGCAGTAGACCGACCTACTTACGAGTTCAGGAGGATTGGGGGAGAAATTCATCTGCCAATTCCCACCTTGGTGCCAAAAGTGCTGGTGCTGGCATTGCTTCCGGGCAGCGTTGATGCCGCGGGGATTTGAGGTGCTGGAGCTTGGGCCGCCTCAGAACATGTCATGAAATCCCCATCCATAGTGGGTCTGAAAATAGGCGACCCCAAAGTTGATGCCCAAAATCATCGTTTTGCCCATAAAAATTACCTCGGGGTATACAGTATATAATACATATATATATATATACCCCATACTTCCCCATACAGGATGTACCCCATTGTCAATATCTGTATCATCCATGAATGAAGGAGTCAACGAATTGTTGAGGTCCCTGCTGTGTTTGCCACAGGTCCAACTAATGCAACCTGCGGCCGGAGGGATGGCTGTGGTCACGGCAACTTGTCAACAAGAACAACCCCTTCAACTGCAGCAAATCTAATATAACGACTGAATGCATCAGGATACAGATTTGAGTTTGTCTGAAAATATGATGCACCAAAAACTCATGGTTTATCATAATTATCCTTGTTGAATTGCTATTTTGGGGGGTATACCGGTATTTCCAGACAACCCCATTTAGAGATTTTTGAAAATGGGTGTTCCTGATTCACCCACCTCCATGTTGTCAAGGTGTTCCCTGATCCCCTGTGCCCGTCCGAAACAACTATTCGTCTGAGCCGAGGGTGCCGGAAATTCAAACCTTCCAGTGGTGATCATTTGGAGCCGTCTTGCGGTGCTTCGTGGAGCTTCCTAGTTAGAATCAATACCAAATGGTTTCTCCTTGATGCATTCATACAAATTTCATAGGGCGTTAGTCAAATGCAAAGTCACATTTTGCAAAGAAGCAACCAAACAGAAAGTCATTGAAAAAGAAGCAGTGTTTGTTACCAAACCCTATCTTGCTCGCAGTCATGAACTCTCGCACTCTTTCTTGCTCGGCGCTAGCAAGATATGCTAGGAGAGACAAAAAGTCAACAGCGCCTGGCTCTCTTTGCACATTGAACTAGCCTGCTCCTTTCTTTCATTGCTGCTTAGTAGTAGGTGCCATCGTCCTTGCCCTGGGCATCCAACAAGCCCTTCCAGTAGTTTGCTTCATAGGCCTTCTTGGCGTTGACGTCCACAAGCACCTCAACCTCTCCAGAACCCAAGAAGCCACCCTGTCGGGCCTCGAAGACCAAGAGGTTCTTCTTCTCAACAATCAGACCAGTGAGAGGGCCAATGATAGGTGGAGAGACACACCAGTCAATAAGTTCACCGTTGGTCACCTTGAAGGAAGAGCCGTGCAGAGGGCACACAATCACGTCACCAATCACGTCCGCACCCTCACTCATGGGTGTGCCAATGTGAGGGCACAAGTTGCCAACGCAAAAGAGTGCACCAGCCTCGGTCTTGCCAATCAGGACATCGTTGCCTGCAAGGGTCAAAGCTCGCAGCTCAGTTGGCTGCAGCTCGGAGGCCTTCACTCCGGTCTTGATCCAAGCCAAAGTGGGCAGGATGGTCTGAGTGGTGTATCGTGCCGCGGTCTTGGAAACTCCAGTCTCGGAAGAGCTGGCAGGAGTGGCACCGCAGAAAGCAGGGGCCTGGGCTGGGGCAGACTCACGCGGCAAAGCGGAGACTCCCGGGACGCTTCCAGGCAAGTAGTGGCCCACCACGCAAGACATGAAGGCCATCATTGCGAGTCGGCCGTTCTTCAACTCCTTGAGCTGCATGCCTCATGTGTTATTGGCGTCGAGTGCGAAGGGAAACTCTAAAAACAATCACATTTAAGTGATTTCTTGTGGTTTGTCAGTCAGCATCCGATCCCTGTTCCACTGTTCGATTGTGTAAACAGGTCTGGCTTTTGGGGGCGTGACTCTCTTGCTGCAGTCAAATAGTTCTTTCTGGCATGCCAGTTTGAACCCGCAATGAAAACAGCTTCCATACCTTCTACCTCAAGTGACAAACAGCCTTACTGTCTTACTCGCACAAGACTAAAAAAAGGCACAAAAAAATGCATGAATCAAATGTCCGAAGTACTCTTCATGCTCTCACCATCCTTGGCAAGCTTCAAAGGATCGAAGCCAAGGTCTCCGGGCTCACGGTCCATCTGGCCAATCCAGGCATCGTTGGGGAAGAACTTGCCCTCAATGACCATGGCAAACGCAGAGATCTGAGCAATGCCGAAGCCCACAATGCCCTGAGGATTGTCATAGCACTTCTGCAGGGCCTCGGTCCAAGGTGCCTCTGGGTATCCATCAATGTGGAAAGAACCCTGGGCAAAGATGCCGACAACTGCCAGCATGGCACAGCGGCCGTGCTTCAGCTCGGCTTCTCGGAGCCACTGCACGTGTGGCCAAGTCATGTTGCCGTTGAAGTCAAAGTTGCGATCGTAGAGCTTGCTGAAGCCAAGGGGATCCCAAGGCTTGCCCATCTCGCTACCTGTCTCCACATCCGGTCCGGTCATGGTCAAGCAGGCCTTATAACTTCCTGGCACAGGGATGGCCCAGTCGCCCACAAACTCCGGGTAGTTCGGGACACCAGATGGCCCAGGTGCATACACTGGATAGTCCCTCGGTGCAGGTGCAAAAGAAAGGCCAAAAGGTAGGTTGTTGCTGTCGCAAAAACATGGATGGCCTGAACCCTTTTTCCACATGTATGCCATATTTTTTCCCCCAAGACTTTCCCTTTTCAGGAAGGGTACATGTGTGTTCAATCACCACCGGAAGAACGCAAAACAAGAGGTGCTAAGCACCATGCGCGCGGGTTGCCACGGGCTGCATGTGCTTTGGCAGCGTTGCCATCTCCTTGTCTCTGTGGCACATGTGGCATTCATGACAAAGAATCGCCAACAACCTCTCCGCTGGTGGGGCCAAGCGGAACCAGAATCTATCCCAACATATGATATATATATATATATGTATATATATATATATATGTATAACCATTCTGATTGTAGTATGCCTTTTTCCAAGATACCGTTCAGTTGCCTCTCACTTTGATATCCTACCAGGGTTACCATGATCTGATCGTGTAGACGACGCTCTTTCCCGCCTGTGCACGTCGTGCAGTTCGCTTGACACCGGCAGCGAGGGCCACGGCACCCATGGCCACAGTTGCCTGGCGGAATGGCGGAGTACCATGGCTTCACCGAGGGGGTTCAGCATGGTTTAAGCATGGTTCAACTGTTTAACCATCAAGGTTTGGCTATCAACAAAATGATGGGTAGATCATGGTGGATCAACTTTCAAAGCAATCATCTTTTGCAAAACCTTTTGGAAAGCGAGGTCAGCATGATCCTCCCAACCCATTGATCCAGCCTTCAGTCCGAAGCCGCTGGCTGGTGCTCCTGTTGACAGCTGAGGCCAACGAGGCGGTCCATCTATCACTTCATTCTCCGTATTCGATTCCTAAGGAAACAAAGACACTTTGAGTTTCTTTGAGTTACCATCTGGTTATGACTAACATAGGCATGGAAAATCACCATTTTATAGCTAGGTAAACCATCTATTTCGATTAGGGCCATCGAAATACCATGGCGAACTGTTAGTCATAACCAGAGGGTAGTTCCAATTCACAATAATCAACATGATCCACATCACCTTGCGGGAAGCTAACCACTGTTTCACCCGCAAAACCAGGAGATCTGTTGAGAAATCCCATCCTACCTGCATGTGCTGGAATCTGGTTCACTGGGCCAGTGCTGCTAACCTTGGCACAGGGAATCACCATGAAGATAGTTGGTGATACTAAGTAGACCTGATGATACTAAGTTACTCAGTGTCATCAAAGTGTTTAAGGGGTTGTGATTATATGAATTCTGCTTGGTGACTTGGTGATATCTGATTGGAGAATACAGGAAAGTTCTTGATGATATTTTGGAATTGTCACAGGTATATTGATACAATGTTTAATGATATGGGATACTCCAGAAAACCTCCTCCAAAAAGCTCTATGATTGATCCATAGAGAGGGAGGCCTTCCCGAAAGCACCACCAGTTTTCTATGGCTCTGGCACTGGTCACAGGTGCAACGAAAGCAGTGACCTGTCCAGGCCATTCCAGGCCCCAAGGGTTGGTAGAGAATGGGGTTCCAAAAATGCTGGGATTTATCACTACCTGGCAATCTTAATGGTGGAAATGACTGTCTAAGCATTTGGATGGATTCTTGTCCACCAATTTTCAGAGAAAGCCACTCCAAATGGGCAAAGACAGAGTCAATCACCCGAGTCAGTCGCCCCAAACGTCCAACCAGGAACACCATAGGACAAAGTCAGTCACAGCACAGGATGCAGAGAAACCAGCAAGAGGAGACAGAGAGTCAGCAACCGAGAGTCAGTCACCCCTCGGAAACCGGGAGGAGGATCAAGGAACGCGGAGGAAAACAGAGAGTCAACAACAAAGAGTCGGTCACCCTGGAAGGAGAATCCAGGAACCCCCGGGGAAAACAGAAAGTCAACAACAAAGAATCAGTCTCCCCTGAAAGCTATCTATCTATCTATCTATCTATCTATCTATCTATCTATCTATCTATCTATCCATCTGTCTGTCTATCTATCTATCTACCTATCTATCTATCTATCTATCTATCTATCTACCTATCTACCTATCTACCTATCTACCTATCTACCTATCTACCTATCTACCTATCTACCTATCTACCTATCTACCTATCTATCTACCTACCTATCTACCTATCTACCTATCTACCTATCTACCTATCTACCTATCTACCTATCTATCTATCTAGCTAGCTATCTATCTATCTATCTATCTATCTATCTATCTATCTATCTATCTAGCCATCTATCTTTCTATCTATCTATCTATCTAACTATTTAACTAATTATCTATCTTATCTTACCTTATTTTGCCTTATCTTATCTTGTCTTATCTATCTAGTAAGGAACCCATGGGAACATGGAAAAACGGAAGGTCAACAACAAAGAGTCCCTCAAGAAACCTTAACGCAACCCTAAAGAAACCCCAAGGCAACACTAAGTAAAGCCTAAACCAACCCTCACGCAAACCCTGACAAAACCCTACACTAACCCTAAACCAAACCCTAAATAAACCCTACACCATTTTTAAAACAAATCCTGACGAAACCCTTAGGAGCCCTAAACCAACCCCAAAGAAACCCTAAACCAACCCGAAATATACCCTAAACCAACCCCTAAATATACCCTAAACGAAACCTAAACTAACCCTAAATAAACCCTAAACCAACCTTGAATAAACCCTAAGCCAATCCTAAGTAAACCCCAAATCAGCGCTAAAACAAACCCTAAACCCGCCCCAAAACAAACCCTGACGAAACAATAATTCAACCCTAAACCAAACCAAAAGAAACCCCAAACCAAGCATCCATAAACCCCAAATCTACATAAACCCTAAAACAAAACCCTACAGAACCCCTAAACCAATCTTCAAGCAAACCCTAACGAAACCCAAATTTCACCTTAAACCAAACCTATATAAACCCTAAACCAAGCCTAAAAAACCCAAAACCAACACTAAGTAAACCCTAAAGAGATCCCAAAACAAACCTTGACGAAACCCGACATTAACCATTAACCCGAAACTAACCTCAAATAAAAACTAAACCAAGCCTGACTATACCCTAAACCAAGCCGAATAAACCCTAATCCAACCCTCGCACAAACCCTGATGAAACCCTAACTTAGCTTTAAACCAACCCTTAAAAATCCTAAACCAGGCCTAAATAAACCCCAAACCAACGCTGAATAAACCCTAAATAGACGCCAAACCAAACCTTGACAAAACCCTACATTAGCCCTAAACCAACCCTAAATCAAACCTAAATCAAGCCTGAATATACCCTAAACCAAGCCTAAATAAACTCTAAACCAAGCCTAAATAAACCCTAAACCAACCCTGAACCAACCTTAAAACAAAGCCTGACGAAACCCATCATTACCCTAAACCAACCCTTTAAAAACCCTAAACCAAGCCTAAAGAAACCCCAAACCAACACTAAGTCAACCCTAAATATACCCTAAAAGAAACCATGAGGAAACCCTGCAGAAACCTTAAACCAACCCTAAAACCAACTCTAAATAGACCCCAATTTATCTTGAAACAACCCTGAACCAACCCCAAAGAAACCATGTCACTTTGATGGCCCGCGAGGCACGCCGCAGGGCAGTCACCCCTCGCCCCCAGTGGGGCTGTGGAGGGTGACTGACTCCGACGTGGGGGGTGATTGACTCACTGTGCTCTGACTCTGCTAGTGGGCGACTGATTCCGTCTGGTATCCACTCCAAATGATGCCATCAGCTTAGCAGGTTTCCAATGCCTATGTCACCGCGTTGCCCCAGGCCTCCATCTTGTCAGAAGCTATGGACTATGGACACCCCTTTTTTTCTGGAGCAAGAGCTAGTTCTGAACCAAAACACCAAGAAATCACACAGAGCCTCTCCATAGACTGGGCAAGAAACACCAACCGCCCGAACTTCAAACAAAGCTACTTGCTTGTCAGACTTCGGAAGCTCCCCTTGACAAAGGTTCCCACATTTAAAACCTGCGAGTCAGGTCAGGCATGAAGATATGAAGAAAGCGAAAAAAATGGGAAAGAAACAAATCACAAGACTTTGCAAACACTTCACACAAAAAAAAAAGGCAAACGGGCTTTCATGCAAACATAGTCCAAAGCGGCAGTGCAGACACTTTTTCCTGGGCACTCTAGCACTCAATAAGTTAGACTTCTGAGCGAACAAAAAGTCAGTAGCGCCTCAAGTCTATGGAAACGTGATGAGATGCTCAGTAGTAGGTGCCATCGTCCTTGCCCTGGGCATCCAACAAGCCCTTCCAGTAGTTTGCCTCATAGGCCTTCTTGGCGTTGACGTCCACAAGCACCTCAACCTCTCCAGAACCCAAGAAGCCACCTTGTCGGGCCTCGAAGACCAAGAGGTTCTTCTTCTCAACAATCAGACCAGTGAGAGGGCCAATGATGGGTGGAGAGACACACCAGTCAATAAGTTCACCGTTGGTCACCTTGAAGGAAGAGCCGTGCAGAGGGCACACAATCACGTCACCAATCACGTCCGCACCCTCACTCATGGGTGTGCCAATGTGAGGGCACAAGTTGCCTACGCAGAAGAGTGCACCAGCCTCGGTCTTGCCAATCAGGACATCGTTGCCTGCAAGGGTCAAAGCTCGCAGCTCAGTTGGCTGCAGCTCGGAGGCCTTCACTCCGGTCTTGATCCAAGCCAAAGATGGCAGGATGGTCTGAGTGGTGTATCGTGCCGCGGTCTTGGAAACTCCAGTCTCGGAAGAGCTGGCAGGAGTGGCACCGCAGAAAGCAGGGGCCTGGGCTGGGGCAGACTCACGCGGCAAAGCGGAGACTCCCGGGACGCTTCCAGGCAAGTAGTGGCCCACCACGCAAGACATGAAGGCCATCATTGCGAGTCGGCCGTTCTTCAACTCCTTGAGCTGCATGCCTCATGTGTTATTGGCGTCGAGTGCGAAGGGAAACTCTAAAAACAATCACATTTAAGTGATTTCTTGTGGTTTGTCAGTCAGCATCCGATCCCTGTTCCACTGTTCGATTGTGTAAACAGGTCTGGCTTTTGGGGGCGTGGCTCTCTTGCTGCAGTCAATTTTTTTCTTTCTGGCATGCCAGTTTGAACCCGCAATGAAAACAGCTTCCATACCTTCTACCTCAAGTGACAAAATGGCCTTACTGTCTTACTTGCACAAGACAAAAAAAGGCACAAAAAGTCGCTTGAACCAATTCTCCGAAGTACTCTTCATGCTCTCACCATCCTTGGCAAGCTTCAAAGGATCGAAGCCAAGGTCTCCGGGCTCACGGTCCATCTGGCCAATCCAGGCATCGTTGGGGAAGAACTTGCCCTCAATGACCATGGCAAACGCAGAGATCTGAGCAATGCCGAAGCCTACAATGCCCTGAGGATTGTCATAGCACTTCTGCAGGGCCTCAGTCCAAGGTGCCTCTGGGTATCCATCAATGTGGAAAGAACCCTGGGCAAAGATGCCGACAACTGCCAGCATGGCACAGCGGCCGTGCTTCAGCTCGGCTTCTCGGAGCCACTGCACGTGTGGCCAAGTCATGTTGCCGTTGAAGTCAAAGTTGCGATCGTAGAGCTTGCTGAAGCCAAGGGGATCCCAAGGCTTGCCCATCTCGCTACCTGTCTCCACATCCGGTCCGGTCATGGTCAAGCAGGCCTTATAACTTCCTGGCACTGGGATGGCCCAGTCGCCCACAAACTCCGGGTAGTTCGGGACACCAGATGGCCCAGGTGCATACACTGGATAGTCCCTCGGTGCAAGTGCAAAAGAAAGGCCAAAAGGTAGGTTTGTTGCTGTCGCAAAAACATGGATGGCCTGAACCCTTTTTCCACATGTATGCCATATATTTTTTTCCCCCAAGACTTTCCCTTTTACTGGAAGGGTACATGTGTGTTCAATCACCACCGGAAGAACGCAAAACAAGAGGTGCTAAGCACCATGCGCGCGGGTTGCCACGGGCTGCATGTGCTTTGGCAACTTTGCCATCTCCTTGTCTCTGTGGCACATCTGACATTCATGACAAAGAAACGCCAACAACCCCTGCGCTTGTGGATCCTCCGAAATCTTCGTCGCCCTATTGAAAGATACAAAAGTCAAAGAGAAACTCCAAAATGCTTTGGATAGGACCTACCTGTGGTAACTTCAATCTCTTCCACTTCCCGCGCGGCAGCTGCGTCCTGTGCTGCTCGTGCTACGCGCTTGCGACTTGCTGCGAGGGCACCAACGGCTGCCACTCCAGCAGCAGTGCAGGCTGCCTTCAACCCGAAGCTTCCAGTGGCACCGATGTCAGCAGGGCTTGGGCCTCACATGGAATTCAGCGGGAACATCTAAAACCAAAGCAACCAATGAGCAACCAATGAAACAGATATTATCTTCCCCCTTTTTAAAGTCATTTTAGGAGAAAGTCAAACTGTGAAAATCAACAGTTACATTCACTATCCGTGGCCTGCGCGGAGAGGCACGATCTGCGAGACGGGGCCAGCCACCTGAGGATGGCGAGCCATTGTAGCCGGCTCAAAGCTTACGAAGTAGAATTAGCAATTGAATGGCTATGGTTTAGTGGAATATCAGTATCATGGGAATACAATGGGATGATTTACTTTCATATATATATATACATATATACATATATACATATATACACAAATACATATATACATATATACATATATACATATATACATATATACACAAATACATATATACATATATAAATATATACATATATACATATATACATATATACATATATATACATATATACATATATACACATATATACATATAAACATACATACATACATACATACATACATACATACATACATACATACATACATACATACATGCATACATACATACATACATACATATATACATATATACATATATACATATATACATATATACATACATACATACATACATACATATATACATATATACATATATACATATATACATATATACATATATACATATATACATATATACATAATGTATGTATGTATATATATATATATGTGTATACAGATTATATACAACACTATATAATACTAATATATATATATATATTGTATATATACATATTATTACCAATATTGACCAATAAAAACATGACGTCTTACTTTCCGGCATTTTCCTTTGTTCTTTTTGACTACGTAGCATGCTGCAACTATCATCTGGAAACTGAGGCCCAGGCATTGGTGGCAACAGGAGTAAGGAAGGCAACCTGCGGTCGAATTGACGGTCCCACGTCCCTCATGGATTTCAACCAGATCAACTAGGTTAAAACATGTTAAAACCATGAGGCTCAGTGCCTCCATGCTGTGACGCAACCCTTGGTTGACTCGGGCGGACAGACCAGGCTGGCTGAGCGCTGCGGGTGTGGCCAAATGGTGCAGAGAATGCTTCACCAGCGCACCAAATTCCAATGCACCAATACTTCAACAAGATGCAGCAAAGTGACTATTCAAAAATATGATCATATTTTTTGTAGATTTAAAAGCTATGTCTCAAGTTGGTCCGGTTTTTGGGCATGCATGGAACTTCTGGTCTTCTGCAACAGCTAAGCAAGATTCAACGGAGTCAATAAAAGTGACAACACAAGCACTTCAGAGTCAGCCACAGTTTGATTTTTCTGCAGGGCAGTTTTCCTGATGCAACCACTGTCAAAGTGGGATCAGAGATCCCGGTGGATGGTTACTATCTGCCTACCCGGCCTACCCGTTGCAAAAATTCCCTGGGAAAAAATGGATTTATCGGATAAAGTTCACATCTGGACGCATGGCCTCTTTGATGCCATTGTCCTGTCACAAAATGCCATGGTTCGAAGCACTCAGTAGTAGGTGCCATCGTCCTTGCCCTGGGCATCCAACAAGCCCTTCCAGTAGTTTGCTTCATAGGCCTTCTTGGCGTTGACGTCCACAAGCACCTCAACCTCTCCAGAACCCAAGAAGCCACCCTGTCGGGCCTCGAAGACCAAGAGGTTCTTCTTCTCAACAATCAGACCAGTGAGAGGGCCAATGATGGGTGGAGAGACACACCAGTCAATAAGTTCACCGTTGGTCACCTTGAAGGAAGAGCCGTGCAGAGGGCACACAATCACGTCACCAATCACGTCCGCACCCTCACTCATGGGTGTGCCAATGTGAGGGCACAAGTTGCCTACGCAGAAGAGTGCACCAGCCTCGGTCTTGCCAATCAGGACATCGTTGCCTGCAAGGGTCAAAGCTCGCAGCTCAGTTGGCTGCAGCTCGGAGGCCTTCACTCCGGTCTTGATCCAAGCCAAAGATGGCAGGATGGTCTGAGTGGTGTATCGTGCCGCGGTCTTGGCACGCTTGCGGTTGGAGGCCAAACCCACAGCTGCTGCAGCACTGCAAACGCCAGCTGCAACCTTCATTCCAAAACCGCTGGGCTGGGATCCTGGAGCTGTGCCGATGTGCTGCTTGGCAATAGCAGATTGACCGACCTGGGATGACCCAAGTTTTGCAACTGAGAAAACAAACATGATTTGCCGAAACTGCAAACATTGTCCCTGAAACCTAGCCCCAAAACATACATGAAAATGATTTTGTACATGATCATGAATTTTCCCTTGACAATGATTTTCCTCTTGGAATTGATAAACGCAGCGGAATCACATGGATTTGCGACCAAACCGGCATATATATATATATGGCATATATGACATTCATTTTTGGGTCCAAAACTAAGGTCATCGCATTTGGAGCCAGGAAAGCAACCTGTCGAGACTGCAAAATGCATTGGTAAACAGTGGCATTTCATGCGCGTTGATGGATCTGCACAAACCAGTTGTCACAACAATTGACTGAATTTGCATGTCCAGGCGAAGGCGCACCTCCATAGCCATGTTTCAGATGGTGCGAAAAGGAGGCTAGCCGCAACTGATCACGGGCAAACCCAGCACTGAACCGAAACAACGAACATCAAATGGCCCTTGTTTCTGTTTTGCCAACACACCAAATATGTTCGGAAAAAAATATGACCCAAAAAAAACTAGCAAAAAAATCACCCACGTGGTGCTAGTTATGTAAGTAGATTCCCACCCTAAACCCTCCCAAGGAAAAACACGGAACTTACGCTCGCGAGAAAACCTCTACAAATTTAGTTTCGGAAAAAACACGCCAAAGATATCTATACTCCTAACGTGAGGCTATCGCCACGGTATACATATAAACATTATATGAAAACCACGCGGTATAATATAAACATCCAGTGCACATGCAGACAAGTGAACATCACAAATGGAAATCATTGCAACTGAAAGCAGGCGGTCATTTTTCCCTTCTCATTAAGTTGAACGGGTTGGATTCACACCAAGGTAAACGACAGCCATATATTTCCGATGGCAACCGAGTCGAATACCCCCCAAAGGTGTGGGAGGGTGGGCTAAAAAAGTTGCACCAACCCTAACCGATTGATCCACTGGAAAATACACGGACATAAATAGATTTCATCAAATTGTTCTATACAACCTTTCAGGTGATTAAAGGAAGTTTGTACAGGACATATAAAAAACCAAGTTCAAGTGAACTAAAAAATCAAAACACGATCCGAGGAATTGAGATTTCTTCCGGATGGAAAAGGCCATCAAGTCTCAATTACCTGTTTACCTTGAGTAAACCAAATTTACCGAACAAGCAGAACATGGTTGTTCCACAAAGTTGTTTTGGTAAACCAACAGGAAGTATAATCAATACTTCCAATTACCCAAGGAAACAATCCACTGGCGTGTATCGCGGAGCGCAAGGATCGCGTAAGGAGAGTATCTGGGAATCAAAACAGAGAACCGGAATACGCCACAGGGTCAAAACCGGACCATATCGCGTATTACTTACTTCCAAACACACAGTCGCAACACGTCGCGAATGCGTGCTAGTTATGTAAGTAGATTCCCACCCTAAACCCTCCCAAGGAAAAACACGGAACTTACGCTCGCGAGAAAACCTCTACAAATTTAGTTCCGGAAAAAACACGCCAAAGATATCTATACTCCTAACGTGAGGCTATCGCCACGGTATACATATAAACATTATATGAAAACCACGCGGTATAATATAAACATCCAGTGCACATGCAGACAAGTGAACATCACAAATGGAAATCATTGCAACTGAAAGCAGGCGGTCATTTTTCCCTTCTCATTAAGTTGAACGGGTTGGATTCACACCAAGGTAAACGACAGCCATATATTTCCGATGGCAACCGAGTCGAATACCCCCTAATCCGAGGTGGACATCCGACCTACCAGGGACCAAGACCTCCTTTCCGTGCTTTCTTCTTCTTTGGCTCCATTGGTGTAGCTTCTGATTTCCTTTTCCGCATCTCTTCATGAGACTCATTTGCATGTACCAGAAAATCCGAGAGCACGTGCCAGCTCTGTTCAAAAGGTTTCCAAAGCACACGTTGGTTCAAGTCAAAACTGTCAAATTTCATGTTGGATAGGTCGTCTGCTAGTTGATTTTTGTCTCTCCTCAACCAATCAAGCGTCAGACAACAATTTCCCAATCTAAGCGATTCGGAAAGCTCCATCACCAGCACGGTGAGCGGAAATTTGGTGCTCATCCATTTCGCCACAGCGTATGAATTTCCCAAGTTGTCTGTCTTTCCCCTTATCCAACACTTAGCACTAGAGCCTTTTGGATTGTACGGCATCCAAAGTTTGACAGCGACAAGAGTTGCCAAGAGCTCCAATGAAGCGTTCAGCCTCTTTGGGTCCTTTCTCAGCTTCAACCAGCCGGCCCAATCAGCCGTTATCTCCTCTGAGAACCAAGCCAAAATTTTGCCTGACTGATCCTGCTTGTACCCACCAATCCATGCTCCATCCTCCGTGGCTCTAGCATCTGTGAAGAAGAGCATCTCCTCCTCCGACTCCTCATCAGCTTTCAAGGGTGGGGCCTCTTGCAACTGACCTTCTTCTTTGAACCGTCGGGCAAGAAAAAGTAAAATAGCTCTGAGCATCGCCGGCAATCTCAACTGGCCCCGCTTGTTACGCGTGGCTGCTGACCAGCTGTAAAGTGGTCCCAAGAAAGGTTTTTCCCAGTGTAGGGCTAGTGCAGCAAAACCCAGTCGCCCCAATCCCTGCTCGAAAAATTTTGATGTGGTGGTGCCTTCTTTTGCAAGCTTCAAGACCCAGTTGTACATCCATTCAGCTCTCCTTGGGGAGAGTCCAAGCTTGTATGTGGTATAGTCTGTAAACAATCCTATCCACTCAACACGCAGCCCACCACGTTGCTTCGCCCATTTGAAAGGGAAACCCAAACAAGAAAGAAATAAAAAGGCCAGTGTGATGCCTCTTCGCCCACCCGGGCTTGCCGCTATGGCCTCAACATCATCTGCAAAAATCAAAAGCTCTATCGGCATCTGTGGCCCCAAAAGTTCATGCACCAACCTGACACCTGATCCAGCAATCCTTGACCACCAGTAAGACGCACATGCCAGACCAAAGGTTCCAACCTTATTAATATAAACGTAAGGATCATCATCGCTAACTCGACATGCCAAAAGTCCTCTCTCCTCCGGTGCATGAAGAAATCTTCTATGAGCCTTGGAGATGTCCCCCACCAAACTGAAAACCGAAGCCCTGAGCAGTTGGAAATAGGCCAATAAGTATTGCTTTTCTCTCTCGCACGGGCTTCGAACCTTATCTCGGCACTTGATGCGGTTGTTGATCTTTGTGCCATGGGTCGCGTCGTGGATGACCCTGCGTTTCCCTTGGTGGTTTTCCTCGACTAAAACTGCAAGAGATGATATAGCTAATCGCCCACCAAACTTTTGTTTTGCCTCATCCAGAGTGAGCCTTTCCATCAAGCCCTCGTTGCATTCCTCCTAAAACTGCTGCCTGACAAAATCCTGGTGGGCTTCCACTGATTGATAGTTGGATCTCCAAACCTCTTCCTGCATGTGTGGGTCATCCTCCAGTTTCCACGTGGTCTGTTCCTCAAAAACGTGAGGGGTTCTCGGGAGTGGGTTGTCCACTCCCACAGGGAAACCTCTCTCCCCCTGCATCAAGAACTCCCGGTCCATATCGCCCGAGAAAGCCAGTAACTCCTTGAGGAGCCTCAGATAAATGGGCTGGCCAGGAGCTCGAAATTCCAAATCCTCTTGAGTACTGCCATGTTGTTGAAGTTTCCTAACCCAGAGCTTTCGGATACTATCCTTGAGCCCTTCATCACAAACAATATCGCATCCCTGTTCGCCTTTTACCGCCATCTCAAAACATGCCCTGTCCAGCTTCCGCTCATCACCCAAGTGTTGTAAGACCATGTCCAATGTCTCTTTGCGCAACTCCAACCAGAAATCACTGTTGTTCCAAATTCTTTTGTCAATGTCCCATCTCCCCATTGATGGGAGTCCAGCTCCATCATGGAAAAATCTTTCTCTGCCGGGTTGTTGCCATTTCCTAGGCGGTCCGTATCCACCCAAGAGTTTTTCCCCGTCCGGTTGTAAAATGGGAAAGTCTGTCCTGTCTGAGTGTACTTTTACCCCATCGTCAGCGATGACAGGACTCTGGTTGTAACGCAACATGAACTTGTCTAAAATTGTAGTTGCAACCCACTTGCAAAAAGAAGACGGCCACTGCTCGGAACCAGTAGTTGCAAAAGCTGCCCCTGATGTTCCCACCAATTGTTTTCCCGCTGTGCGCGTTTTCAGTGGTCCCTGATAAAAACCTTGGTCATCAAAAAGGGGTCTCCCTTCGCAAAAGCTTCATGCAACTTGTCAACATTTGCCAGTAGTAGCCTCGTGGGCTTCAGGTAGTCTGTACCAAAATCCAGTTGGTGGAATGCTACTGATGTCACTTGCTCCAGCTGTAACAAAGTTGAAAACTGTTCCCATTGCCACATGCTTGCCGGCCTAACTCCAAAGTTCTCGCCGCTTCTCATTGCCCCCAGATCCTCCGGATTTTCAAAAATTGCAATGCCGTCCTGTTGTTTTGCTTGCAACTCAAAACCCTTGAAAGTGAAGTCTGCCATGGTGTTTCCCCATGTTGCTCTTTTGCGTTCTGCCCATGTGAGCCTATTCAAGCCTCTAGGAAATCTGCAAGACCGCACTGGTCGAGGTCCATGTCTATTCGCCCAGACCACTCGTGAGAAGGTACTGCATGGTGGGCTAAACAAAACTGCATCGTAGCGTCCTGTAGCTATCTTGTTCAACAAGCGCTGTTGGACTTCTTTCTGGGTGAGGTCCAAGAACGGTCGCACTTGAATGTCAACCATTTCAACCTCGACTGTCACTCCCAATCTTTTTGACAGTTTGTGCAGCCATGATGAAACTGAATTCTTCCTGGGTTTTCCAGAAAATATATATAGAACTCTGCAAACTCGCTTCGTAGTTGGGTTCTGCTTGCATGCAGTCTGATCCCCCAATGGTCAGTGTGCCCCGGTAGTGTCCGGGGGGCTCTTCTCTTCCTTGCAATTCAACGCATTGTGCCCTTTCTTGTAACATCGACTGCAAACATGGGAGAATTTGCATTTCTGATAACTGCACTTGCCCTGGTTGAAGCGGAAGCAAATCTTCGTGCCATCAGGTGTGTGGTGCTTGATCCTTTGCCCTTTGACTTTCCCTTAGAGCTCGATGACTTTCCATTCTTTCCCTTTCCCTTTGGATTCCATTCACCCCAGTTCTGCTGTGGATAGGACCTCTTGCTGTAAAGTGCAAGTGGAGTGATGAAGTGACGCTCCTTGGTGGTAGGGCACTTCCATGCCTGTTCCAGTGCCGCGCCCAGTTGCAATTGATCTGTAATCATCAATGCATATGCCCTCTTACGTATGGCTTGTTCGTATGATAGTATCAACGTCCAAGGAGGTGTTTGAACTTGGTTACCTTGCAAATCTGTTGATGAAAGCCCCCACACATAGTCACCCAAAACGTAGTCCTTGTACCGCTCAAACAGATCACGCGTCACATCTTGGATTTCCTCTCTGTTGGGATGCTTAATGGCCAACATGAGGATTGCGTTGACCATCACCGATAACCTGCGTCTGAGCTGTTCTGGTCCCGTGGGCAAAGGGATTGTGGAAGCCCCTTTTCTAACTGAAAGGCTGCCCTTCGCGTCGAAAACTGGTATCATCACATCAGGGTCCACCTCATCTTTTGAGACAACTTCGGCCATTGTCTCGGCTCTGAACTCTCCATTCTCAAGCTCTTGCAACTTCTTCTCTAAATACTCCTTCGACGGAGTTACCTTGTCCTCCAGTCTTCCATGCACCTTCATGTATGCGTTGCGCATGCTAATGTAGTCTCCAGTCGGAATGGGTTTGGTCCATTCACGTGTTTCCATCTCTGCTTCAACTTCAGCCTGTCGCTTCTGACGCGTCTGTGTTTCGCGCCACGCACATATCACTGCAGCCACCTGTGCTCTCGCCTGCAAGCTTGTATCTGCATCTGTGTTGAACTCCTCTTTCAAGACCTTAACAAGGTCGTCCTCCGATCTGAAGAAGGAGGAGAACTTCTGTATCGAAGTCACATCATTTCTGTAAAAGGATGCTTGCAAGTCGTTTGAAACATCGTTCCTCGTGAGGATGAACTTCAAGTCTGAACTGCCTCTCTTCAACGCTTCCTGCAGGGCAATCTCCTCTGGAGAAGCCATGACACCGAGCGCTGGCGCTTGTTCAAACTCCTATTCAAAACGTGTTGTGAGTCCCCTTGCAAACCCAGTTCATCCTAATCGTATTGACAAAGCGACAAAATGCAAGCAAATTCCTACGTCACTTCGGAATGTGTGTTCTGGAGAGTGTACATCAACTGCATAAAGGAAAATCAAGCGGTGTTCACCTTTCTATGTACTAATGATCCTGCTATCAGTGCTCCTAAAAAACCTGTGGATAAACATCTCATCAGCTTGACCGAGCTGAGCCTAAACACCCGGAGAAATCTGCGGATCTCTCTGTCACCGTCACCGTGCCCATGCATGTCTTACCGGCATGGGATCCAACCAATTTCTTCCTTCCGAGATCAGTTGTTTCTTTCTTACTTTCTCCAAATCAAATGAAAGCACAAAGAAAGAAATCATCACCCCGACTGATCAATTCACTTGGCTCCAGCTATGACCTTTTCTTTCACGGGTGAGATGATACCTATCCACATGTCCCCTTTGGGATGTGCACTCAAGCAAGATCAAACTATTCGCTTGACTGTCCTGATGAGCTGCTGGCACTTCTTGAACTTGAGGTGGACGATGATGAGGAGTCCGACGTGGCTGAACTTGGTCCCGCCTTTGGCCAGCACACCTTGCAGTAATGCGTGTACTCACTTGCCTCAGGCATGGTGAGATATTCTGTTGCTGACTTGAAATTCATCTCTCTCCCCATCCAACATCCGCCATGACTCTTGTGAAGTCTCTTGCATTTCTTCCCATTGTTGACAACGACAAACAAGTGTGCACGTTTCTCCTTTGTGACATTGCCCGTATCTGTTATCTTGCGTTCTGTCTCCAATGAAGCGTCAATGTCGGCTTCCTGGAGTGTCTCATCATTTGCTGTGTTTCCTACTTCTGTCCAGTCTGCAAAAATTGGTGAGGCCAGTGATTCCTCAAAATGTTGAAGAATGCGATCAACGCCTTCCTCTGGAAGGTTTTCACACCTCTCTGACAACCATGACATGGCACTCTCAATTATGTCTCTCTCATCCAGCTCTTTGTGTCGCTCAGCTCCTCTTGCCGATTTTGCAAACTGTTGTTGTAACCTAGCAATGACACCGTTGTACATCCTGATGTAAGTGTCTGACCCATCTGGCTTCCATCGTCCCAGCATGTCACGCTCCTCCTTCTGAGCTCTCAGCAGAGCCAAGCCAGTAGGCACTGTTGCCCTCTCTGAATGCTCAGTCCAAAAGGCTGCCAAGACAGGATGTATGATACAGTCATCTTTGCCAGGCCTTTTCAATCTGCGTCTGACCCTTGATGAGTATGCACTAATATCGTTGTATGACGCCATCACTTTACGAAAGGCTGACCATTCATCATTCAGCTTGGGAAGCAAATAGTCCCTCTCAAAAGGTGCATGCTTCTTGAACAAGTCAAAACCCGTCTTCAGCCAAAAGGGGTTCGAAACAAATGCATGCTCTGAGACGCAAACCGGAAGCTCTTGTACTCGTTTCGATGGCCCTGAGGTCTTCGTAGTTCTCAAAATGGTGGTCATGCGTCCTCCATAGAACTTGAGTTCCTTCGGGATGATCTTCTGGGCATCATCCCAACGAAGAGTTGCCCATAGTTTCACCAGTTTTACCCATGCAACTAAACGAAAGCCTATACGCTGACTTTCATCTTCAACAACATGTTCAAAAGCTTCCATCATCACAACTGGATAACGTGGTGCACGCTGAGTTGGTGGCTTTTCCTTGGAAAGCATCTCTACCAAATAGTCCCTGACTGAGCAAACCACCTGTGAGTCGCCTATTCTTTCACGTGGATCAATGTCTGCAACACGTTCCAGCCAAACAACAGCTTTCACAATAAGAGGTGGTACTGTTGCTCCGCACGGCTCTTCAAACCTTGTGAAAAGATACTCCACCAGATCACCTACTTCTGGACTGGCACTCATGCCACGCACTGCTGTAAGCCACTGCATGAAAGATCTCCATGTTTTGATGTATCGTTTCAGTGTGTTATGCCTGGTTCTACCTGCCAGTGCAAGATGTAGGTGTTTCTGATCCACACAGTGTTCCAAATGCAGTAAGGCCGGAGCGTCCAGACGCTTGAGTTCCTTGTACAACTCTCTGGACCAAGTCTCTTTCTGTCCTTGTTCTTTCTTCTGTCTCTCCTCTGCATCTTCTGTTGGAAAATTCCTCCTACGACTTGGCCTAGAACTGATGACATCGAAAGCAAACTCAGTGAAAGTTGGTGCAACAGGTTTTGGATACAAAGTTGAACAACGCTCATGAAGCAAGTTTCCATGCAATGGGTCCATGCTCTCGTCTCCTCTCAAACGTTTCTGTAAGGGCTCCGCATCACGAGCATCCCTCATGATCTCTGCTACCAGGTCAACATGTATCTGCTCACAAACCAGACCCAATTCCCTGCAAACCTGTGACGCAATGTCATCTGCATCATTTGGCAAGAAAACAGCAAGCTTCTTAGAAGACAAACCACATGACTGCAAATGACACGAAATCTGCTGTCTCAAAGTTCCCAGCTCCATGAGGCTTCGAGAAGGCTAGGCGCAGCCGTTCCCCCCATCTAAAAAAGTTGCACCAACCCTAACCGATTGATCCACTGGAAAATACACGGACATAAATAGATTTCATCAAATTGTTCTATACAACCTTTCAGGTGATTAAAGGAAGTTTGTACAGGACATATAAAAAACCAAGTTCAAGTGAACTAAAAAATCAAAACACGATCCGAGGAATTGAGATTTCTTCCGGATGGAAAAGGCCATCAAGTCTCAATTACCTGTTTACCTTGAGTAAACCAAATTTACCGAACAAGCAGAACATGGTTGTTCCACAAAGTTGTTTGGTAAACCAACAGGAAGTATAATCAATACTTCCAATTACCCAAGGAAACAATCCACTGGCGTGTATCGCGGAGCGCAAGGATCGCGTAAGGAGAGTATCTAGGAATCAGAACAGAGAACCGGAATACGCCACAGGGTCAAAACCGGACCATATCGCGTATTACTTACTTCCAAACACACAGTCGCAACACGTCGCGAATGCGAATTGAATTGAAATCATGAACATGGCATATTCAACTTCACAAAAGTCCAATTTCAATCCGCGCACAACATTCACGGGACACATTTTCCAATACGTGGAAACACCACAGCTTAATTTGATATTTTTTCACAAAAATCAGAACTGCGGATTTTCCTTGAGTTGAAAGCGCCTCCAAAGTCTCACCATGTTACACTGCTCGATTTGTGCAGTGTCAAGTGACAAAACATGACTGCTATGGCATGTACATGTACTGATGCAAGGTGCGAAACATTTCTGCACCCCGCCTCAGACTGCATTTCCAATACTAGTCTGTACACCCCTTAGGACTGTGCTTAGTCCGTCAAATCTCTTCTGTTGGGGTTTTCTGCGCTAAACAAAAAACTGCGCACTGGATCCCACAAATGGTTTTTAGCCTAACCATTCATGGAACCACTTCTGTGGTGCTGTTCTACCCTCGCTCAGGATCTTCTCAGAATTCCATCAAACCGTCTTTGCTCACGTCCATGGCATCATCTTCATCGTCTTCTTCCTCTCCATCTTCTGCTGGTCCATATTGGACTGTGGCACAGAAGTCTCGGCCTGACATTTCACACTGTTCTGAATCTCGATACCTCTGCGCTCTTTCTTCATGGGTCTCCATCATGGCTTCGTCTGAGGAAGTCTCAGGACTAGGTGGCGTCCTCAGTGAATTTCAATCCCACTGACCAATTCCACCACGCTCTCGGATCTCTCGAGCTCAAGCAGCTTCACCACCAATTGGAAAATCTGTCCATGGGTTGCAGCTAACAATTCACGTTCCACCACCCCATAGCCATAGCTTGGAGAACCATCTTCCTCGTCCAACTCGTTGTCACCCGTGAGAGAAGCCTGCATGCGCTCACGGTCAGCTGGACTGGCATTTCGAAGCTCTGCAAAACATCTTTGAAGCCATTCCCGTGACTGGGTATACTTTCTGATCCTTCCAAAATTGTTGTCTCGAGTTGCCCTTGCAAGCCTGCCCAACACACGGGCATATGTCCACGTCAACAGCCCTTCCAACGTGTTGGTATCATGTGTGACCACCGGCCCAACTGCAAGTTCAGTTGGCATGGGAGGTGGCATTGGCACTGGGCGAAGAAATGGGCTGCGCAACATCCACCATGTATATGCTGCAAGCAACAACGTCCACAAGGTCAGGACCAGGAATGAGAACTGGCTGCTCCCACTGTTGTTCTGAGCAGTCTCATCCATGTCAGCTCCAAAACATCCTCCAAGGCCCATGGCCATGCTTCCCTGCAAAGAAATCATGGCAACATGTGCTGTGGTAAGTCTCTTCTTCTTTGACTCCCGAGGCTCATCTGTTGCACGTGTAGGGCTCGCCTCGTCTGATGAAAGATCCGACACCGTGTTCAACATGTCTGTTGCCTCCTGTCTTGCGGTGTCATCAGAACCCATAACATGATCCAACAGATCCACCAACAGCGTCATGCGCTGTGTATACGCAAGTGCTCTGGAACTGTTTCCATTGGAGATTGAATCTTCACGTCGACGGTAGCACCTCTCAAACAGCCATGAAATCAAAGCTTCAGGACTGAAAGCGGGAAAGTCTGGAAGACCTTCACAACTGAAATCTGTCTCAGTTTCGCTACGGGACATCTCCACAGAAGTCAAACCATCACCATCACTGCTGGCCAAAACTTCAATGTGAACCGGCTGATCATTGCGCATCCATAAGAACACCATCTACAAAGTCAGCAAGGTGATCCAGCTGGTGACGATGGTTGCCTGCATAGTCGATCCTAGAAAATTGCTGTCCATGGCTTCACTTGGCACGTCCGACCCGCAACCCTGAAGAAGCAAGCTCAAGGCGCCAATCAACATGTTGATCTGATATCTGGAAGCGCTGTTCTGCTGAGGTTGAGGAACATTTCTGAAAATTCGACCATTTCTGAAAATTTGACCTGGGTCATATTGTCCCACAAGGCTGTTGTTTGCACTGTCCCAGATACCAAACAAATACAACAGTGATTCCAACCTGCTGATGCTGAGTCTCTTGGTGGCTATGTCGGATGGATTGATTGCTCCTAAGACTGCTTTGACCATCAACAGTTTCTCACCAACCAAGTCTTGAAGCCAAAGGACTCGACAGCTGAGATGACGCAAACGACCAACTCCACGTCTTGATAAGATTCCACGTGCGGCTGATGAGTCAATGTACAAACACATGAGAATCGTTGACTGAAGCATCCATGAAATGATGGCTCTGATGAGGATTGCATCCATCACTGCGCTGGCGGCTGCATACGTTTCTGACTCTGCGCTGGAAAGTGACACAATCTTCTGTGTTCGACTGGAGGAGTAAACCAGGCAACATCCAAAGAAAATGGCAGCTCCTGACACTGAACGTCGAGTGTCACGGTCTGATGCCCAATCTGCATCACTGAACACTTCCAGCACCGGTTCCTCACACTCATAGTCTTTGAGTAGTCCAGAGTGAATTCCTTTCCATCTGAGAGAAACATGTTGGTCTGCGTGACCAGCCAGATATCCTACCAAGTGCTTCAGCACAATCATCGTTTTCTGTGTTGGCTTTGAAGAGAACGTCGAAAGGTATCTAATCACATATTGACATTGTGGAAGGTCAGGTGAAAGATAAAGCAAAATCCCCACGCATGAACGGTAAACTGATCCATCATGAGCACTCAACTCCTCTGACTTGTCAGGAAATTCAATCTCAGAATGTCCAGGTGACTTCTTGTTCTGCAAGCGCTTTGAGAGTTGCAACAACTTGCAAAGTTGATCTAAATGTTTCCCATGGATCTTCACCACCATGCGCCCAGATTCCAAAAGCTGGTGGGTGCGCTTGAGAAAGGTCAACTCGTCACCGGCATTTGACTGCATATGTGGGATCAGCTCTTCTGTGACTGCTTTACCAGAAGGTCATCCACGAACGTAGGATGGATGGATAGGCCTCAAACTCTTCCATCCCAAGGCTGCTTTCACGAACAAACTTGACCAAGTCTCGATGCCACAAAAGACTGCCATCACGCTGACCTGGAAGGACACGGCCCAAACTGTATGAGACACTTCTCCCAGAGGCATCTGTGCAGCGTACACGGGTTGGCTGTTCTTGCTTCACTGTCAAGAAAGCGTCTTTGACATCAATAGCCACCATCATCGTGTCCTGGTGCTCTCGCAGGGCCAAAAAAGCAAACAGGCCAAATGCGGCTGGCAATGTTCGAAGTAGCCGGTGAGAAGAGAGCTTCTCTGTCAGGCTGCAACCATGTGTACTCCCTCGCAACCAAACGACTGCGACGCAACCAGATAGCGTTGCCTTGCTTGTCTTTCTTCTCTCTCTGCGCACAAAGCGTGTGCTCAAGCTTTTGGCATCGTGAGGCAAGTTGTCCTCTTGCAAAACTTGGAGACCAGATAGCCTTTCAACCTCCACTTGATCTGCAATGCTATCCAAGCGCTGAAGTTCATCTGCACTGAGCTCTGGCTCTTGAGGGCTATACAGAAAACTGAGCTCATCCACGTTGGGTCCTACATCATCCATAATCTCATAGGGATCCTCGTTGAGATTCAATTCATGTTGGATCATCGTGTCAACTTCATCCATTTCAAAGTTGACGTCAGGTTCAATGTCCAAGTGCTCAATCTTCAAAATCTGCCCCCAGAGTCCAAGATGTCCAGTGTCATCAAGCTTGGCAGCTTTGCTGACAGGCTGCATACTTTCAAAAGAAGCATCATCCAAAACTTCGGCTGGTGCATCTGACTGTGGCGTTTGTGGAACAACGTCTCCATGCCCTGAAGAAGCTTCAACTGCTGTTGCATGAAAACGCTTTGAATCACCAGTCACATCATGTTGTGTGCTGTGCTTGCCAGAAGATTGAGAAGAAGTTTCAGCATAGACGGGGTCTGAGGCACGTCCACATTCATAGACTGGGCCCTTGAAGCACGCTTTGCTGCTGCTACAGTAGCAACCGGACTTGGGACGCGCAAAGAGAAAAAGGTATGAGTTGACATTCATGTTCCAGCTGCAGGGTCGCAAATCTGCTTGCACAACATGTGCGGGCAGCAGCGAAATTCTCCGATGGCTGACCCCATTTTTGGGTCCAAATATGGACCCCAAAATGGGGTCCAGAATTGGATCACATTTTCATTCCTTCTTTTAGGTCTTTGCTTGGGCCCCGTTTTGGGATCCAGATTTGGACCCAAAAGTGGGGTCAGCCATCGGAGAATTTTGCTGCTGCCCGCAGAGGTTTTGCAAGCAAATTTGCGACGCAGCATGAGCGTAAGTGTTAATACATGCTTTTTCTCTCTCTGCGTCCCACTTTGTTTCTTGTACAGTCGAGGTCCCTTTCTGGCCGCCATGTTTCTACTGGTTTTTTGGATCCTGTTTTGGGAGCCATGATGAAGCAGGTTTGTTGGCATTCGAGGCGCTCCAAGGCTTACCGAGGCCTGCCCGAGGCACGCATGGCAGGAGCTACTGTGGAAGAAACCGCCTTTGAGGACGTCAACATGTGGCAGGCACCGGTTTCGCAGAAACCACCCCTTATGGGAACCTAGAATGTGGCAGGGCCAAGTCTGGGAGGCGAGACCTGATGGGGAGTCAACGCGTGGCAAGGCCAAGTTTGGAAAGAGGCATGGAAGCCGCAAGTGGGAAGAAGAGAACTCCGCAACACGAAGGCGTCACCGAGGGAAGGGGAGGAAACGGCAGAAAACCCCCTCCCCCCCATACAATGTGCCACACACCCCATTGGGCATCCGCAGGGCGTGTTGCTTACTTTGTATTTCTCAAACGCCGGAAATGCATCCGCGGCCATTTTTTGGTGGTTTTTGGCATCCGCAGTGGTCCTTCGCAAGGATTCTCCCGCATCCGCAGGGGCATCCGCAGGCATCCGCGCGTGCGTTGGCAGATATGTGAATCAAAATGGCTGGTTTTCCGGACCTTGCCTTGCGACGTTGCTGCCTAGGTTGATAGAAATCGCAAGGGCTTGTAACCATTCATCCTGATTTAAATTTTCCTCCTTGCAATATCCTCTCGATAATTGTAAGCTTCGAAACATGGTGCGTTTTAGGGCCATCCTTTGATTGGGGGTACCTATCCAGTGTCAACGTCTGCAATTTTATAGCCGACCTTGGTGTCAGCGCTTCTATAGAGATTTCATGGCTCCGCTACCATGTGAAAACACCAGCGCGGCGTGGCAGCTCTTTTTCACAGCTCGGACTTGAGCCAAACCACACAGGTTGGACAGCTCAGTCACTCTTCTTCTTATATAGAAGAGTCGTGCAGAGTAAAACGCAGTGACACTCAAGCGTTCTCAAACTACTTCAAAAGAGTTCTCAAGGTTTAAAAACGTTCTTCCAGCTTCTCCAAATAAAACGTCTTCAGCTCACACTCAGAAATACCCTACAAAACTCCTACCAAATACAGTTGGGTGTCTCTCTCGACTACGTCTTCGGCAAGCTGGAGAATATCTACAAGGAGAAGGCACAGCAGGCCGAGTGGCGAGTGGATGCTTGGGGCCCAACGACACAGAGCGGTTTCTTCGTGAGGGTCCGCAACAGTGGAGATGCAGTTGATCCTGAGTCTGCTTGGCCTACGCTGTCTATTTGTGATCACCCAGAAGACCCAAACTTTCATCAGGTAGCCGCGCTGTTGGCTTACGGACCATGGGCTTTGGGCAAGGGTCTGTGCTGCCCACGTGATGGGTTGGCAGATTGCAGCCTTGTCGACGCATTGGAAACGGAATGCAACAGCGCAAAGGCGACTTGGTTCCTGTCGTGGGTCTGGAACTACAAATTCACTACTGTGGTCAAGGCCCGGTTTTTTGTGGGTGAATTTCACACTGTTCGTGCGTTTACCCCAAAAGCTTAAGCGTTGGGTTCTTGGCAACTTCACGGCAATGGGTTTCTGCAAGCTTCTGTTCCACTGAGACAAACTTAAAGATGAGTCTTATTCGCCGTCTTTCTTCCAGATTGATCCAGCTACAGTATATCCCGTACTACTGGTAGGAACATACTTATTGCATAATTTATTTATTTCAAATTTCAACATCTTTCAACTCTTCATGTTGCAGGGTCATGACTTGATCATACATTCTCATTTTGTGTTCTTGAGTACCAACCAGACTGCTGTGCGCTAGGAAGACATTCGCAACTTTGTTCCAACTTTGAACACCTTTTGCTGTTGAAATTTAAACTCAAGCACCTTAAGCTTCTTTTTGTTGGTCAAACTCGCTGGTTCTCTTGATGCCATGGATTCTTAGTCTTTTGCCATGTTGGCTTGTGTCCGTCCAGGCTCTCGCACGGTGGTGGCAAAGGCATCGCATGGTCTTAGGAGCAACAGATCATGGAAAGGGCATTTACATCTGGTGGTGTTTATTCGTCAACAATCAGTTCCGACTTTTGGAGGAGGGCCAGACACAAGACACCAACGACTTCTTCCATGTCTTTGGCCAACAAGTGGAGGGTATTGGAAAGATGCTGATGTGCTTGGACCAAATAAGAGGAAGCCAATACACATGCGGGCGAAAGATGTGCTTTATTACATGTCTGCTTGGCTTCTCATCTTGCCAACAAACCTGTGCAGATCTTGTGTGACAATAGGGCAGTATTTTTGCGTTTTCAGCGTGGCCTCGAATTTGACCGATGGGCAGGTGACTTGCATTGCTTTTGGCACTACATCCGCAGTTTGGTGATTGCTGGAAGTTCCATTGTGTGGATTCCCTCTCACGGGAAGAATGTGAAGTGGACCCCTCCGCCGGGTCTATCTGCAACTTTGTGTCGTGAGCTCAACGCGCGAGCAGATCGGGCAGCCAACTCGGCCGCCACGAACTGGAAGGCAGAATTTGCAAAAATGCAAGAACTACATGCGGAGGCGGTGGCATGGTCTACCCATGCCTTTCACTTGCAGGTAAACAACACGATGCGCTTTTGGCGCGCAATGTTGGACATGGAGGATTAAACCTCACTTGGTGACTTGATTCTAAGGTTGGGTTGCTGACCGGTTTCGCCGGTCATGTGTGGAGTGACCGCTCCGCTGCTGGGCAACAAAGGCGTCTTAACTACTTCACTTCTGTGAGGAGCAGGTTGACGTCCGATACCAACAACAACAACACGAAGCCAATACACATGCATCTACTTGGACTACCTCCTGCTTTGCTCGGTTGATGCGGGTCTGCGTTATGCCTTTAGGCAGGATGCAGAAGCGAAATGTCCAAAGAAGGTGCGTGCAATTGCAATCAGTCGTGTTGATTTGCCAGTGAAGCTGTGGACCATCAGTTCAAAAGTTAGGAATGCTTTAGTGCATGCTTTACACGGCAACGGTGGCGGAAGCCGGGCAACAGCTCGGAAAAGAAAGGAGAAAGCAAAGTCGGCGACTGATCTCGCCATTTTTTTTTTTTCCTCCGGTTTGGCCGATTCGCACTAGGCACGGTCCTTACAATTGAGTAAGCGGTGAAAAGCATTCAGAAAAAGGACACGTGTGGTCCCTAAAACGCAGGCAAATCATCATATCAACACCAACCAAACACAAAAAAGAGCAACCAAAAACGACCCGCAAATCCCCCAGCCAGATTTGCGTTTCGCCAAAAGGCAAAACAGCGAAGCAACAAAGAACGGGGCCGGGCCCAAAAAAACAACCAAACCAAACATTCAGTGATTTGCCAAGGATACAGTGACAGAAGTCACTGCATCGTCATCAAAAACATGCAAACTAATTAGGTACTGCAGAACGAAAAAATATAGTGCACGATCACCCAGAATCTCATCTCCTGTAATCCGTTGCTGTTGCTCCAGCTCTCTGATAAGTAGGCAAATCAGGAATCGTTGATAGTACAATTCGTACCAGTTGCCAGTCTCATTATCACAGTTAATCATATGAAGAGAAGTGAAGTCGGAGTCCAGTCTCTATAGTGAGATGCTGCCGCAGTGGTGATGTGACTTGATACCCCCCTCGCGGGGGGTAGGGATTGACAGCCGGTAGGTCATGCAGGACAAAATGTGTAATTCACCACAAATGCTGTCAAATCGTAGGAAGCCAAGAGGACCTGAAAAGGTGCCAATGGCGAGCTGTAGCCACAAAAGAAATGGATGATCCTCTCCGTATAGTCTTTGCAGATGAATAAAATGCACTCATGCAGAGGGTAGGCTTAAGCAAGAAAGATTGCTACTAGCGAACTGTACACAATTGTGCTCACGCCACAAACTTGAAAAGGTGACTAGGTGCGCTGTACCAGCACCAGATTGACAAGCAGAATTTACAAGGTGTCATCGTCCCTGCGAAAGAAAACTGCTGCAAATCAGCTGTTCCAGAGGTTCGCAGTGCATCTCGCATAAGGCCACTCTTCCCTAGAGTAAGCCAGTAGCAGAATCACAACGTCCCATCAGCGCACCGATCCATGTGGGCAGGCTTTGCTGCACTAGGGCGCTCCAGACTGAACAGCAGGAAGCACCACTGGACAGCGCCAGTAGAGCTCACTGCAGTGCAGCCTGGTCCATGGCTCTACCGGGGATCTACCGCCCCTCCCTGAGAATACGCAGAAACAAAACAAAAAGAGAAGGGCCCTCCCCAGACAGCCAACGAGAAAGCCACAAAAAACAAACAGCCAAAGGCAAACAACAAGAACCAAAAAGAGGTAAAACGGAGAGGGGGGGACGGTGACAAAAGTCTGCCCCACCACAAACGAATTCCTAGGAGCCAAAGCTAAGACCAATATAGTAGGGTGAAGTGACATCGCACTGATGTAGGGCGGTAACCTCAGTATCCAGGCAGCAGGTTAACAAGAAGGCACCAATTTAAACAAGTCAATCAAACAAAAAAGCCAAAGAGAACCTGCCATCATGGGGGGAAGCAAACCACACAAGGGGGAGAGGCCAAGACAAAGCACACACAACGACACCGGCCACACAGAAGGAACGAGGAGAGGAGCCAGGAGGCAGCAGAGGACAGAGGGAGAGGGACACACCCGCACCAGAAGGAGTACAATTGTGCCTTAGCGGAGTTCAAAGAAGGGGCCACGGATCATACAATGATGAATACCTCAGTGAGGGTGCACACAGCACTCCAACAACACGGGAAACATGGTGTAGAGGGAAAGATTCCCACACAGGGCCAAAGGCCTTTAATGCCATGAGACACAATGAAGAGGAGAAATCAATGCACAGCAATCACTCCAAGCACGGAGGCAAAGCAACAAGGCCGTCGCCGGGAGCAACGATACCCCGAGGGAGGGACCAGTAAAACCTGGACCGAGGCGCCAAGTAGGAACATCCGAGGGGGAGTGAGGGTCACGTCAGGCAGGGAACAGTAACCTAAACAAAAAACAGACAGAAAGAGGCACCAACACCTAGTTTCGCGCTGCATATGGTAAAATCTATAGATGAGTTAGTGAATTCAAGTGCCTTAGTTGGTGAAAAAGGGTGGGGGAGTGGGTGGCTCATAACGACGACATCTAGGGACAACACCAGCATCTTTACCCATCGATGATTGTCAGGCACAGACTGTGAAAAAGCGAATGCGTGCACAAGGCTTTCAACAGAGGCAACCTTAGTACAAGCTAAGCGCGTGACGGGACAAACATGGAGAGAACAGGTATTAACGGTGCCATGGGCACGATCTGTTAAGCTTACGCTGGCACCCGCACACAAAGCCAACTGTGGCTCACAACTGCTGGCGAGATCTAGATTGGTTGGAGCCAGGCATGTGTCACATGAGGAACCTAACAATTATAAATGGGAAAGGTGTGTCTCCTGCTGCATACCAGTGCACCTGTCACGTCCTTGGACAGACACACTGGGTATGCACAGTTCACTGAAGTAGATGTGACAAATGAGCCTATTAGACACGAGAGTCATCTTCCACCACCATGATTGATGAAAACAAAACCAACTAATGGGTGAAAAACCGGAGTGAAACAGAAAAACGAGAAGAGGAGGGGGGAGGGGGGTGGACACACGGAGGAAAGTGTGAAAGTAGGGGGTTGAGCTGGGGGTCATGTCATACCTCTCGTGAAGTGTTCAAGATGACGTTTTTTGTCTGCTATAATAGTATCATACCATTCATTGGTGAGCACAAATGAAACTGGGTTCACTGCTTGCTGGGCAGTGGCACGCTGATGAAGTGCTCTGAGCGCCCTTCGATGTGCGTCCAGATCCTCAGGAGGGACCTTCCTTCGGACTCGCCTGTCGGGGAAATTTCGTTCCCTCAGGTTGGTTTGCAAGGCATGTTCCGCTATATAGACTGCTGGCTGCTGGAATAAAACTCGCTCCTCGAATCTGTCAAGATGGACTGTCCACTCAGCAAACATATGGTTGTGTGACTGTTGCTTCCTGAGCCGCGCCTCTGTTTGATGAAGGCTCCCATTCATATGCCACAAACGTAAAAGACTGTAATTGGAAGGCCAGTCAAGTGGGCACAGTGTGGCTGTTTCTTTCCATTTCTCGGGGGTAAGCCCTTCTGGAGAAGGAATGATCACCTCCAGAATAGTACGATTCGATCCGAGTGGTTGGAGACCTCTCATCATACATGGTTCAACGAGCCCTGCGGTGTACCCATGGATGAGCTCCTGGAAGCTTCCAGCCATTCGAAAGTCTTCATCCAACCCCAGGTGAAAACCAGGCAAATTTGTAGAAACAAATTTGACTGCTTGGAGCAGCTGTTTTTCTCCTTCCGCGGAAAGCTCGTCACAGGAACGTTTCGGGCACGTGAGGTTGATTTCTTGAGGTTTCTGTGCATTCTCAGGAGCATGCTCGAGGAGTTTGGGAGCAATTTTACTGGCCCAACTAGCCGGAAACCATGCCAAGAGGGCAGAGGCTCCACCCGTAAGGTCCACTAACCCAGTAGTGCGCCGATGCGGCCGATCTGTAACTAAAACTTTAACAGGGCCACTCGGCGCTCGACTCCGATTCACCTCGGAGCTCTCGCGGGCTGAGCCAATGAGTTCAGATAGGATGGGCCGAAACCAGTATGTGGCATACAAAAGGCATTCAGTTTCTGGAGTCACCATGGATTCAGCCAATCTCATCAAAGAGCTCATCGCTTGGGCGAGCTTCTCTGCCAAACGAATTGTGAGAGCCCTGGCTGTTTGCATAAGGACATCCTCCACTCTGGCACCTTGCCCGCGCAACCACAGTTCGCCAGCCACACTGAGCAAGACACGTGCAAACTTTTCTTGGATGGCAATTAGAGACAAGGTCAATCTCGCCTGAAGCCATAGCGGCGGGAGAATGCCAAGGTTTTCTGGTATGCAGAATGGGTTTCCGTCAAGTTGGGTATTGTCAAGTAAGATGGCTAGCTTATCAGCTGCGCTCAAGATCTCGTCCTCAGAGGGATCTTCAGCTGCTTCAGGTATGGGTGGACACCATGAGATGGTAGGATCTTCTGGATCACTTTCTCCATGGGTAGAGGCTGCTTCTTCATCCGAGGAGGGGTCGCTCACTGTGTCTCTTGCACCTTCCGGGCTTGCAAGTTTCATCGTGCCTGGATCAAACTGGCGATCGAGTGTGGCCAAAAGCTCTGGTTGCAGCCGATGGGCATCAAAGTAATGGATACCAGGGATGACAACGAGCTGTCGATCCTGTATACCAACATGAAAGAAGACCTTGTGACCTCTATGTCGATGAACTAGGGCAGGAGACCCATTGTAAGCTGCACAAAGCCAGAGGGGAGATCTGTAACCATCAGCAGCGTAACCATATAAGTATTCACGATCAATTGAGCAGGGGAAAAATCCGCTGGTCGTCAACACATGGTCACGTGTGCGGGGCTCTAGCGCTGCAAGGACGTTAGGGGGAAGCCGTAGCCTGTCTCTGCATGCCACTACCAACCGATATCGTCTCCACGCTCGTGTGCCATTGATGGTCACTATCATGGCAATAGCAAGGGGCGGTTTATCTTGGGGAGTAAAGGGTACCGCTAATCCCCAGTCCAGTATGGCACATCTATCGCTAGGGTAGTTTGTAGGGCCATGGTACTGAATATTACGGCCTTTCAGAGTGAAATATCCGTAATGGTAGACCCCTAGTGTCTGAGCCATTCCAACCAAGCCTGCCATGTCGAGAGGCGAGACTATATAGGTGTGGTCAATGGCTCTTGTCAGCGCTACAGTTGCACGTCCATAGCAGTCCTCGCGCTCGTCTGCTGTTGAATCTCTCCGTCCTCCACTGAGAAAGCCTACCCCTGTTTGAACAATGACAGCAATGCGTGCTGTCGCTCCCGCAGCAGAGGAGGTGGTGGAAACTCGCAGCCCACCATACCACTCGGTCTGAAAGCCGTGTTGGAGTAGCAACTTATGTACAGCCGTACGGTTGCACAAGACAAGCAGCTGCGAGGTCGCTCCCTGTTGCAAGTTACGATAATAATTCTTCAGGTAGGTACAAAAGGCAACCACATCCTCAACTGCAGACCTAAGATCCTTAGGTGCTTTCCACAATACTGTGCGGAAGCCTCCGATGGCAACAGTGGACTCATGTGGCACGAAATGGCCAATGTAGATGTGGTTGGACTCATGGAGGACTAGCTCCGGATATCGAACTGCAACGATCGCTTGGTAGGTCAGCATTGAAACTCGCGAACTGTTAGGGAGAATGATTCCCCAATCGGTGAGGGCCACAGAGTCCAGCTGCCTCAAGGGTCGTGGTGCTCTCAGGTACGCCAAACTCCTCTGGTGCTGTGGCAATCAACAAGACTGCGAGCACCGCTGCAATCAGGCTGCTGTGTGCATCCAACTGGCAAGAAATTCGGCAGTGGAACACCCGCCTGAGGGCTACAGGCAGCTCGTAATCCTGCGGAGTGGATGTCCATGGGCTACTGTGCGGCTTGTTGGCAAGTCTCAGCAGACTGAAGAGCTCTGACTCCGGATCTTGGCTTGCATCAGGCCACAGCTGAGCTACGAGAGCTGCCATGCGCGCTGGTGGAAAATAGTCGCCGGACTTGTCAAGTGCCCGAAGCCCCAATGGTCGTTGCAACAGTTTACGTCGATTGACTGCTGCTGCTCGGCCTTTGGACAGCCCTCCTGGAGTTTGCCTGTGGTCTCCAATAAAGACAGTCAGCATTGGCTGTGGTATGGCAGCAAGAGCTGCAATCTCATGGTAATTGCCATACTGTTGGCTTTCATCCATGAAGGCAAGCCAGGTGCGAGAAATCCAATGGCCAAAAGTGGAGTAGCGCATCGCCATTTCCGACGTAGCTGAGCCACCTGTGGCGATAAGGATATTCTTATGTGAGATGATTCGATTACGGTCACTACATCGGACGTCAATTTTGGAGGCATAAGCCGCTCCTTTACCCTTCTCCATGCGTCCAATTAGCCTGCCGAAATTCTGGATTGTGGGGGGCGCAAGGTCACTCACTTGGTCCGCCAGCGCTTTGGCAGCTACATTCTCTTTAGTGTAGACGATTGCAACAAACTCAGTCAGTTCGCAGCTTAAGGCGATGAGCAGGACCGCCAGGGACCGCGTTTTGCCAGCACCAAAGACCCCTGCAATACATAAGTCAGACCTTCCAGTCATAATGGCCAGCAAGAGTGCAATTGAGACTGTCAGGACATGTCCATCACCGTGTGCTGCTAGGGGAAGGAGACGTTCACGATAGTAGCTGTCATGGGCCCCCTCCATCACGACAGCGGCTGGTGTCAAAAAGCGGCACAGAATTCTGACTAACGCATCAGTCAGATGCATTTTGCGCTCACTAGCCATCCGGCGAACAGGTATATGCGGCTGCACAATGCCCATTGCCAGTGGAAGGCGCGACTGGTTAGCTTGTGCAAACACTAAAAGTTCATGGCGGCTGCGTGTGTCTCCTAGAAAGGCCAGCTCTTCCCAAACAACGGCCATTGACGGGTGGTCTTCAATAGGTTTCAGCCAATCCTGTGCAGGGTCAAAATAGCTCATTGTTTTAAGATACTGGTCCAAAAGTCGCCCACAAAAGGTCTGAGCAACAGGCAGAGAGACAATAACAAGCTCCAACAACTTTGGGGCGATGCGCTTGAACGCTCTTTGAACAGGGTTCTTGCTAGCTCCGCTCGTCATCACCTTGTCATGTACCAATGCAATGACACAACGGTGCTGAGTGTCTGGCAACTGGAGTATGCCCAATAGTGCTCTGCCTGCCATCACGTTCGCTTCCAAGTTGCCTAGGTTCCCGGCTTCACAGAGAGCACGCGGCGACAGCGCTGGAACGTCGGAAGGTGCACTAAATAACAGGAGTGGAGCACTATCAGTATGTAGGTGGACGACATGAAATCCGGCATACGCCTCATATTGATAGGTAACCTGCAGTCGTGTTCCAGTCTGTCCTCGCTTCTTCTGTTGAGCAAGTTCTACACTGACCCAAGGCTGGAGATGTTGGAGCTGCCGTCCCGCATGATAAGCGTCTAATTGCGGCAACACCATGTCCAGGAGGAAGATGAGGGTGCGTAAGGAAAAACCACGAAGGAATTCCGTCAGTAAGTTGCGAACTAGCACTCCTCCCTCAGCATGGGACCCTCCCGGTGTGGGAATCATCGCAATCAAAGCTGCTTGCAGGTCAGCTTCCGTTTCCAGCTGGCCATCCCGGATATCCCGACCGTCAATGGGCACTGTGTGCAATTCAGCGTTCCCTTCTCCAGCTGCTGCTAACAGGGAGCTTAGAGTTGTCTTGAGGTGTTCCGGAAGGTCAAAACTCACCCATGAAAGTACACGCAGCAACCCTTCGCAGCGTACCCCATGGGGAATGACTTGCGGGGTAGTAATTTGCAGTCTTTGGATCTCATGAACACCTTCGTCAAGATCAATGAAGAGCAAGTGGCCATAGGAGTGTTTGGCACGGCCACTCCATGTGGGGTGCCCTTCTATCAGGACAATCTGATAGTTGAATTCTGTCAGAGAGTCTGGTTTCCACACACAGAGCCGGTCCTCCAGGCAGTGCACCAGTGTGACTGTGCGCTCGCCCGTAGCAAGTCGCATCATCTCTGGCGGCGTCGCAATCGCAGCAACTTTCGTGAGGCCAGGGAACACAGCAAAAGCACTCAGGATCTCGTGAACAGCAAGGCCTGTATAGGACCCTGCCGAGCAAGGGAGAATATCCAGGAGGCCCACTCAGCAAAGCCTGTGAGGGCTGCGGGCAGTGCATCTGCGAGTTGCCCTCCACTATGGTGTTGTTTGGACACCTCCCCAATATCTATGGCCTTCTCATTGACGGTGACTTCCCACTTAGCCATCTCTCTGAAGGGTAACGGAAGACCAAACGCGAGGGGAGCTGCCTGTCGTAGCGATGTACATGAAGGTTCAGATTGTTCCTTCCGGTGCCACAGTCCACACAGCAATGTGAGTTGAGCTTGGGAGAGAGGAACAGGAGGCACTTTAGCATGCAGTCTCAGACCAACCACTGGAAGGAAATTGGGATGCAACCATTGGGGCTTCCATTCTTGCGTCCCAAATAGAGCCGCAGCCAGCGGCAACCAGCCAAATTGAGCCAGCTCAGCGAGACTGCTGGGCATTCTTTTCTTGGCATTGGTGCCAAAGCCATGCAGGATAACAGGTCGCATGTAGTGCGGCTCAATCGTCATGGCTTGGTACATCTTGTCTCCAGGTAATACTCGTACGCTGACTTCACCCGGCAACAGGCTAAGGGTCGGAAGAGCTCCTTGCTCATATGCAGGCCGAGCCCATTTGTGGAAATTGGGTTGCCTGCCTTGGTAGCCATCAAGGATTCTCCGTAGATGACCATGGCGCGGCCAGACTCCAGAGGCTGGGACCGGAAAAGTAACTAATCCAGACCACTGGCCTAACACACTCCACGCATGGCACCAATCTGCAGTCACCCGGGTGGACGTGCCAAGCAGAGGAGAGCCAAGTAATCCACTAGCGACTGCTTGCTCAACGTCAACAGGTGGATATGTAGTAGCAAGATAGGCTTCAACATGTCTATGGTAGGCACTGGCAATATCATGGGCAATTTCATCAGGATCAGTCTCCGAGTCCTCCAATACAGTGATGGGCACAGGGCTCTCATGCCCTGAAGCTAATACAATGACCAGGCCCGCATTGATTTCAGTGAATGCCTCACTCACTAAGATGACTCCTTGGGGCCAACACTCAGCGGCAGTTTCCTCCTCGGCTGCTTTGTCCTTACGGGCAGGTTTGGTTGACCCAGCCGGCGAAGAGACATCGCTGCTGGACGACGCCCGACGAGACATGCGGGGACTCGGGTCTGGTGAACCCCCGTAGTCAACCTCATCTGCCAGATCGGCACCGTAGGTCAGTGGCGGAGCTCGTAGTGAGTCAGCTGCTCTGACTGCAATATGGTCAGCACTATGCGATCTGGACAGCTTTGATGGTGGGCCAGGTTGCTGCATATCCCTGCCCGTGTCCACAGAGCGCGCACGTTTGTGCGATGATGCAATGGGACTTGGCAGTTTGCTTTTTGCAACTTTGCTTGGCACAGCTGGGAGGGTTGGATCAGTGCTCGCTAGCCAAAGTTCTCGTATCTCAAAGAGGGTCACTGGCACACAATCGCTGTCAATCAGTGCAAAATTGATGGTCGGAAAGAGGAACACACAAGCATCAAGGATGTACGTCCCTGCCCATGTCGGGTGTACCTTATGAAGACCAGTGTCAGCTGAAATGTGGACAAAGACAACTGTGGTGAGTTCTCCATATGGACCGACATAGCGTAACCGTTCTTTCCACCAAGCCGCGACCATTGGCCAATGGCTGAGCCCAGGCACAGACTTGACCTCGTCTGATTGCAGATCCCGATTGTCCGTCACCAGATATACCGTGTGGTAGGGCAGAAACGCTGAGCTCTGACTAACCAACCATCGGTACAACTTGTGCCAATCAGGTCCAGGTGAGGTTTCGCTCCCGTCGACCATGGCAATTTCATAGTCATGTCGATCCGGTGCAGCTGTCTTCTTATGCGGGTCTCCAAATCGCCAGTGCTGCTCAATCGATGCATTTAGCCCGTATTCAGTCGAAATGGTCTTGTGCTGTTCAATTGCGTAGAGCAGGTCAAGGAACTTGATACTAGGGTTCTTTTCATACCAAGACTTCGCAACCTGTTCTCTGGAAAGCAGAGACATCACAAATGAATACCTGGGCAGCTGATTTGGCTACAGAATTGATGAAAGGGGGGGGAGGGAGGTGTTGAGAATCCTGACACGTCCTTGGTCAGAAGACTCAAACACACCAATTAGAAAAAGAGAGAGAAACCGACAGCGAGGAACAACCAAACAACAACCAAAGCAGGCAACAACAAGACAAGGCCAACAACACAACAACCAACCAGACAAACCAAACAAAAAGGGGGAAGAGGGGGGGCAGGTGTTGAAAAACCTGACACGTCCTTGGCCAGGCAGTTCAAGCACCCAAAGCACAAACAAAAGGAACAAATCCAAACAACAGGACAAGAAGAAAAGGAGCAGTGATTAAGCTAGGCAGCGCACACGAATTGAACGAGATAGGTGAATCAGGGGCAGGGAGTAGGAAGAGGATGCTGGAAGCCCTGACAGTCTTTAGTCAGAGAAACCAGGCACGAGAGAGAGAAGAGAGAAGAAAGGGAGAAGAGGTGAAATGAGGCGCAGGTAACCCTGGCACGTCCTTGACCAGAGAAACCAGACGTCAAATAAAACGGAGGGAGAAGTAATATGAGGTGGAATGAGCAATGATGGACACTATCGTGGAATGTGGGTCCAATTCACGAGAGATCAATATCTGCTTGATTGAATGAAGAAGAGACTATAGCAATACCCTTCGCCCACTAACCGGGAAGTTAGCTAGTTCTATCCCTTAACGTTATGAGGAGGGCCCTTTCCTGGAAATGAGCTACGGCAGCAAGACTGTCTACGACTGTCGCTTGAGCCAATGGGATCGCAGGGAGCAGTGGCTGTCTGTGACAGAGCACACGGTGCTGGTGTATTATAAAAACCATGGCTCAACTGAGAAGTGCTATATGTGTACATTCTTTTGTGTGTCTGAAGATAACAAGCAAGCCAGAGTTCCTTTTTGCCTGATAATCGCATCCTACTGGGCAAATGTTCCTCTGGAGCACAACATTAGTCAACTTGATGTAGGACTGTGTCTTCCTGGTTGGGCTCCGGGGGTGTCCGCAGCTCAGGGCGTAGTTGTACTGGTAGAGACAAGCCATCGAGGATTCTGCGCCATCGAAACGTAGTAAAATCTGGTTGTCGAGACTGTTTCTCAATGATGTGTTGGTATTTCCAAACAATTCGATTGATGATTGGGACGGCCCGATCTGTCAAAGTTGTGGATTTCACTCGCGCTAAAAAGGCTTGCTCACTTCCGTTCTTGTCTGCGGCGCTACACCATTGCTGTAGCATATCAATGACTGTGTCTTCAGCACTTTGCGCAGCAGCAGCTTGTACAGAGTTGAAGACTTCTTTTCGGGCAGGGTAACCATGCCATTCCAATGAATGGCAAAGCACGGAAGCAATCGGAATCTCCTGCCACGGGTCCGCTTGCGCGTCAAGGAGCAGCTGTACATTAGTCCTGTGTCGATGAAGGACAGCAAGAAAAAGGGGGGGAGCGCTCCCTTCACAGGCATCACCGAGGCACCAGCTTCAAGCAAAATTTGTACATGCTGCGAGCTGCCCAACTCAACTGCTAACTCCAACATGGTGGTAGGTTTTGTTTTGGGCGGGATGATGTTGGGGTCAGCATGGGCTTGTAGCAGTAGGTAGGTTAATGTGGCTCCATGTCGAGGGAAACAGTGGCCAGCTGCAATCTGGAAAGCGTATGGATCAGCAGAATGTCGTCAACACATGGTCACGTGTGCGGGGCTCTAGCGCTGCAAGGACATTAGGGGGAAGCCGTAGCCTGTCTCTGCATGCCACTACCAGCCGATATCGTCTCCACGCTCGTGTGCCATTGGTGGTCACTATCATGGCAATAGCAAGGGGCGGTTTATCTTGGGGAGTTAAGGGTACCGATAATCCCCAGTCCAGTATGGCACATCTGTCGCTAGGGTAGTTTGTAGGGCCATGGTACTGAATATCACGGCCTTTCAGCGTGAAGTATCCGTAATGGTAGACCCCTAGTGTCTGGGCCATTCCAACCATGCCTGCCATATCAAGAGGCGAGACAATATAGGTATGGTCAATGGCTCTTGTCAGCGCTACAGTTGCTCGTCCATAGCAGTCCTCGCGCTCGTCTGCTGTTGAACCTCTCCGTCCTCCACTGAGAAAACCTACCCCTGTTTGAACAATGACAGCAATGCGTGCTGTCGCTCCTGCAGCAGAGGAGGTGGTGGAAACTCGCAGCCCACCGTACCACTCGGTCTGAAAGCCATGTTGGAGCAGCAAATTATGTACAGCCGTACGGTTGCACAAGACAAGCAGCTGCGAGGTCGCTCCCCGTTGCAAGTTACGATAATAATTCTTCAGGTAGATACAAAAGGCAACCACATCCTCAACTGCAGACCTAAGATCCTTAGGTGCTTTCCACAATACTGTGCGGAAGCCTCCGACGGCTACAGTGGACTCATGTGGCACGAAATGGCCAATGTAGATGGGACTCATGGAGGACTAGCTCCGGATATCGAACTGCAACGATCGCTTGGTAGGTCAGCATTGAAACTCGTGAGCTGTTAGAGAGAATGATGCCCCAGCGGTGAGGACCACAGAGTCCAGCTGCTTCAAGGGTCGTGGTGCTCTCAGGTACGCCAAACTTCTCTGGTGCTGTGGCAATCATCAAGACTGCGAGCACCGCTGCAATCAGGCTGCTGTGTGCATCCAACTGGCACGAAATTCGGCAGTGGAACACCCGCCTGAGGGCGACAGGCAGCTCGTAATCCTGCGGAGTGGATGTCCATGGGCCACTGTGCGGCTTGTTGGCAAGTCTCAGCAGACTGAAGAGCTCTGACTCCGGATCTTGGCTTGCATCAGGCCACAGCTGAGCTACGAGAGCTGCCATGCGCGCTGGTGGAAAATAGTCGCCTGACTTATCAAGTGCTCGAAGCCCCAATGGCCGTTGCAACAGTTTACGTCGATTGACTGGCGCTGCTCGGCCTTTGGACAGCCCTCCTGGAGTTTGCCTGTGGTCTCCAATGAAGACAGTCAGCATTGGCTGTTGTATGGCAGCAAGAGCTGCAATCTCATGGTAATTGCCATACTGTTGACTTTCGTCCATGAAGGCAAGCCAGGTGCGAGAAATCCAATGGCCAAAAGTGGAGTAGCGCATCGCCATTTCCGCCGTAGCTGAGCCACCTGTTGCGATAAGGATATTCTTATGTGAGATGATTCGATTACGGTCACTACATCGGACGTCAATTTTGGAGGCGTAAGCCTCTCCTTTACCCTCCTCCATGCGTCCAATTAGCCTGCCGAAATTCTTGATTGTGGGGGCGCAAGGTCACTCACTTGATCCGCCAGCGCTTTGGCAGCTACATTCTCTTTGGTGTAGACGATTGCAACAAACTCATTTAGTTCGCAGCTTAAGGCCATGAGCAGGACCGCCAGGGACCGCGTTTTGCCGGCACCAAAGACCCCGGCAATACATAAGTCAGATCTTCCAGTCATAATGGCCAGCAAGAGTGCAATTGAGACTGTCAAGACATGTCCATCACCGTGTGCTGCTAGGGGAAGGAGAGGTTCACGATAGTAGCTGTCATGGGCCCCCTCCATCACGATCGCGGCTGGTGTCAAAAAGCGGCACAGAATTCTGACTAACGCATCAGTCAGTTGCATTTTGCGCTCGCTAGCCATCCGGCGAACAGGTATATGCGGCTGCACGATGCCCATTGCCAATGGTAGGCGCGACTGGTTGGCTTGTGCAAACACTAAGAGTTCATGGCGGCTGCGTGTGTCTCCTAGAAAGGCCAGCTCTTCCCAAACAACGGCCATGGACGGGTGGTCTTCAATGGGTTTCAGCCAGTCCTGTGCAGGATCAAAATAACTCATTGTTTTAAGATGCTGGTCCAAAAGTCGCCCACAAAAGGTCCGAGCAATAGGCAGAGAGACAATAACAAGCTCCAGCAACTTTGGGGCAATGCGCTTGAGCGCTCTTTGAACAGGGTTTTTGCTAGTTCCGCTCGACATCACCTTCTCATGTACCAGTGCTATGACACAACGCTGCTGATTGTCTGGCAACTGGAATATGCCCAATAGTGCTCTGCCTGCCATCACGTTCGCTTCCAAGTTGCCTAGGTTCCCAGCTTCACAGAGAGCACGCGGCGACAGTGCTGGCACGTCGGAAGGTGCACTAAATAACAGGAGTGGAGCACTATCAGTATGTAGGTGGATGACATGAAATCCGGCATACGCCTCATATTGATAGGTAACCTGAAGCCGTGTTCCAGTCTGTCCTCGCTTCTTCTGCTGAGCAAGTTCTACACTGACCCAAGGCTGGAGATGTTGGAGTTGCCGTCCCGCATGATAAGCGTCTAATTGCGGCAACACCATGTCCAGGAGGAAAAATGAGGGTGCGTAAGGAAAAACCACGCAGGAATTCCGCCAGTAAGTTGCGAACTAGCACACCTCCCTCAGCATGGGACCCTCCCGGTGTGGGAATCATCGCAATCAGAGCTGCTTGCAGGTCAGCTTCCGTTTCAGGCTGGCCATCCCGGATATCCCGTCCGTCAACGGGCACTGTGTGCAGTTCAGTGTTCCCTTCTCCAGCTGCTTCTAACAGAGAACTTAGAGTTGTCTTGAGGTGTTCCGGAAGGTCAAAACTAACCCATGAAAGTACACGCAGCAAACCCTCGCAACGTACCCCATGGGGAATGACTTGCGGGATAGTGATTTGTAGTCTTTGGATTTCATGAACCCCTTCGTCAAGATCAATGAAGAGCAAATGGCCATAGGAGTGTTTAGCACGTCCACTCCAAGTGGGGTGCCCTTCTATCAGGACAATCTGATAGTTGAATTCTGTCAGAGAGTCAGGTTTCCATACGCAAAGCCGGTCCTCCAGGCAGTGCACCAGTGTGACTGTGCGCTCGCCAGTGGCAAGTCGCAGCATCTCTGGCGGCGTCGCAATCGCAGCAACTTTGGTGAGGCCAGGGAACACAGCAAACGCACTCAGGATCTCGTGGACAGCAAGGCCTGTGTAGGACCCAGCCGAGAAACCATGCACGTTGACATCCCTGCCACCGCTTGTAGCCGCTGTGGGGACTAGCTGTGGAAAACATGACTTCAGAAATAAATGTTTGCCTTGCGGATGGTAGCAACGAAAGATTTGCATGATTGCTGTTGTCCAGGTCGGGTGTGGTGGCCTGGCATGGGCTGGCCTGATATTCGCAGCCTCAATTAGGCGAATCGCTCGCGTGAGCAGCAGCTGTTGATCCGCGAACTGTTCAGGGAGAAAATCTCGCCACGCTGTCCATCCTTCTGCCGTGGAGAGTAGCTGATAGATCACATACTCATGCACAGTTTTGGTAAGGCCAAGCTGGGTGATATGGTCTTCCCAGTTATCAGTCATGGCAAGCGATGGGCCATACACCTTGGTTTGCGCAAGATTTTGCAGCCAAGCTGTCCATCCTTCTGCCGTGGAGAGAAGCTGATAGATCACATACTCATGCACAGTTTTGGTGAGGCCCAGCTGGGTGATATGGTCTTCCCAGTTATCAGTCATCGCAAGCGATGGGCCATACACCTTGGTTTGCGCAAGATTTTGCAGAAAAATATCATATTCATGCTCGCCACTAAGTAGGCCACCCCCTAGTCCACTGCAATGCACTTCAAGGGGTCGGTCTTGCATCGGGGCGTCATCTTGCCAGACGTCAGCGAGGGAAAATATCCAGGAGGCCCACTCTGCAGAGCCTGTGAGGGCTACGGGCAGCGCATCTGCGAGTTGCCCCCCAATATAGTGTTGTTTGGACACTTCCCCAATATCTATGGCCTGCTCGTTGACGGTGACTTCCCACTTAGCAATCTCTCTGAAGGGAAACGGAAGACCAAACGCGAGGGGAGTTGCCTGCTGTAGCGATGTACATGAAGGTGCAGATTGTTCCTTCCGGTGCCACAGGCCACACAGCAATGTGAGTTGAGCTTGGGAGAGAGGAACAGGAGGCACTTTGGCATGCAGTCTCAGACCAACCACTGGAAGGAAATTGGGATGCAACCATTGGGGCTTCCATTCTTGCGTCCCAAAGAGAGCCGCAGCCAGAGGCAACCAGCCAAATTGGGCCAGCTCAGCGAGACTGCTGGGCATTCTTTTCTTGGCATTGGTGCCAAACCCATGCAGGATAACAGGCCGCATGTAGTGTGGCTCAATCGTCATGGCTTGGTACATCTTGTCTCCAGGTAATACTCGTACGCTGACTTCACCCGGCAACAGGCTAAGGGTCGGAAGAGCTCCTTGCTCATATGCAGGCCGGGCCCATTTGTGGAAGTTTGGTTGTCTGCCTTGGTAGCCATCAAGGATTCTCCGTAGATGACCGTGGGGCGGCCAGACTCCAGAGGCTGGGACCGGAAAAGTGACTAAGCCAGACCACTGGCCCAACACACTCCACGCATGGCACCAATCTGCAGTGACCCGGGTGGACGTGCCAAGCAGAGGAGAGCCAAGTAATCCACTAGCGACTGCTTGCTCAACGTCAACAGGTGGATATGTAGTAGCAAGATAGGCTTCAACATGTCTATGATAGGCACTGGTAATAACATGGGCTATTTCATCAGGATCAGTATCCGAGTCCTCCAATACAGAAATGGGCACAGGGCTCTCATGACCTGAAGCTAATACAATGACCAGGCCCGCATTAATTTCAGTGAATGCCTCACTCACTAAGATGACTCCTTTGGGCCGACACTCAGCGGCAGTGTCATCCTCGGCTGCTTTGTCCTTCCGGGCAGGTTTGGTTGACCCAGCCGGTGAAGAGACATCGCTGCTGGACGACGCCCGACGAGACATGCGGGGACTCGGGTCTGGGGAACCCCCGTAGTCAACCTCATCTGCCAGATCGACACCATAGGTAAGTGGCGGAGCTCGTAGCGGGTCAGCTGCTCGGACTGCAATATGGTCAGCACTATGTGATCTGGACAGTTTCGATGGTGGGCCAGGTTGCTGCATATCCCTGCCCGTGTCCACAGAGCGCGCACGTTTGTGCGATGATGCAATGGGACTTGGCAGTTTGCTTTTTGCAACTTTGCTTGGCGTAGCTGGGAGGGTTGGATCAGTGCTCGCTAGCCAAAGTTCTCGTATCTCAAAGAGGGTCACAGGCACACAATCGCTGTCAATCAGTGCAAAGTTGATGGTCGGAAAGAGGAATACACAAGCATCAAGGATGTACGTCCCAGCCCATGTCGGGTGTACCTTGTGAAGACCAGTGTCAGCCGAAATGTGGACAAAGACAACTGTAGTGAGTTCGCCATATGGACCGACATATCGTAGCCGTTCTTTCCACCAAGCAGCGACCATTGGCCAATGGCTGAGCCCAGGCACAGACTTGACCTTGTCGGATTGCAGATCCCGATTGTCCGTCACCAGATATACCGTGTGGTAGGGCAGAAATGCTGAGCTCTGACTAACCAACCATCGGTACAACTTGTGCCAATCAGGTCCAGGTAAGGTTTCACGCCCGTCGACCATGGCAATTTCATAGTCATGCCGATCCGGTGCAGCTGTCTTCTTATGGGGGTCTCCAAATCGCCAGTGCTGCTCAATCGATACATTTAGCCCGTATTCCGTCGAAATTCTTTTGTGCTGTTCAATTGCGTAGAGCAAGTCAAAGAAACTAATATTAGGGTTCTTTTCATGCCAAGACTTCGCCACCTGTTCTCTGGAGAGCAAGGACATCACACTGTGAATTCCTGGGCGACTGACTTGGCAGTGGAATTGAAGAAAGGGGGAGGGAGGGAGGTGTTGAGAATCCTGACACGTCCTTGGTCAGAAGACTCAAGCACACCAAGTGAAATACCAGAAAAACCGACAGGGAGGAACAAAAGAAGGACAAACAAAGCAGGCAGCAAAGGAAAAGGGTCAACAGCACAACACACGACGAACGAATCAAACAGGGGGGAAGAGGGGGGGCAAGTGTTGAAAAACCTGACACGTCTTTGGCCAGGCAGTTCAAGCACCCAGAGCACCAACTGAAAGTATAAAATCAAATAACCAGGACAAAGAGCCTAAGAAGCAATGGCTACGCGAGGCAGAGCAAGCGTAGTGAGCGATAGAGGTGAATCAGGAGGAGGGAGCAGGAAGAAGAAGCTGGAAGCCCTGACAGTCTTTAGTCAGAGAATCCAGGCACGAGAGAGAGAAAAAAGAAGAAAGGGAGAGGAGATGAAAGGAGGCGCTGATAACCCTGGCACGTCTTTGGCCAGAGAAACCAGACGTTAAATGGAAGGAAAAGAAAAGCAGGATGAAGTGGAATGAGCAATGATGGGTACAATCGGAATGTGGTCACAATGCACGAGAGATCAATATATACTTTGTGGAGTGAAGAGGAAACTATAGCAATACCCTTCGCCCAATAATCGGGAAGTTGGCAATTTCTATCCCGTAACGTAATGAGGAAGAACTGTATGGCCCTTTCCTGAAACTGAGCTAAGGTAGCAAGACTGTCTACGACTGTCTCTTGAGCCGATGGGATCGCAGGGAGCAGTATCTCTCTGTGACAGAGCACACGGTGCTAGTACATCAAATATCATGATGCAAATGGAAAATGGTGATGTGTACATTCTTTCGTGTGTATTAAGATAACAGGCAGGCCGGAGTTCCTTTTTATCTGATGCTCACATCCTACTGGGCAAATATTCAACTGGAGCACACTATTAGTCAACTTGGTGTAGGAAAGTTTCTTCCTGGTTGAGCTCCGGGGGTGTCTGCAGCTCAGGGCGTAGTTGCACTGGTAAAGACAGGCCGTCGAGTATTTTGCGCCATCGAAATGTGGTGAAATTCGTCTGTCGTGACTGTTGGTCAATGATGTGGTGGTACTTCCACACTATTTGTTTCATGATAGCGGTGGCCCTATCTGTCAAAGCAGTGAGTTTGATTCGCACCTGAGAAGGTTGTTCACTTCTCACCACATCGGAGGGGCTACTGGCACGCTGTAACATGTCAATGACTGTGTCATCGTTGCTCTGCTCAGCAGCAGCTTGTACAGCGTTGAAAACTTCTTTACGGGCAGGGTAACCATACCATTCCAGGGAATGGCAGAGCACTGAGGCAATCGTGATATCCTGCCACGGGTCCGCTTGTGCGTCTAGGAGCAGCTGTACATTAGTCCTATGTCGATGGGTTTCACGGGCATCACCGAGGCACCAGCTTCAAGCAAAATTTGCACATGCTGCGAGCTGCCCAACTCAACTGCTAACTCCAACATGGTGGTAGGTTTTGTTTTGGGCGGAATGATATTGGGGTCAGCATGGGCTTGTAGCAGTAGGTAAGTTAGTGTGGCTCCATGTCGAGGGAAACAGTGGCCAGCAGCAGGCTGGTAAGCATATGGATCAGCAGAATGGTCTCGAAGGATAGCTGAAGCTATTAAAGTGCTAATATGCCTTTCCTCCGTCGTCATGTCTGTAAGGTCTACGCCCTTACCAAGGAGATAGCTTACATCAATCACATCCTTGTGACAAATGGCAGTGAGAAGGTCTCGGTATTGCTGCGCCGACGGGACTTGTAACAACTGCACTATATAGCAGAATGTTGTCTCATTTGCATCTGTGTCGAACTGAACAGCCCTCAAAGGCGATTGGATTACTGACGAGCTGGCTGCATATAGGACAATTTGAAAAGGTGAGTCCAACTCGAGCACCTTAGCCGTCTGTTTCATAATATCCCATCCGAGGGTTGTCCGTTCAACGACGTCCATCGTCAGGGCTGCTTCCCCACGGATTCCATGGCAGACACGGAGTCGCATGCTTACCCCTGGAAATAAGTAAGCGGAGGCAACCCTGACAGTCTTTAGCCAGAGAGGCCTCGCACTTATATTTGCAACCACGAAGTTCAAAGATGCCTGGGTAGGGTGCAGAGGGGTGCATAAGGAAATGTAAAAAGGATAGTAACATTTTATACCACTTCAAATTGCAAGAAGTAGCATCATCCCACTCCTGGAAAATGATGTAGCAGTCATTGACTCAGATCTCGGCTTCGCACTTATTAATGCGTTTTCAGCCTCGAAATTTGAATTTCAAACAATTGCTAACGAAGACAATGTCAATGTCAATATGCTCACCTTTTGGATCCCTCATGAAGTTAAGCAAAATTTCCCATTTTCTTTCTCAGTCAAGGACAGAAGAGGAAACAGCATTGTTTTCACGATAGAACATTGTGGAAACATACTGCCACAAACTGGTGCACCGGGTGAACCACCCAGGCACGAAACCAAAGGAGAGCATTGGCGCAGAATTGGCGAAAAGTGTAATCCAAGCTTCAAAAACAGACTCACGGTCATCGCCCCTGTCAGCACCCAGAATGCTTCACAGAAGCGACGGTTCGGACTTCTTAAGGACTCAGCAGTTGACTTGCAAACCCAACAGGTATCATACACGTATTCTGAAGAGACCTACCCGTGGATCCTCTTCCTTGAATTTATACCTGAAAGAGATACGCTAGATACTTTTTTGACACATTTCAGTCATTTTGAATCAGTGAATAGTGCGAAAGGTGACTTCTGCAAGCAAAACTTCCTTAAGTTTGAGCAAGTGTCAAAATTTACCAGAATTATGATGTTTGAAATACCGTCAGGGAAGCAATGTCAAATCAACCGAGTTGATGGCCTTGAAAGCTCATTATACCTCACTAAGGTCGATGCTCTACAAATATATCCTTTCAAAGCTTGTTATCTTGTCATGCTGGTGCCTCCCCACTTTTGACTTTAGTGCCATGCTAACTGCTGATACCAAAGTTGAAGCTATTGCTGCATGGAAATTTTGTACATTCAACAACAGTGGTACCAATAGAAAAACTACCACGGTGCCTTCTACAAGCTTCACACAACACCAGTCGCTTACGAAGGACAAACGAACTGACCATGGTGCTAAACTGCCTAGGACCCCGTCTGTCCCTCCCAGCACCAAGAAAGAAATCGATCAGTTTCCGGCTTACGCAGCGTTAGGTACCACCCCCCCGCCAACTCCGCCCTCCCAACATGTCAACCCCTATCAAAACAGTCCCCCCCTCACTGACGCTGTCGCTGGAGCAAGCGTTCATGACACTGTAAAGTCAAATGCAGAGCGGTTAAGCAGTCAAGGTGAACTCAAAGGTGCTCAGCGCACTTGTGAAGTTCCAGAAGGGCACTTAGCACCTGGTGATGCACGCACTGACCCCCCTACTGTCAGCCCAACCATCCCATGGACTAACCTACCTGCTAGTCACCCAGCTGGCACCAGTGAGCAACCAATTACTGACATGGTTGTTGATCAAGACCATCATGGAGACAATACACGCAAAATAGAGGAGGAAGATAAAGAAATGCTACCTCCCCAACCTGCACATCTCTCCACCCCCCTCAAAAAACCTCCTACATGTGAAGGAGAAGCTCTTAGCAGTCAGAAAACTAGCGTACAAGAGCACAAATCAAATTGTGGAGAAAGGAAAGGTGGTGTTGCAAGCAAAGGCAGGCTGTCTAACGAGCTTTCTGACCCTATTATCACTCCGTCCTCCCTACCCGGTGTCTCCTCTCCCTTACAAGATGACAATGCGAAAACTGATAACAATGACCCTATTGAGCTCACACCCCCAAGTCAATGCCAGCCTCCAGATACTGCCTCTAAGGCCCCTATTGGAAATGATTGCTTACCAGAAAGGCAGCCATTGCTACCTGATGACTCTTTTGTCGTTGAAATCGTTAAAGATCCCCCTGGCATCGCAGCCCCTGTGAAGACCAAGTCGTCCCAGGCTTCCTCCTCACATCAAGGAGAAGCATTGCCCCCTATCCAAGCAGCCCTTAAAAGAAGTTCTGTCCTCCCGGCTAATGACAAAACGCGTGTGTGCATTGATATCACTGGGGAAGATGACAACACCGAGCCAATTGACCTCACCCAGCCATCCTTTGAACGTGAGACTCAAAGTCAATCCCTGCAACTTCGATTTGCCTCCCTTTCTCCGTTCGCTGAATCTAGCCGAAAATGGTTCCCTACTCTTGATGTTACCATTATTGCAGCCCTAGCTAACAAAGCCCAAGACATTGCGCTCCACTGTGGTCACATGTCTAGCATGAATATTGCATTGTATCTCCTATCAAGAGGGCCTTGGATCCCAACACATGTTAGTATACATGTTCGACAGGCAGCCCTTGCAGCAGTAGGTGTAGGGTGGAGCTGGGTCCATCAAGTACCCACGGCTTTTCCGTTTACATGTTTTGACGCCTGCCTGTCCCTAGCTACACTCAGTACCATCCCCCCTAACAGTACTACACAAAATGATGCTGTGTATGACCTGTATTCAATTGTATGTGCAAACCTCAGTCAGAGTACTCGTAGTTTTCTCTTCTCGAGATTTGTGTTACAATGTCAGGCGTGCTTACAGTCTAGCGCAATACCAATTGACACCTTCACAGCAACCATCAAGCCTAACACAAGTATCGATGAACTTTGTGACCTGTTAGTTCCAATCTGGAATACTGATGAATTGACAGAATGTCAAGCTTGTCCATGTCTAGACGCTGCCAAAGCCAAGTGGAAATGTGGCAAACTAGGCCCTTTGATCATCGTTCGAATCAAAGCACCTCCAGGAGGTTCTTTTCCGAAGCTCGAGGAAGAACGATTCCCACTCGGGCACAAAGTTATGTTCCAAGAAAGAGAGTACGAAATCCAGTGCCTCATAGCCACCACTAGATTTGACGTTGACAGCCAGCTTATGGTCCTTCATACTAGTCAGCCTGGAATGATAAGTGTGTACGACCATAACAACGGTATACGAGTTGTGGACAGCAAGCTTGTCAGCGGGAAGCTCCTCATCAGTGGGCTTGTCATACTGCCAGTTAAATCACCCAAAGCAATCCTAATGACAAAGCAACTTTCTGAAGCAGCAGGAGGGGGTGAAGTTGCGCAGTATCGCAGAAGACAACTAAAGGTTGTCAAAGGCTTTCTCAAATCGCCTCGGGAGCAAACAAGAGCACGAACCTCGCAGCTCTCTCACCCTTCATGCAAGCACAATGCTAAAACCAAGTCGAGCAAGAAGAAGGCGAAGGCGACAAGACATGGACCCCCTAAAGATGGCAAGAATGAGGGTATGGTTGAAGAGATCGACCCTGAAGGATTACCTAGGATCATCGCACATGGAACGCTGGCCAACATTGGAGTTATCTCGATGTTTGATGGAGTTGGATCTGTCTATCATATCATCAAGAAAAAACTAGGTAAACCCCCTACTATTTTCATCGCTGCAGAAATTGATCCTGTCCTACGTCGGCTTGTCGCTGCTGAAATAGGACTGCGTGAAGACCAACAGTGGGGATATACGATTGAAGGGGTAGCTACCATCTACGTTAAAGATGTCTGGGAGCTAGTTGCCCGTGACTCTCTGATCCTTCGTCAAGCCAAGGCAATGCACCCTACAATCAAGTGGATTGTTGTCGCAGGATCTCCCTGTCAAGATCTCACTTATGCAGGCTATCTAAACGGATTGCTTGGGCTGACAGGTCAGCGGAGTATGCTCTTCTTTGTAGTTTACCTTGTTATTCTGCACCTTCAGAAGCTGTTTGGAACTGAATCGATTCGATACTTAACAGAGAATGCTGGAAGCATGCAAATTGTACAAACTGACCGCAAACCGAAAGCTATGCAACGCCTTGAGCAGTCTGAACACTTTCAAATGTTTCTATACTGTCTTGGACTCCCTAGTAAGCAACCAACCAACCGGTGGGTTTGGGACACCAGTCCCTACTATGGTATCCAGCGAAAGAGGGTATTTCTACGGAGTCACATGGACACAGAGGAACTTACTATTGTTCCACTCACATTTCTCGACGAATGGGGCCCATTAGTGACTCTGAAAGGCGAAAACTTACCATTAGCCCCATTACTCCGAACAAGAGGACTGTCAAGCAGCGGAATCTTGAAGCTTTCCTGGACAGGCTACCAACCCAGTGCACTTCTATGGGATTATTCCTTTTTTGGAGGGAGGAAATCTTTCATGTTATTAACCCAGATGGCTGAGAGAGACAGAGTCCCAAACCTGCCATGGGCAAGCTTCATTCCTGCTCACTTTCTCCCTATTTGGAAAAGTTTCCTTATCACTCTTCAAACAGACAGAGCAACTACATCCAAAAAAGACGAACTCATCGAACAACTAGCGCCTATCTTTCATAACCCAAATATTGTACTGCCAATGAGAATCCTGACGGTCCAAGAAGTACGCAAACTAGCAGGACTTGAGAATATCTTAACGACAGAAAGACATGGGCCTTCCCTTCTCACGGATAAAGTTATTCGAGACTTTTGTGGGAATAGTTTTCATCCATCTCTCATCAGTGCGGCCCTCGGTACCGATGATCAATTACAACAGTGGGTTGAGGGAAACAATGATGCGCAGCCGTGCCGTAAAGACCTACCGAGTATCCAAGAAGTTTATTCAAAATACCAAGACCTGTTGAAGCTGGTATTGGAACAAGCAGCCGCTCGAGGAGTTCAACTCAGAGCTGACAAAGTGGATTTTGAAGCGAAATGGCGGCACTACTCTCTTAATGATAGTGTCGAATCAGCTCGCCCCCCAGTAGTGCACCAGCCGACGGTCTTTGCGTTTCTACAAGGATCCAAACCTCCAAAGTGTCACGGAGCCCACAGTGAGAACGACCCCCCATTCGGTGATAAAGAGTTGAGCAACATCATGACCCAAACTAGGATTGATTGGGTGCGAGAGTCGTCAAGCACATATGAGAATGTTCCCCTATCAGCATACATGATGAACTTGGCTGTTAAAAATGGTATTGGATTTCATTCTGAAGCTCAAGAGATCAAAGCTAAGCATATTGGACTGTTGAAAGAATATACTGATGCTGAACAACTTACTGCTATCAAACAACTTTTTGCTGTTTTCCAGATTGCAACGCTTAGTGTAAAGCACCAATTTCCCTACGGTTTTATCATTTGGGCACCAAAAATTATGCAACCTCCCCTTATCTATGTTGGGGTGCAGCGACCTTGCCTGTTATTCCTGTTGCTTTCTCATGAGCCTGATCAACCGTTTCGCTTTGGAACGGTCGCCTTTGACTATCGTCAAAGTAAAGATCTTCTTATCCATGCCAACATGCCAAAGATATTTGCTGATGTGGTGCAAGTTTCCTATCATACATTTGCGACTTACCCGATACTTGCTCGAATTGATGATGGACAACACTATATACATCTGAGTGAATTTGCGGCTTTGCAGTGCCCTTTCTGTGCTCTATGCTACTTGCACACGCTTGGTGCCCCGCAGTGCTTTATGCACAATGCCTCGCCCGCTAGCACTGTCATTCATTTACTAGGTGGCCTTGATGGCACAGGCGGCTTAAGTATTATAGGTGTATTAGCACGAGATGTTAGTGGTACCATCCCACAATGGATCGCCATACATGTGGTTGACAATCACCAAGTTCGAGCTATTGCAGACTCTGAGTCCTTTGTTGCGTACAAAGTTGCCACCCCTGTCGTATGGTCACCAATGTGGTATACGCAGTCATCGTCCATGCGACGAGTGCCCAGGCAACTTGGGACTCGACTCATACAATCCCATACACTGGACCCATCAGGAGAATATCTTATCTCTGCAAGTACGGAGGAGTGGAGCAGGCTGCTTTTCGCACTTGGAGAAGCCCCAACGGAGGGAGCAAATTGAACTCTTTCACTCGAAATAATGATGATTCTGCGGAACCTGCCTGCTCCACTGCTCCGTACTATGCTCAAGATGCTTACGCGATGTGTTAAAATGACTTACCTATACGAAACAGGGACTCAATGCCCGCCATATCTATCAAAGATACGTGACCTATCAATATTGCCCAATATACTCCATGTCCGAACACCATGGTGGAAACTAACCCTGCAACATGTTGCTGCACTTTTCCATCAGGGTGTTGATGATTTTTATCAGCAACTTATGTGTGACTCACGAACACTACCTTCTCTTGCAGTAGAAGAAATAGGAAGAGGCATTCTCGAATACCGAAAAGCTATCAGACAAGATCTTCCATTTAGGCTTAAACGATTACATGTGTGGAATGTATCAGGGTGTGAGATTTCCACCAGTCCTTGCTCGTTTGGGCTTTGATACAAATCCCCTATCCACATCTGTTCCTTTCATCCTGTACTATGTTTGTATATTTTTCACATTTTCACCAGCACAGGCTTGTGTTACACAGCAGAATTTCGCCAATGGTGGTGTAAAGAGATAGAAACGTTTTGTTTTCGTGTTTTTTTCGCCATTGGTATTATTGTGTTTTCGCAGTTGGTGGCTCAATTTGTAGTGTCCAACATTTACCCCCAGCCTGGATGCCGCCAGTGGCATTCATTTTTTGTGCCGTCATGGTCTTCATGTTTTTGTCTCCGCGCAGCGGCCGCGCACACGTCAATGTTGTTTCTAAAACGGGGCAGGCAATGACCCGAAATCTTTTTATGCTCGAAGGACCTTGGGTTCTTGATCTTGCTAAACAGCATGGTTTGCGGATGTTGTGGAGGAGCAGCGGGAACGCAAGCGGCTCGCTGACTGCAGAGAGAAAGAATTCAACGGGATCTCCCAAATCATGTGTCTTGTTTCTGTTTCTCCTGGAAAACTTGGGCATGGAATTTTGACGGATTGGACAGCAGAAGAAGAATATTACCGCAAAGCGTTGTTTGATACGCCAGAAAGTACATCGCCCCATTCGACTTTTTCTTTACGCGTTGACAAGGTCCTTGCATTTCGCAAGCCAATTCCCACCCATTCGCTGCAAAGGTTTCATTCAGATTTAGCCAGGACAATTTGATTTGGAACAAATTCTCATGTGGAGCGGGAAGACCCGTGAGGAACTCGAAATCCATTTCGGAAAATCAACAGAAGAAATCACGGTTTTCTTGCAGAAACCCATGGCGCTTCGGGTGCCAATATTGTTGTGCCACTTGATCGCGAAAGGTGCATGGAGGGCCATTGTTTTGAATGGAGTTGATTTTTGGAAGACCGGAGCACAAGAGCCTCTGCATCTAGCTTTTGAAACACCTTTGGGTGGCTTTCCTCCTGCAGAATGGGTGGATCACGCAGTAGCGGACCAAAAGCGGAAATTGCAGCGAAGAGGAGGCTATAGAGCTCAGCTTCCGGTCCACTGAAGCTTGCAAGTTTTTTGCGTTCTTGCAGCGGCAGAATTTTGCTGCAAGCCGCTGATGAGATGCGCCAAAAGTTGCAAATTATTTATTGGAGGAGAAAGTGATGCTGCGGCTGCGGCTAGACAGCTTTGCAGGAAATAATAAGCGCCTTTCTAGATCAGATTTTGGCCCAGAACAATTGTTGCACGCACTGTGTGCTGCCATGGGTGTTCCAGACAGATCAAAATTAGCGGAATTTTTCCGCCACCTTTTGATAATGCCGGAGCGAGCCAAATACTTTGTCCAACCTTGGCGAAGACCCAGGAATACCATCGCCTGCCATGATCAGCCGCGCGCAGATTCCGCCTTTTTGCTGCGCTGTGCGGGCTTTGGAAGGAGAGATTTGCGGCTTGGATGGTAAACACAAATGTATCTTTCAATCCTGCATCTTCTGATTTGTGTGTTTTTTGTGGGCGGATTCTTCCCCGCAGGCAGGAACAGATTGGTTGCTGACACAAATGCGAATCATCCCCCCCGGCAAGCTTTCCAAACGGCGCGCGCCATGCCATGGTCTTCATGTTGGGGATGGAGTAGCGGCAGCGGGCAGCCACGGAAGGATCAGCGGGTTCTCACCGCAGAAACAAAAGCGCGAGAAGTTGGACAGCGGCAGAGATCCGCGATGAAGAACTGTGAGCGGCAGCGGGCACGCAATGGATCTTCCCCAAACGGCCTGTATAGGCAGCAGAAATAAACGGTGTCAGCGGGTTGCTCCGCAAAAAATCGGCCAAAGCCCCGAAGACAAGACAGCAATGGCGTCCTCTGGTAACAAAAGGGCGGTGTCTTCGTTTTCGAGCAGGAAAAAAAGCATGCAGGACTAGTCGCCTTTATTTTTTGCAAAACCACAATTTTCCTTATGTTTTTCTTATTTTGTTCTTTGTTTTCTTATTTTTTTCTTTTGCGCAGGTTTTTTTGAAGAAAACACGTTAAGATTGTTACATTTAGCTAAGTTTTACATATTATTACTTCAACCCTTCTAATCCTTATCTCGGGACATGTCACACACCCACCCGATATGTCGTCTTAGAGATAGTTCCCCAAAATCTTCTAATTCTTAATTTACCGTGCATGGTGGTACGCATTCTTCTTGCTAGAGCTGGCTCGGTGCCAGGTCGGGCTTGGGTCGGGCCGGGTCGGGCACGGGTCGGGCTGGGTCGGGCGCGGGGCGGGTCGGGCCCGGGTCGGGCACGGGTCGGGCTTGGGTCGGGGCGGGTCGGGCTTGGGTCGGGCTGGGTCGGGGTAGGTCGTGGTTTGCTTCCTGTTGATTTTAGTGCCAGATAAATGACGACTTCCTTGTCTGCCTTGTTTTGGGCTGCTGAGTTGCATGCGACAAGATAAATTAATTGTTTTTGTCCGTTTTTTTTTTCTTTTTTTATATTGAATAGATGTGAATCCAACAAGATTTGCCGACAACCTTGGAAAAATAAGGTTTTCGTAGCGTTCGTCAACTTTTTTTGCCGCATTTTGCAAAAATTTTGTCGGTCAATCGTAAAATTAAAGACACGTAGGGTACAAACAAAGTTTTTCAATCATTCAGTGCCGGCCTGCTTTCAAATAAGCCCAAGTGGTTTTTTCTCGCGTCCTGCATTCCCAGCCGCATTGTGGTGGCCATCCCAGAAGAGACAGCATGGCTTCTGCTATGTTTGGGATCTTGTCTAGTCTAGCTGTCTAGCTCACAAAATCATTGCCACAATGAAGGATGCCACTGGTTTGACTAAATTTGTTACCTTTGAAAGACAGAGATTTGATGTCAAAGCAAACGTAAGAAAAGTCACCGTCAAACACAAATTGATTCCAAGCATCCAGCGACAACTTGCTGGAACAATAAGCTGCCAAGCTGTGTCGAGACCGCCCGCAAAGCGACAGCGGCAGCAGCATTTCTTTTGCAGCTACAATCTTGAAGGATAATATCCTTATAAGTATATAATGTGCCTATAGAGGTTCAAGTGTTTCTTTATGTGAGAAATAAGCTATTCTGCACAAAGCTTCTATACTTTATGCCTGATGCGCGCGGATGCCGCGCGCACGCGCGGATGCCGCGCGCACGCGCGGATGCCGCGCGCACGCGCTGCTGTCTGTGGAACAAGCGTTTCTTTTGCAGTTACAATCTTCAAGGATATCCTTAATCATGTCTATAGAAGTTCAATCCTTCTTGATGTGAGAAAGCCATTCTGCACAAAGCTTCTATATACTTCATGCCTGATGCGCGCGGATGCCGCGAGCAGGCGCAGATGCCGCGCACACGCGCGGATGCCGCGCGCAGGCGCGGATGCCGCGCGCACGCGCGGATGCCGCGCACGCTGGTGTCTGTGGAACAAGCATTTCTTTTGCAGTTACAATCTTCAAAGTCATCCCTAATGATGCCTAAAGGGCCTAAAGATGTTCAAATCTTTCTTGATGTGAGAAAGCCATTCTGCACAAAGCTTCTATATACTTCATGCCTGATGCGCGCGGATGCCGCGCGCGGGCGCGGATGCCGCGCGCGCTGCTGTCTGTGGAACGAGCGTTTCTTTTCAAAGATACCTTACTGTAATGATGCCTATAGGGGTTCAAGTGTTTCTTTGTGTGAGAAGCTATTCTGCACAAAGCTTCTATACTTCATGCCTGACGCGCGCGGTAGCCGCGCGCGCTGCTTTCTGTGGAACAGGCGTTTCTTTTGCAGTTACAATCTTGAAGGATAACCTTAATAGAGGTTCAACTGTTTCTTGACGCGAGGAAGTTATTCTGCAAGTGGATAAAAGAGAAAGGCTGACGAAGACAAAGACACAGCCAAAGGCAAGGGAAAAAAGGGACAAGGTGAAAGAAGGTGAAGCGGGAAAATCGCCAAATCCATGGCTCGCAAATTTTGAATCATTTCCTTGGCCCAATGAACAACAAAACATGCGACAAAGAGCGGAAGCCCCGCGTGTGCCCAGCGGGCGCTCTACCGCAAGATTGCCTTCGTTGACAGCACAGCCCCAGTTCAAAAATGCCCGCCAGCAGCGTTTCGAATTTCTCATATGTTCGCATGGTTGCCCGTGCTTGTTGGTGGTGTAGTTCTCCAAGTTTTTAGCACTTGCCTTTTTTCAGAATAATCGGTTTTGATTTGAAGCATGCGCATCAACAACTTTTGCTAGTGGTAAGGGAAGCTCAATATGTGAAATTTAATTATCAATCGCAAACGAAAGTGTCACAGAGTTTGATCCGGTTCTACCCCAAACAGGAGAAACCCAAGGACAGAGGCAATCTCACATATCAGGGTGGACACTTGTAACTAGAACAGGGGATGCCAAAATGCGACTCATTAAGCGACTACTACGCACAGGCCCGGTTCTACTACAAGAAACCAGATGGCACGCTGAAACCCATCAGGTCTTGCACCATAATATACCAGGTATTCAAGTTGCACACACCCAAGGATTGTTAACAGAAAGAGGTGGAGTGTCGGGTGGTTCGGCAGCCCTAATTCCACCTGGGTGGAAACTTGACCGAACAGAAGTTGTCATACCAGGTCGCATTGTCCTTGCGGTAATCCAAGACAGATATTCTACCATCGGACTTTTGTAAGTGTATTTACATCCACAAACCAAGGTCGTTGAGCTGAAAGAATTAATCGCCTGGGTCAAGACCAGTAGAGTAGACTTTCCCCTCTATATGGGGGGAGACTTTAACCAGGTGGATGCCAGTTGTCCGGACCTTTGGAATGAATTATTAGTCCACGCGCAAGTTCTCGACACGCATCCACAACTTCACACCTTTGAAAGCCCTACTGGAAGTTCAGCACTTGATAGAGTACTATGTCCCACTGATTATATAGCTGCGGCCCAAATAGATGTGATGGTAGCAGCCAATAGGCGACATCACCTAAGTGGGAATTACCAACTCACCGCGACCTTTGTAGTTCGACCAAGAGTCAAAAATGACATGAAAGACCCAATCCATCAAACCATCCCAACTAACGTGTTTTGCCCTGGAAAGAACGAGGCTAACCCCTATATGGTTCCCAACGATCTACAAGAGCTGATAAGAAGGATTCAAAGACTACCCCAAACAGATGAAGTTGAGTTTGTGTCCACCCTGTGGTCTTGGTGGCGACAACAACCTATTCCATCTGATCACCCTCGCATTCCCGAGCATGAACTTCTGCGGAAATTCCTTAAAATTCGAGCTGAAGTGTTACACGTACCTGCAAAACAATTCCATGCACTTCAGACTGCCACTTACCATATCTTTTCTTCTAACGTGGTTAGTGAGCTATATCCAGGAAAAATAACTATTCGAAGTGATCTGTTGAAACAGATTTTTGATTTTCTAGATCAGATCAGATCACGATGACTCGGCAATATCCCGCTCTTGAGCAGGTGAATCAACAAGCCAGAGGTATCGGCAATAACATTACGTTTTGGAATCGGTTACGATCTATTTGCCCCAAGGGCGTCATCTATAATGGGCCGATCCTCAATCAGCAGGGAGAACAGTGCACCACTTCCCAGATGCTGGACGAAGCCATGCTGGACACGCGGAACTTTTGGTTTGTTAAGCCTCAAGACTCTCTTCAAGAATGGGAACCCATTTTACGGGAATACCAAACTGCCTCGCCGTGGCCAAATATTGAACTCCCCCAGAAACAGGACTTTCTCCATACACTCCTGGGCACTAAAGATTCAGCCCCTGGCCCGGATGGAATCCCCTACTCTGCATGGAGGCTCTCCCCTGAAGACAGCTACCCAGTCTTAGATCAGCTAATGATGAAAATGCTAGCAGGCCTGCGAGCTGCACCTGTACAGGTAGGGGTTTGGATACCCAAGGCAAAAGTAGGTCCGACTGCGGACTACTTCAGACCATTAGGAATGCCCAATACGTGTGACAGGCTTGTTGATGGCACCATTGCTGCTGTAGTCATGAAAGCAACTTGTGCATATATGCATCCTTCGCAAGTAGTCATGAATTGCTTTAAAGAACCGCAGCACGCAGTTCATGCCATACAAGCCTTACTTGACAGTAATACTCCCATGGCTGCGCTACTAGTTGATCTATCAAAAGCCTTTGAGCGGGTTAATCCCTATTGGATCTTACATATCCTGCGAATGCGCAACGCCCCGACATGGGTATGTAATTATGCCAAATACATCTTATTTGGAAGGCTCATCCGCCATAAAGTTCAAGGCAGACTTCTGCCGCCTAGGGCTGTGCATGTGGGAGTAGACATGGGAAGGTCTTTCTCAGTATTCCTGTTCTGTTTGGCAATGGACCCGATATATCACTATATGAATCGTATCCCCCGGGTCATTAGCGTTCAGGGATACATTGACGACAACACGATTGCAGGACCAGGACCTGACATTACCTGGGTAAGTAGAGTCCACAAGTGCTATCAATGTTGCTGGTCGGCAGGTTTTCAAATTGACCAGCATACTTGTTGGCAAGCTATTAGCTCTGACTGTCCCCCCTTTTCAGTCCAATCCCTGCCTGGGCGGATCGAAAGTGAAGTTATCCCCAGGCAGAAGACATACCCAACCGCACGAGCAGCGATCTTATCGGCTATCCTTTCACAAAAGACACTCATAATTGCACGAGCCGACAAGTGTATTGGATTGACCCCTCGAGAAGCTTGCCGGATCCTCAACGGAACTGACTACACACCCATATGCTCGTTGCTGGCATTGGAGTGTAACTGTAGGTGCAAAACAGCTTTAGTAATCAACAGTCCGCTTCCAAGCTGGGTGCTCCGTCAGTTAGATCAGTCAGGTTTCGGAGCACACTGCATCCAAGGTGTTGCGACTTCACTCGGGCTATTACTGCTGGGGCATGCCCAATTGTCTGATCGTGACTTATGGACAGTAACTACACATCCTACTACCCTGAAACAAATCAATCCTAAAGCTGCCGAAAAGTTTATACATCGGCTCAGGCTGTTTAGGCAGCCAATCCTCTCGGTTGTCTCTAAGAGTATTGCCTTCAATACGTTTGCACAGAGTGTTGTACTATATACTACATCCTATTTTGGTGCTGCCACGGAAGATCTTCAAATGCTACGGGCAGCAGCAACTGAACTCCTACTAGGACGTAGCTGGATTAGACAGGACCTCCTTGCCTTCGTATTTCGATTGTGTAAAATTGCACCGCTACTTGACCCTGGTGTAAGTATCCTTGTTTCTGCATTAGGGCTATTTTTGCGAAAAGGAGGAAAGGTTCATGAACTTTATGTTGAGAGTCCACCGGCAGTGAACAGACAAACACACGAAGTTAGAATACTATGGCAAGCGTGGGCACGTGTCGTTGGGGAAGATGTCCTAACAAGAGCTGTGTCAGGAAGTGGTACAATTAAACAACGAATAAATGCAGTCAAAAAATGTGTGCTTCATCACATGATGCAACTTGCGTCTCACTATGTTCATAACAAAGTGCTAACAGCAGGATGGACAGGAGGAGTCAGCTGGGCATGGCTCAGTCATGCGTGCGAGGTCAACAAGCGATGGATTCCTAGTATTACTAGGTTCACCTTGCTACGCTGGGCAGTCAATGAGGATGATGATGAGTGGTTGGCACGCCGTGGCCAAAGCCGGCAAAAAAGATGTGCTCTCTGCGCAAACTTTGGCCGTGCATACCCACTCGGCGGCTATCAAACCGCAATTTGTGAAACCTGTGTAGTAACCAAACAGTTAACGGCCTTTACGACAGACTCCCTTGTCAGACTGCTTGAGGCATCACACAGAGAACTCCCTATGCAAGAAGAATTGCCAGTAAGTGAAGACTGGGAAAAATGCGTTGCATGTACAAAGGGAGACAATACTGTAGGGCATTGGGTTCGGTGGTGCGTAGTACCTATCAGTGCACTACGAAGCCTAACAGGAGATGATTCAATACCGTCGCTGGCCGAAGGGTCAAGGAAAAGCGTTAAGCACTTAGCAATAGCCTCACGAGTAGTACATCAATTCAGGTTGCTACTACGGGAAGCTGGTGCAATGAGACATCAAATCTCTGCTCCCCTTATCCCCATGAATACCTGGATCCATAACCTCGTGCAAAGAGTACAAACAGAGCTACCCCTGGACCTTCGTATGCAGCATGTAAGGACACAATTGGTTTCCGCCCACTGTTCTGTTGATGACTCGCTACTCTGGTGCTGTGACAAACCCCCACTCCACATCTCGTGCGCCCTTGCACCAGCTCGGGTATGCATTACGCGCGAAGCAGTGAAAGCCAATCAACCGGTTGCGGTCGTCCCCTTAGGCTCTGAACCTCTACAATTAATTCAGCAAACTATCCAGTTTGGAACAGGAATTTCCCCCAATGTCTCGCTCTCCACTTTCCCCCCAATGTCTCGCTCTCCACTTTCCAGTGTGAGTGTGGTGACTATCATTGCCGTATTACGGCATTGCAGCCTATAGGCACCGATGAAGTGCTCAGCAGCTATCTTGAGTCTGACAAAACAACACTACTAGTACAATTTGACGGGTCCTGTCATGCTGATAGGGGAACAGGTGGAGCGGGCGCTGCTCTCTTAGAACTCCAACGAGAAGGATTAACGCTGCTCAAATGGAGGGCTGTTGCATTGCCTAGTTGCCCAGACAATATCTTTGCTGAGGCGGTGTCAGCAAATCTCGCAACAGACCTTTTGTGTGAGGAAATGGTACACAGAAGCTACGCAGTCGACCAGGCCTATCTACAAGGGGACATCCTCCCCATCGTTAAGCACTTAGCCTTTGCAGGACGCTTTCGTAGGATAGACCTACAGCCTATTATACAGCAAATTCGCCGGAAACAATCGAGGTTTTTTGACCATGGAAAATGGGTATATCGTCCAAGAGAAGCCAATATACTCGCAGACTATCTTGCTGGAGTGGCTAGCAGAGCGGCCCAGGCCTTCCCAGCTCATGTAAGCGAGCCTACTGAAATCGTGGTTGAAGCACCCTATCACTTGTCTATGCAATCTGGAGCCGTTGTACTGGAAGAGAGGCCTCTAGGTGTTACGATCCTACTACTTACCGAGGTCCCGAATATAAGTATAGAATTGGTAAATAAATTTATTGTGCAAGCTGCAAACCAGCAATATCTCAAAGAGGTGGAGGCCTATCTAGCGGGCACTGCCAATCTCACGAAACCCCGAGTAGTAGAGTATACGGCGTCTGCAACAGACTGTCTGGGCCGACTGTACGGTAGAGGTCCCTGTGCTCAAAGACTACCACGAAAGGTGCGATTACTTCTATTTGGAAATACGCACCAGGAAGTGGACATGATCGGCGCATTCTATGAAATCATGAGACGACTCCTTCGCAGCAGCCACCTCCCACATATAGTAGATCTTAGAGCAATACTTACTGATCTGCTAGGGTTGGTATCGTTGAATCAGCGGTCTGCTATTGTTAAGCGACATCCACTAATTGTAATGAATGCAGGGGCAAGAGAAGCGTGTGCCAAAATAGAAAGGGAACACCATATCACATGTCCTCCAGCTTTATATCATCTCAGCTTTCAAATTGAATCAGCAACACAAGCGCTTGTTAATGACCACCTGCCCTTAAGGAGGCCACAATATGTTGCTCATGTCAGAGGTGCTGCTTGTCGAACTCTTGAATGGTATGAAGAACACATTATGATCTCTTACTACAAGGAGCTAACGAGAAGGTGTCACGTAACATCAACAATTTGGCTCCATGACGGACTCTGGCTCCCAAAAGAAATCTCTCCACATTTAATTTATGAAGCAGAACGGGCAATGCTCCATCAATTACAGCTGGATTCATGCGATCCCCCCCTTTTCAGTTTACGTGAACTCGCCGCAGATGCTCAGGCTCTTATACAGACTCTCGATGATGTTAACGTGACCAGAAATCCCTCCCCCCTCCCACGTACCGAAAGGAAAAGAAGCATCGAAAGTGAACTTTTCGGGACGCGACCCATTCGGTGGAACACACAAGCACCAACATCAGGCTATGATACCTTTACAGAACGCATGGCCAAACGGCGTAGAGCAACCTAAATACCTATCCTCGGTACTGTAGCCTAATGGCACTTACGCTTGGATGATCTTTTATTTTTAGTCAAGCGTATGGTGATTCCATCCCTTCCTAGAGAGACGCCTCCATTGACTACGCTAGTCAAAGTATCACCTTACAGCTAGTAGCCATGACGATTGACCCGTAGCACCTATCTGTCTCTACCCACTCTAAGCCACGGAAACTTTCCATCCAAATAAGTATGACAAGCGCTGTAGAATCCGAGCCTATTCTTTACTTCCTTCTCTTGGAACACCTTTCTCTGTGTTACTGCTATGAGGGAAGGCGTAATATTGTGACTCATGAGCCGTTTTACTGCCCACAGGTAGTCAATCCTATACTCCCTATCTCTGCCAATGTGCACGGAGACCGAGAGACCTAGACAGAAACCATTGCCATGCTCAGCGAACCCGTTATCCCATCAAGTCGCTCAGCTGCGAAATGGCCTGGTTAAGGCAACTGCCAATGCGAGCCTAGCCGGCCCGGGAACGGAGGATGCTGTCACTCAATTGAAAGTGGCCTTAGGGGCGCTAGAGGAAGCTCTAGTACTCCTGGCAAACCATGAAGGGAATCACGGAGTCCCAAAACGAGAATCGAGTGAAGAACAGACTGACCGGAAAGCTTTAACTGCCATAGATCGAGCAAGAATCTTTCAGAGATGGGAGGCAAGTCGTAGGCAAGAGAAGCACGGCAGGCAACAGAGTCAGAGTTCTGTGAAGCGAAAGTTCGAGGAATGAGCGGACCTATTTATGCACATTGTATTTGTGCCACAAGACAGTCATCAGCGCAGAGGGCAAAATGACTTATCAACTGATTTTGTTGTTTTTTCAATTGTGTAGCTACTCTTCTCTCTCTCTCTTTGATTTCGATACTAGGTAGCGAGGCTCTAATGGTACTCCACTTACTGACTTCCTTCCTGTCGCTTTTCTTTGTCTATTTTCTTGTCTGTGCTTGCTTTGTTTTGATCTTGTCTGCTCTCCCTTGTTCCATGGGCTGCGATCCAACTATGTACTTGATTGGCAGTACACATAGTCGAGGATTCTGTGCAGACTCCTTTTTTGGCTCCTCAGTGGCGGCATTATGAGAATATGTCAGTTACCTCATGAAATAGTGCAATTCCTGCACACCATCGTCCACGTGTTGTAGTTTCTTCCCTAACTATGCAATGAGGTCAATCAGAAATAGATGTCGCTTTCCATCTCTAAGATAGCCCAGGGCATTTCTGTCCAAAGACGTGACAGGGGTCCCTCACACAAACAGTTACGTAATTTTTGGGAATTCAACCATCATACAGAGCTTCTCCCTCATATGAGCTGCGTCAGATGGCTTCAAAAGAAATTACCCAAGTTCAGTGATCTTGTTGCCTGCCATGGCGTGCGCAACATCGGATGCATCAAGCTGTGACGAACGACTCCACCACATTAAACTTGTCATTAAGAAGTACATGGCTTGCTGTACTTTGCTCGACAATTTACAGTCCGCCCACTATCATTTGCTCAAGGCAAAGCAACAGGCCAGGGAAGTATTCTGGGTCGACGTACCAATGCCAGAAAAGCTTGATGAGAACATCCAATCGCAAGTTGCTCTACTTCACATTATAGCAGACTACAAAGCTCACATCGTACGAGAAATGGAATATGCTCAAAATGTGCCTTTAGTCCCAGTGGTGTATCCCGATGGCATTGAGCTCAGTTCAAGTGTAGACGGAAAACTACATGATGTGAGAGAGAACTGCTTCCCGCGCTCACCTTAGCAGGGAGCATATAAAAGAAGAGAAGTGCTAGTGCTATAATAGAAGAAAGATAACAGGGTGCCTATAAGCCCCCTGTACCCAATTTGCCTGAGCCATGATAGGCTAGCTGGTCCCAACGTGTTTAGCCGCGCGCAGTGCAATTTTGTGCAGCCACTGAAAAAACAAGATCACGTGTGTTTTCAGCTTGACTGTTAGGTTATCTCAAAGCTTCCCATGCCGTCAGCTAGGTTTCCAATACAGGGTAACGAAGTTCACACAGTCTCCATCGCACACGTAGTCTATCGGCTCAAACAGATTTCAGCAAATACAGCTTCCCTAATGATGTGCTACTTCCATTGATGAGGCCAGGTGCGTCCAGGCATATTCGCTAACATTGTTGCCTGACATCACCATAAATATAGTATATGTGATTTGCAGCTACCAGACCACGGTGCTTTTCCGACCAAAGACGTGTCGGGACTGCACCTGGCAAGCGCCCCACTTCGAAGCCATGTCGACTGCGCTCATGACATTTCTAAGGAACTACCATTGGAAAGGATATAACGTTGAAACCATTCAGAGCACCCCAAATATGTTGACGAATCTACATCGCGGCAAGTATCCTATCCATAGGCTATGTCACAATGTCAATATAGAGTGCAGAGCATTCAACTTGATGGAAGTATGCACATGGCTCAACGGTGAAAAATGGAACATCCTATGGGCTGAGGATGAGTCATGGCTCCCGGAGGAGGCGACAGTAATGATGGGGGCTTCATTGCCCCACGGATTCCATAAGGTCATTACTCGGGAGTGTGATGAGGTCTACCTGCAGGCTTGGTTGAATATCACAGGATACGGAGGTTTCTATCCCTTTGCAGCAGAGGTGCGACACAACGGATATGCATGCTGGGCCAACTCCAGACGATTTGCAATAGTTGCAAAGAGTGCCCAACAATGTGCTATTATTGCAGAAATTATGCATGCTTACAATATACTAGGCAATCGCATTGAAACACTGCAGCCAACCTCGGAAGGAATCGCACTGAGTGAACAATCAAGAATCAACAGTGCTGTCCATGAAGATGATCGACCTTGCTTTGATTTTCGGCTCACGCAAGAGTGCCAAAACGCAATAGCAGGCCTTTTTCCTACTCATGAAGATGAAGCGGATAGGATCTTCCAACTCAGTGAAGGCATCCAAGTGCTGCAAATGCAACATAATGATCTTGTACAAGAAGCTAACCGAGCACTTTATCGACTACAGCAAAATTGGCATGCTCTAAGTGAAGCGTATGCAACCATTTTCAATGACCTGTGAGGCACAATGAATTAGCAGAAGTCCAGCGAAGTTGATCGTCAGGCAATCGAAAGAGGGGCTCCTTGGGCAGCTTTTCATGTGGTGATTCTCGCACGTCTTGTAAGTAACTGTATGTGAACTGAACCACATGCTTACCTATTAGGGACCAGCAATTCTCCTCTTGACAGTGCCGGCGGTGACTGCAGTGTGAACATGCTCTCCTGTTGGCTCACAGGTATTTCATCCCACCTAAGCTGGCATGCCGAACAAGCAATATCTATTGCATACCCACTAGCAAGATAGATGACATTTCTACAAGGGCGAGTGTACGTGATGTTCAAGGAAGGGCTTAGGATGACCCCCAACCTGTACTTAACTTGTCTGTTCTTGCTTTCTTGTATTAATTCGTACACTATGGGTAACTCACTCAGTGTCCTAGGCTCTCCTCTAGTTCAAGGGTGTGAAGACTAGATGTGAGCTTAGTTCAGTGACAACGGGATAGGAACTTGAATCCATCCTCTCCATCACACAGGCTGAGGTACCCCAGCGAGACAGTCATCATAGTGTCATAACCGACATGTACCAATTTTTGACATGTCCTGACCTGAAGTACCCCCACCATGGTGGTCACGTTGTCTTTCCGACCAAAGACGCGTCGGGATTGCAACTGACCCACAACAACATCCACCAATTTGCCACCTTAATGTCCCTTTCACTGTATTCGCAAACTAGCAATCTTTACTTAGTGTGGCCTCCACTCTCTCTGCCCGTACTGCCATGGAGTATGTGCGACTTCGCGGAGAAGAACACCAGCTCTCTATGCCGGTAAAGATGATCCTATATAGTTTGGAAGCAGCACAAGACCTTATGGTGGCTGTGCGAGACCTCAGGCGTACAGTACGGCTAGTACAGTGTGGATGGGTCACCTTTTTCCCAGAAGAAGCACATGGATTGCAATTGATATATAACACCTTAGAAGCTGACCTTCAGCAGGTTGAATTGGACGGACAGCGCATCACACAGCATCTTTTGACAGCACTAGCAGCATCGTACGAGGACATAGTCCGATTGGCAGGTTTTAGCCGCCCGTCTACACGAGGGTTGTGGGTCAACCACCTATACTTAGTTCCAGCTGCTGATGAAGGCATGACCGATCATGCGGGACTTGCTCCAGTACCAATCGATGCCCGACCATTTCGGCTGAACATTCAGACAATACACATTACTGCGACCCTGGGCGGCTTTCTGGACCGCAGGACCATGCGGCAAGCAGCTGATACAGTCGTGGAAGTTGCTTTTCTACTATTACGGTCAGGGTTGCCACCCAACCTCCGCATCTGGACCACCATAGCAGCTGGGACCAGTTCAACGTTGCAGAGACTCCAACCAAGCACGCTCCTAGCGGATGTAGCCAGAATGATGGCTCCCGCCATAAGGTTTAATCTCCTCGTGCAGGATCGGCCCACTGCGGCCATTCGCAGCCCCGACAGAGAGTTAAGTGCGCCGGAAGTCGTCCTCCTGTAATAAAAAGTGAAATGACTGGTGATTTTTAGAGTTGCCGTATCAGTGGAACTCGCACGATTTACGGGCCACTCATTACCTTCGCTTGCCATTATGTGCTCAAGAATGGCTACCTCACAACACAATTCCCACAAATACTACCCAGTATACATCCTTGGAGTTTACTTGATGTTTTCAAGCAATTAACGCTAGACATAGAGTCATAGCCAGACAGCGCACACTGACTTGCCATGGTGATGAAATGAAGCACTTAGATGTATTGGATGGAGTTATCGGCGCAAGATCGCCCGAAGCAAGACCTCCGTCTGGAGTTATAGGAGACAACATCGAACTGCTAATTTTACACCTACGAATGCCTGATGCTGCGACTTGGATTGCACACACTGCTACACATGCAGTAATCAGACTTGAAGAACAACAAATTCAAGACTACCTCCTCATATCCAATGGACTCATGCACAGGACCCCCTGCTTTTTCTCAATCAAAGAAGAGACGGTAGGGTGCCTTGATGGTTTGCTGCTTGAACAGCTTTCCCGTGAAGGAATAGGCCTCACAGATTCATCTACGGTGTACATAGCCTTAGCTCATGTACAGCACAGTTATACCGAACTTACTCACTGTTTAACAAGTTTCTGATGAATCAACCGGCTCGAAGCAGGGGCTTGCCTATTGTACTCAAGGGTGATATTGCAGTGAGAGAAAATTCTGATAGAAATGAAGTGATAAGTCATGTCACGACAGAGAGCATGATAAGCAGCGGTACTCATGAGTACACTTGCCCACCTTGTTCAAGTTCTGCAGATTGAGATCTGTCAGCAATATTGTCTACCCTGCCGCACTTCTGTGGCTCAAACCACCTTCCCATTTGCAGGGTTCCCACTCCTCTGACTAAAGACGTGTCAGGGGAGTACCCTCTCTCTATTCTACTTTCCCTCTCTTTGCCTTCTTCATCGTTCCCCTCCCTTTGGCTGTCTCCTTTTCTGCTACCCCATCTGCATCGTCACTGTCTGTACTTCAAGTGTGCTCCCTGGTCCGTCCCTGTCCGTCATTTGTGACTGATTCCTCTTTCTCCCTTCCTGCTCTCTGTCTCTACTTCTCCCATACCCTTGTGCACTCCGGTGGGCAGTCATGGCGCACTGGATTGGTGATAAGGTCACCCTGAAGGCAGGCCCACTGACTGGGCCTGACCAAGAAGGCCCAGCTGGAGGCAATAACGATACTGAGGCTCACAGTGAATCCCAGCGACCTGGGTACAAAGAGTCCTACATTACGGAATACGATGGCATCCAGGTCTATCGGCAGCAGGGCTTTTATGAGCACGCCAAGCAGCTCCATGCGTGGTCTTTCTATGAATATAGAATGTGCATCAATGGAGAATGCTGGAATATTATCCTCAATGACGACATGAAGAGCCCGCCGGACTGGGCCTATCCAGGGTCCAGCTCCGCCAAATTGTCGCATGATTTCTGTCACGTAGATACTGAGGCCAGTGATGACGACTATACCAACTTTTGGTTTGTGGAAATGGGAGGCCGACAGATATGGCCCTTCTATGCCACAGATTCCTTTCAGGAAGATCTATGGATTTGGGTTAGCCCCAGAAGATTTGCAGTCATCACGAACCACCAACACAATGAGAAATTGAATCATTTCTATGTCGACAGGATGCATGAACATAATATCCTGGCAAATCGCACACCGTGCTGGCCCTTCACTGAACTGACCAATAGCTCAGGCAAGGTGACGGACAAAACCATCGTCCTGAACAGAGAATCCCGCTGCAGTTCAGCAGTTCACGAAACTTTCAAGACTGGCTTTGAACACAAGAGTGCCATGAAGCCTATGCCGCGTAGAGAAGAGAACCTGCATGGCAAGAGAAAGTACTCGGACCCCTCGGGACAAACGAGTACCCAACAGTTTGACCCGACCGGGAACTACAGTGCCCGTGATCTGCAGAAACTCAATGCGACCTTTGCCGATCAGTCTGAGACTAAATCAGCCGCAACAGTGCCAACCCATACAACCAGCAAAGTCACGATGTGGCGACATGGTGAAGTACCGCCACTAGGACCTGCAGCGGAGGGCCGGGCCCGGGCTGCTAAACAGCTGGCGTATGCACGCACTCTATTAAATGCTGTCATGGAAGCAGCCACCCAAATGGAAGAAGTAGTGAGCAATTTAGTGCAAATCGAGCAAGAACAAGCAACGGCTAAAGAGGAAGATTTGGGGCAAGCTGCTTCAGCTGCTCCAACCGAATCTTGCACAGAGCCAGCTACAGAGGGAAGTCAGAACTGAGTGCACATTAGATTGACATCTGCATGCTGTATAAAGTCCGAAGGAACCACAGCGAAGACTGTGGCCTTATTCTCACCCTGAGGATGCAGGACGTGAAAAGAAGGTAATTGCACTAGATGGTACGCCTACTGATGGATCAGTAAAAGTCAATTAGAATACAATATATAAGAATGCATGGGTAGGGGGATGGGGTCCCCAATACCATGTGCATAACAGGGGGAGGTGGACCCGAGAGGGTCCGGGGGGACGTTAAGCACTTATATAGCGCAGGGGAGTTGCTGAAGGCCCCCGTCCCTAACGAACCGTGAATTAACACGGTACCTTGGTACCCCCTAGTCGGCGTGTGTTGACATGTTGGGTTGCTCCTCATGTCACACCCTCGTTTGTGTTTGCGCACATCCTTGGGTGATCGTGCGGTATCTCGGGGTTCTCCCGGACCGATCGGTGCACACGTGGTACGGGACCGACGGGTCTCACCTTACCTTGTGTCTAGGGTAGCAACACCCTATGATGACACGGGGGAACAGGCAAGGTCGGTGAACCTCTTAGAGACTTGGGGACTTGTCTCGAGGAGGGGTCAACGGGGCAACCCGTTGGCTAACGGTCAATATTCATCGTTGGGTAGCTAAGCTCGCGGTGGACAAGACCGTCGGTTCCTCCCTAACAGTGTTAGGGTCCTGTCGCAAGACAGGTGTATCCCCCTGGGATACATGGGATCGCTAACGACTGGGTCACCGACCGGTTCACTCTCAACCTTCGGGGAGAGTGGGCTCAATGTACAGTCTGGCCACAGTGAGGACCTTGTTTTCGGCTCTAAGGTCCGAGCTGTGCTCCATAGGGACTGGGGTCACTGAAAAGGTGACTAAGACTTTCCACTCCTTTCTTGGATCGTCTTCTCCGGTAGCCGCTGGAGTCCGGGAACCTATGGGGGCATCATGAGTTGGTCTCTCTTGGATTGAGTGGTGATCATCTTGGGTGAAATGAATGGGTTCCGTCTCCACGTCCACTCGGGGTGTACGGTTTACGCTGTACATTCTTGGTGGAAATGAATGGGTTCGGTTCCCACGTCACTCGGTGAGTGGATCCACTCTCCTTGGTTTGACCTGGGACTCGTGGTGTGGAAAGGGTACCGCCCCAGGGTGCGCCTGGTGCTTGCGGGGGGCCATGCTTCTGCGTGGTTTTCGCCTTTTTGGCGTGGCCCTGCACCGGGAGCCCAAAGGTACCAAGCGGATTAAACATTGTCTTGCGATATGTTATCCTTTGCACACATGCAGGATGTGTCTTTGTGAGCATGTTGCCATTTGTCACGCTGCTCGGTGGAGTGCCTGCAATATTTTTGGCTCAAACAGTTTGCGGTCAACTTGTTGATAGCTCCTTATTTCTGGTGTTGGTGAGAGAACTTGTTCTCGTGCTGCTGGTTGCTCCTCCTTGTTGCTGTCTCCTCTATGCTGGCTGATGGATCACTCGAAGTAAACAAGTCAACCTTGGAACCTCGAACACTCAGTGCAAACGTTTTCAACAGTGTACAGTTCAACATTCATTTGCAGTCTTGCTTTACAATGCAGTTCAACTTGGTGAAGATCATGTTGGAACATCCAATGCTTGGCAACATTGGCTCCAAGGGACGGGTGGCGGGTAGCCTCTTACTTTTTTGGTAGAGGTTGCATGTCAACTTGTTTGGTTGCATGTGTTTCTTTTCTTGTCTTGTTTTGTGTATGTCAGCAGGATTTCAGTTAATTTGTTCACATTTTCTTTTTACTCACTCAGATCTCCGCGGCGCTGCGCGCGTCTGCATGGGTGCAAGGGAGCGGGGCCGCGTTGCTGCCAACAGCCCTTTAGCGCTCCGACCGGTGCCTGTGAGCTCAGCTACAGTGCGAGCTCGAGACTGCAGTTTTTTCTGGAGTGGGTTTATTTTTGCATTGAGTTTGATTTCGTGGATCCTGTTTGGCATTGTGTATGTGGATCAGCCTGGAACGGTTTGCAACGTGTAATCCTCAGGAACATTTCCTTATCCATTTTCCTGGCTGGTTTGAAATTCAGACTTTGATTTTGGCTCATTTGACTCCAGCGGAATCGCATCTCTACTTGAGGACTTGCATATTTTTGATTGGAGACAAAGGACTTGACTTTGACAGCCACTGCAGTGCGGATTCATTACGCAGGGTCAGGTTTTTCTGTACCAACCCCACCTGTGCAGCCTGCGCTGCAATTAGCCGGTCAAGAAGGGGGAGTTTGGGACCAAGAGTTTTCGTCTGATTTTGCGTCCAGTGGCAGTGCAGAGAGTGAAACCATCAGTCATGCCGTGGAGAGCCAACACTCTGACTAAATTTGCTGTAGGGAAATCTGACGATGCTACCAGTGACTCTGACCGGGGTTTGGAACATGTTGGCCTGGATCCCAGTGCTGTGAAGCCTGGTCAGTTGCACGGAGCTGGAGCCTCAGAGGATATCCTTTTTGGAGTTTTTGCGGAAGACGTGCATGAGACAGAGTGCAATGAGTTTCAATGGGAGGAGCCTGACCTTGTTAAGGGTCGATGCTCGCCGAGACAAGGAGCTTTGGACCTCAAGGCAAAATTGGCGCCGAGGGGTCCCACACTCAATGAGGCAAGTTTTGAACAGCACTTGTCTCATGCATTTCTCAGCACTAGAGGACAGGTTAAGGTTGTCATGCCATGGGAAAAAGGAGTCTTCAAAAAGATCTTCAAGAAACAACCGGAAGATCAGTTGCAGAACCTTTTCAAGCAGCCTCGTCATTGGGTGGGGCTGGATGCAGTGCCTGAAGTGGAAACGAGTGAAGAGCTGTCGTCGGCTACTGGCAGTCGGCACCAACTGGTCGGGGCCCTTTATGAGCATGCATTGTCATCAGTTTCTGACCAGTCCTTCTTGCAACAGCGTCAAAGCATTTTGGAAACTGCGGTAGAGAAATGGTTCTGCATCATCAGAGTCAACATGCTTGCCTCTTCAATTGGGCATGACATCATTGGTTTGGGCAACATGGAGGAGCAGAGAAAAGGTGCATTTCAAATCATAGAAGCGGTGATAGGTGTCAGATCCAGAACCACTGCAATCACAAGGGCCAACGCCTTGCTCAAGTTCTTGCGGTGGAGAGCTGACAACTCAGACAGTGATGGAAAAGATTTTTCAGAAACAGAGGCATGGACCTATTTGATTCATCTGAGAGAGAGCAGCGCTGCGCCCACAAGGGCTACAAGTTTTCTGTCGGCCTGTGCCTATGCGTTGCATGTGTTCGGATTCTTGGGACTGGAAGCCATCTGCTCTAGCAGGAGGCTCAAAGGTTTGGCGGAGTTGATGCATTCTGCAAAAGCCCCTCTGAAACAGGCCCTGGTTTTGACAGTTGGCCAAGTGATGTTTCTTCATGGCAAGCTGGCTGAACCATCATGCAACCATGTGGATAGAGCAATAGTGGCATACTTGTTGATTGCCCTTTATGGCCGCTGTCGCCATAGTGATCTGCAGAATGTCGAGGAGGTTATTCTTGACTTTGGCCCTGAGGGTGGGTTCATGGAAATAACAACCAAAACCCACAAGACAGCACGAACGGTGGCGCAGAAAACCAAGTTGCTGCCCGTAGTGATCCCGGCGGTTGGCATCAATGGCAGCGAATGGATTTCAGAGGCAAAAAGTGCCCTGGAAGAGTATGGCCTGAAGTTGGAAGGCCGTTGTTCAGACCCCCAGGGTCATCGGGTGAGCCTCATTGCAAGAGAGGAATCACCTCGGCAGAGGTCACCCGCTTCCTGCGCCTCATGCTTGAGGATGAGGCATCGATCCAGAAGGATACAAGGGTGTCATCTCACTCGCTGAAAGCCACGGTCTTGTCGTGGTGTTCCAAGGCTTGCATGGAAGCTTCAGACAGAGCTGTCTTAGGAAGACACGCAAGCGCTTATGGAGAGTCGAGTGCAGTCTACGCTCGAGACCTTGCTATTGGTGCTGTGTCCAGGTTGCAGGAGGTGCTGAAGAAGATCCATGGAGGAGAGTTTTGCCCTGATGCAGCCAGGTCAGGGTATTTCCCGTTGCAGGCCCAGACATGTGAGGTCGAATTGCCGCTTGAGAGAGATGTGGTCAAAGTTGAAGATGAACAGACTGAGGAGGAGCAGGCAACTGCAGCTCCCGACAAGGAACAAGTGCCTGATGAAGAACAATTTGATGGTTCTTCTGACAGCTCGGAGTCAATGGAAGGCTCGGATTCAGGAGATGAGGTGGTGGAGCCCAACCCCAAGTGTTTCAGACACTTTGCTGTTGGTCCTCTCTCAGGCAGATTTGTGATGCACGATGTTTCGAAGCTGGTCCATTATGCAGACCCAAGTTTTGTGGACGGTCGAGGGGCCAGGATGATTTCATGTGGCAGATCGTTGAACCAGAACTATAAATACATCACTCAATTTGACTCAGTCGATGTATGCAAGAGATGCAAAAGCAACGCTGTCAAAGACGGCGCACTACCGAAAGCACTTGCGTAGGGAGAAAAGGTCGCACGGCAGGGTCTGGTGGTACTAGCTGCATGGCAGTTAGGAACATGTTGTGACCTTGTCCAGATGTGCAAGGCAAGTGCTTGGAGGAATCTTTAATTTCTTTTGGAACTTGGGTTGCGTGGCACCCTGTCAATGGCATGCTTTGGAGCGTGGCTCATAAGCACTGCGTGGGAAATCATGAAAGCACGGCCTTTGGATTGTTTTAACCTCATGTGATGCATGATCATAATAGTTGAGTTACAGTGCCAATACAGAACTGTCCAATTCAACGAACTGGAAGGCAGGCAACAAGGCAGGAAGTCTATCAGGTCATTTCACAGCATGCTGTTGCATCATTTTGGAAAAAGCAGTTTTTTCTAGGAGGGATTGTAGTCGCGTCGACGCATTGGCAATGGCAAGTTTACTGGATTCAGAAGCTCAGTTTGTCCAACGCACCATTGATTTGAGGCTGTCAGATGAACTGAAGAGAAGCTTGAGTAGAGCTGGTTTGCAAACATTTGGAACGTTTGCCTATGCACATGGGCAGCCTGGACAGAACATTGCGGATGAAAGCTTTGAAGCATGGGTTACAAATCAACTGATGACGGGAGCCACAATAGCAGATATTGCGGGTGCCAAACGTCTCCTATTTGAGAGTCAAACCATGGTCTTAGCATCCTTACAGGATCAGGTCAATGCTACTGACCCCTCCTCCATCAAGAAGGTGCCTGTGGCTGAGCGTGAAACCAAGATGCGAGCGATCAAGAACAGGCTAACCGGCCTCCTTATAGAAGGGCCACTTGAACCAGGTCATGCACTCCTTGACACTACGGCAAGTATGATGCAACTCAATGAAATCAAATACATTCCTCCTGAAAAATGCATATCGAGGACCCATGAAGTTTTGAATCAAAAGTCGGCAACAAAACAGTTGGATATCTCAGCAGAGAGTTTGATTGTGAAGGAAAAGCAGGATACCCCCGATATGACAGTCACTTCAGCACTTCAAGTGCAAGAAGCTTTTCAGCGTCGCGGCATAGCGCTGGTGTTCGCCGACCTCATCACCCATGAGAGCTACACCAGGTACCTTACCACTCTTTTTGGACATTTGCATAGGGACCCACCTGCGGGATATGCCAGGACCAATGTGAGCCAGCTTGTGAATGCTGACAAATCTGTATGGCAGATGTTACTGGAGGAGGGTGTGCGGCCCAAAAGGGACGAGACGGGGGTGCTTGCTTTGGATTCAAAGCTGTTGGAGAGTCTCCAGAGCTATCGTGTGTCCTTTTCCTTGCTGCCGATGATTGCCAAGAAAGACAGCACTCCGAGCCCATCCAAAACAGCCAAACCTTCTGTGAGCCATGGTGGAAAGGGTGCAAACTTGTCCGTGCAAAAACCCTGGATCAAGTCGAAAGGTGGCAAAAAAGGTGGCAAGGGAAAAGTTCGAGTGCCAAACCACATTTTCAAATTGGGTGGCACTGCGTCAAACCCAGCTGGAGAAGCGATTTGTTTTGGGTTCAATAGCAGTTCAGGATGTTCAGAAGCAGCTGATGGAGCAAAATGCAGACGTGGCCTCCACATCTGTGCAAAGTGCTATGGAATGCATGGAATCCAAAAGCACGAGTCCACTTGACTCAATGAGCAGCAGGCCGACGGTGAAATCCTTGCAAGTAATCCATCGAACCGATGTGTCAAGGGCCCAGACGTTTTTTCCAGTAACAATTTTTCAGTGTCAGTTGCTTCCAGTGATTCATGCAGAAAGCGTGTTGAAGATGGCAACTTAATTCAGCAGAAAACCAATCACACTTTAGCGATGACTGTTAGTGATGTTGGTGCCAGTTTTGATCACATTTGTGCAAGCCCAGCCAGCAGCAATGATTCAGCCTGCATAGCCGAAACCCGAGCGCATCGAGAAGGGCCTTCAGTTGGGAACCCAGCAGACTTGGATGGTGTAGTAAACCAAAACCTGTGTTCCAATGTCGATTCAATGCAAACTTCAGTTGCAGATGGCTTTGCATTTAACGAGGAGCAGTTGACATGTCCAGTTGTCATTGAAATTTTTTGTGGCAGTGCCAGACTTACAGCCAGCCTCAAAGAGGTTGGGATAAAGGACGCATTTGGCGTAGATCACAAGCTTGACAAAGCTGTTGCAACGGCGAAACGTTTGGACCTTACTGTAGAGTCAGAGCAGCGAGTTCTTTTGCAGTGGTTGGAATCACCGTTGGTTGTTGGAATCTTTCTGGCGCCTCCTTGCGGCACCTGTTCACTGGCTAGAAACATCAAGTTGCGCGATGCTACAGGGAAAATCATACCCGGCCCCAAGCCTCTGAGATCAGCTGAATGGCCGGAGGGTTTACCGGGTTTGGGGCCACGTGACAGAGAGAGAGTGTCAGCTGCAAACAAACTTTATGACTTTTTGGCGACACTGGTGGATTTAGCACATGAAAAAGGTTTGTTGGTTGTGGTGGAAAACCCTAGATCTTCTCTCTTTTGGCTTACGAGATTTTGGAAGAAAATCAAGGCGCCCTTACAATATTCGGCGCATCAGGCATGCGCTTACGGTGGAGAGAGACCCAAGTGGACGGTTTTGGCTTGGAATCATCCAGCTTTCTCCTCTATTTCCCTTTGCTGTCCAGGTGAATCAGATGTGCACAGCCACAAACCTTGGGGCCTGGTACAATCAGAGTCAGGTTTTCATTTTTCTACAAGTGAAGAGACGGCGTACCCCAGAGGACTTGCTCATGCCATTGCGAGAGTGTTTGCATCCCTTTTGTCAGTGCATGGGTGGAAACCTCCTCTTGAACAAATGCAAGAACAGCCGGATGTGTCCTTGCGCTCCATGAAAGCCATTGCAACCGCGCAGCCAAAGGCATCAAAAATGCCGCCAATAGTCAGAGAGCACAAAAGCGTGGTCTTGATCACAGGGCCTTTCACTGCACTTGCAACAGCACCAGTAGAACGCATGCAGAGGTTGAAACAAAGCTGGACTATTCCACCATCCTGTCAAGCAAATGTAGATCACTTACCTCCTGGTGCCCAGCTGTTGCGTACCACGCCATTGCGGTCAAATGGGGGTTTGTTACAGACCAAGCAGCCAGGAGTTGGTGTCTTCGAGCAAGCGTGGGGCATTCCATTTAGTCCAGATGAATTTATACAGGAAGCATTGGAGCGAGGGCATCCCAAATCTTTTTCCAGGCTGGTACCCCGAGTGTTACAAACTGCCATTGAAAACAACTTTGGCAAAGACGGATTGCACTCCTTACCTTTAAGTAGGATCCAATGGTTTGCAAAATGGACCGAAAGAGCCAAACAACTTCAGCAGCGAGATATGGAGATCAAGAATGCACTTCCAGACCATGCAGCCAAGATTCTGGAAGCAAAACGTTTGGCCTTGTTCAAGGAAATTTTGGAAGACCTTGAGTATCCCGATTTGGGTGCGTTTGACGAGCTGGTTGACGGAACTGACCTTGTGGGTGAAGTGAAGCCTTTTGGAATTTTTGAAAAATCATTCAAGCCGGCGGAGAGAACAGTTCAGCAGTTGAGAGAAGCAAGCAAATCAGAACGAATGCTCAATTTCTTCAAGTGCTCTTCATCAGGGGACAAGGAAATCGATGACATTGTTTACAGAAAAACGTTGGAGGAAGTTGAGTTCGGTTGGGCCACAGGGCCTTTGCGGTTGGAAGATTTGCCTGCAGACGCTGTGATCAGCAGAAGATTCGGCCTTCGACAGCCCGGCAAGATCAGACTCATAGATGATCTCAGTGCTAGCGGAATTAACCAAACGGTGCAAACAGCGGAATCACCCAAACCACATTCTGCAGATTTCATTGCAGCCATGCTTTTGGCAGTGCTAAAAGTTAGCAAGGGTTCAAAGCTGATGGGAAGGTCTTTTGATTTAAAAAGCGCTTATAAGCAACTCGCTATCTCACCAAACTCTTTGTCATTTGCGTTTGTAGCAGTCTACAACCCTGACAAAGCCAGAGCAGAGGTGTATCAATTGCTTGCAGCACCCTTCGGTGCAACCAGACGTGTGTATTCATTTTTAAGACTGTCGAATGCAGTTTGGTACATTGGTGTCAAAGCCCTCAACCTCGTATGGAGTTGTTTCTTCGACGACTATGTGATCTTCAGCCGTGACGAGCATGTGAACAATGCGGAGCAGTCCGTGTCTCTTTTGTTTAAACTGCTTGGGTGGAAATTTGCTGAAGAAGGGGACAAGGCGGATACCTTTTGTAGAGAATTTGGAGCGCTTGGCATTCGCATCATTTTGGATGAAGCAGACAAAGGACTGGTCAAATAAATTTACAAACACTGAGAAAAGAGCCACAGAGTTGATCGGCACAATAAACACCTTTTTGAGCAAGGGCAGCATGACAGTTCTGGAGGCGCAGAAGCTCAGGGGACGCATGCAATTCATGGATGGTCAGTTGTTTGGACGTTTGGGAAAATTATGTATGAGAGAAGTCACCAATCATGCGTGTGATCCAAAAACTTCGAAACTGAGTACGAGGACGTACGATGCATTGAAACGGTTCATCATCTTCTTGGAGCATGCAGAGCCACGACGCTTACATCTGAGCACTGACGATGTTTGGCATATCTATACAGATGCGTGTTATGAACCAACTTCATGCGACTGGAAATGCGGTCTGGGAGGTGTCCTAGTAGGACCCAATGGAAAACAAGTCGCTTACTTTTCAGTGTCATTGAGCGATGAACAGATGGAGCTTTTAGGATCTGAATCAAAGAAGACAATAATTTTCGAAGCGGAGCTTTTGGCATTGGTGCTCGCTTTTTCAGTTTGGCGCGAGTACATTGCAGCTTTTTCTTTGATCTGTTTTGTGGATAATAACTCGGCGAGAGATGTCGCCATTTCTGGAAATGGTAGAAACATCACTGCAAATTGTTTGATCGAATTTTTGCTGAAACTGGAAATGTCAAGTTGCACAACACCCTGGTATGCAAGGATTCCTACGCCTTCAAACATTGCTGACGAACCCTCTAGAGGGGAAATACAGAGATTCGTAAAATTCAAAGTGCCTGGTACGTCTGTCCAAGACGGTTTGCACGAAATCATGTTAGCACTGGCAGAGAACACGGTTATGAGGGGATCCTTACACTGAATTGCAGATACAAATCGGAAGCACCACTTGAAAGTTTTTCTTGCCAGCGATTTATTTGATTGCTGGATCCGGTGGCGACAACTTTGGAGCGACAGGTCGACGTTTCATACTTGCACAGCCCGTTGTCACTGGTGTAAGAAAAGGAGCGAGTGAGATCAGGAGTTTTGTTCATTTTTCCACAGTTGCATGTCATTTGAGTTGCAAGAATTTTCATTTGATGCATCAAACGATGCAAGGGTTCTTTGTGTTTTTCTACAAGGGTTCGTGGTGTTCATCAGCCTTAACTCTTTGGGGTTCGTTTGCGTTGGGTAACTAGCAGCCACCAATACCAGAAATAAGTTTGCGGTCAACTTGTTGATAGCTCCTTATTTCTGGTGTTGGTGAGAGAACTTGTTCTCGTGCTGCTGGTTGCTCCTCCTTGTTGCTGTCTCCTCTATGCTGGCTGATGGATCACTCGAAGTAAACAAGTCAACCTTGGAACCTCGGACACTCAGTGCAAACGTTTTCAACAGTGTACAGTTCAACATTCACTTGCAGTCTTGCTTTACAATGCAGTTCAACTTGGTGAAGATCATGTTGGAACATCCAATGCTTGGCAACATTGGCTCCAAGGGACGGGTGGCGGGTAGCCTCTTACTTTTTTGGTAGAGGTTGCCCCACCCAACCCTCCCTTTGGTGCACCACTCATCCTTCGACTGAGTGGGCTCTTTTGACTATCCGACTTTGCTGCAGTGCAACCGCTACGGGGGATCCTTACACTGAATTGCAGATACAAATCGGAAGCACCACTTGAAAGTTTTTCTTGCCAGCGATTTATTTGATTGCTGGATCCGGTGGCGACAACTTTGGAGCGACAGGTCGACGTTTCATACTTGCACAGCCCGTTGTCACTGGTGTAAGAAAAGGAGCGAGTGAGATCAGGAGTTTTGTTCATTTTTCCACAGTTGCATGTCATTTGAGTTGCAAGAATTTTCATTTGATGCATCAAACGATGCAAGGGTTCTTTGTGTTTTTCTACAAGGGTTCGTGGTGTTCATCAGCCTTAACTCTTTGGGGTTCGTTTGCGTTGGGTAACTAGCAGCCACCAATACCAGAAATAAAAAGCACTGTTTTGATTATCACCACCCTTTCCTGGTACAAGCAAGTCTCTTACTAAATAGATTGCCGTATCTGCTAGACCTGTGCTATCACCGACGGCTGCACCGCACGTGCCTGTGACATCTGACTGCTGTTACGCATAGATTGTGCTGTCTTGCATGTCAATGAGACCACGTGGCAAGGTTTTCTCGTTTGATCTGCGAAGCAATTCTGGCTCGAGTACAAATGGTCAGATCAGTTGTTGACTTTTATACTTCCAGGCATACCCCTCAGTATCCTTCCTATCCCTTACCTAGACGAGGTTTGTGGTTGCAGTCATAAGTGCGAGGCCTCTCTGGCTAAAGACTGTCAGGGTTGCCTCCGCTTCATCTTACGGGGCAAGCATGCGACTCCGTGTGCGCCATGGAATCCTTGGCGAAACAGCCCTGACGATGGACGTCGTTGAACGGACAACTCTCGGATGGGACATTATGAAACAGACGGCGATGGTGCTCAGGTTGGACTCACCCTTCCAAGTGGTCCTCTACGCAGACAGCTCGTCAGTAATCCAATCGCCATTGAGGGCTGTCCAATTCGACACTGCTACAAATGAGGCAGCATTATGCTATATAGTACAGTCATTGCAAGTCCCGTCAGCGCAGCAATATCAAGACCTTATAACTGCCATTGATCACAAAGATGTGATTGATGTAAGCTATCTCCTTGGCAAGGGCGTAGGCCTTATGGACGTGACGACTGAGGGAGGGCATGTCAGCACATTAGTAGCCTCTGCTATCCTTCGAGACCACTCTGCTGATCCGTATGCTTACCAGCCTACTGCTGGCCACTGCTTCCCTCGACATGGGGCCAGTTTAACTTATCTACTGTTACAAGCCCAAGCTGACCCCAATATCATCCCGCCCAAAACGCAACCTACCACTATGTTGGAATTAGCAGTTGAGTTGGGCAGCTCGCAGCTTGTTCAAACTTTGCTTGAGGCTGGTGCCTCGGTGATGCCCGTGAAAGGAGCGCTACCACCCCTCTTCCTTGCTGTCCTCCATCGGCACAGGACAAATGTACAGCTGCTCCTAGATGCACAAGCGGACCCGTGGCAGGAGATTGCGATTGCCTCCGTGCTTTGCCATTCACTGCAATGGTACGGTCACCCTGCCCGTAACGAAGTCTTCAACGCTATACAAGCTGCTGCTGCGCAGAGTGCTGAAGACACGGTCATTGACCTGCTACAGCAATTCTGTAGCGCAACAGACGTGGTGAGACGTGAGCAATCTTCTCTGGCGCGAGTGAAACCCACAGCTTTGACAGATAGGGCCACCACTATCATGAATCAAACTGTGTGGAAATACCAACATATCGTTGAAAAACAGTCTCGACAGATAAACTTCGCTACGGTTCGATGGCGCAGAATACTAGAAGGACTGTATTTACCAGTACGAATACGAAATGAGCTGCAATCGCCCCCAGAGCTCAACCGGGAAGAAACATTCCTGCACCAAGTTGACTAACTGTGTGCTCCAGATGAACACTTTCCCAGTGAGAGGCTGGCACCAGGTAAAGGCTGAACTCTGGCCTGCTTGTGACCCTAGGAAAAATGAAAGAGCAGTACACATTAGTCACATTCTCCATTTCAACCATGATGTCTTTCACTACACAAGTATCGTGTGCTCTGTTACATGCAGCTACCGCTCCATGCGATCCTATCGGCTCAAAGTGCGGCAGTAGACAGACCTGCTGCCTCAGCTTATTTCCAGAAAAGGGAAATATAGAGTGCCTCCTTACCTCGGTGAGGGATCGATATAACAAGCCCTTCCGGTGATTGGGCAAAGGGTATTACTACTGGCTTGTTTTGTCATACAACAGATCACACCTTGCTCTTTCGTGCATTGGGACCTTATTCCACGATAGTACCCCTCATTGCGTTATCTCCTTTCACCTTACTCCCTTCTCTCCTTTCCATTTGGTTTCTGGTTTTTCTGGCCAAAGACGTGCCAGGGCTACCAGCGCCTCTCTCCACCACCCCTCTCTTTCTTTTGCTCTCTCCTCTCCTCTTTTGTTCTTTGGCTCGTCCTTGCGGTCTGCTCCCTCCCTTCACTCTCTTTCTCCTTTTCATTTTCGTGCCTGGATTCTCTGACTAAAGACTGTCAGGGCTTCCAGCCTCTCTTGTCCTTTCCTTCCCCCCTGATTTCACTTTTGCTCCCTCACTGCTCCCTCACTGCCTTGTGCGCCGCCTCTGCTGTGCTGTCGTACCTTAATTTCTTGAGTGTTGGGTTATTTTCGATCCACTTGTCTCCTGTTAAGGTGCTTGAACTGCCTGGCCAAAGACGTGTCAGGTTTTTCAACACTCGCCCCTTCCCCCCCTTGTTTCTTTGTTTTGTGTTGCTTTTGTTTCTGGTTGTTGTTTGTTTTGTCGGTCTTGCTTTGGTTTTCCCTTGTTTGGTTGATTTCGACTTTCGAGACTGACTGGAGTGCTTGAGTCTTCTGACCAAAGACGTGTCAGGATTCTCAACACCTCCCACCCTCCCCCTTAATAACTTTTACACCCAATTCTGCTACACAGGAACTGCACAGTGTGATGTCTCTGCTTTCCAGGGAACAAGTTGTGAAGTCCTGGTACGCGAAGAACCCTAACATCAGCTTCTTTGACTTGCTCTACGCACTTGAACAGCACAAGAGCATTTCTACTGAGTACGGGCTGAATGTATCAATTGAACAGCACTGGCGATTTGGTGACCCCCATAAGAAGACAGCTGAACCTGATCGCCATGACTACGAAATTGCAATGGTCAACGGGAGCGAAACCTTACCTGGACCTGACTGGCACAAGTTGTACCGATGGTTGGTTAGTCAAAGCTCTGCTTTCTTGCCTTACCATACGGTATATTTGGTGACGGACAATCGTGATTTGCAATCGGACGAGGTCAAGTCTGTGCCTGGACTCAGCCATTGGCCAATGGTCGCTGCTTGGTGGAAAGAACGGTTACGCTATGTCGGTCCATATGGGGAACTCACCACAGTTGTCTTTGTCCACATTTCAGATGACACTGGTCTGCATAAAGTACACCCGACATGGGCAGGGACGTACATCCTTGATGCTTGTGTGTTCCTCTTTCCGACCATCAATTTTGCACTGATCGACAGCGATTGTGTGCCAGTGACCCTCTTTGAGATACGAGAACTTTGGCTAGCGAGCACTGACCCAACCCGCCCAGCTACATCAGGCAAAGCTGCAAAGAGCAAACTGTCAAGCCCCATTGCGTCATCGCACAAACGTGCGCGCTCTGTGGACACGGGAAGGGACATGCAGCAGCCTGGTCCACCATCAAAGCTATCCAGATCGCATAGTGCGGACCATATTGCTGTCCGAACAGCGGATCCACTACGAGCCCCTCCGTTCACCTACGGTGCCAATTTGGCAGACGAAGTTGACTATGGTGATTCGCCAGACCCGAGTCCCCGCATGTCTCGTCGGGCGACGTCCAGCAGCGATGACTCCTCCCCGGCTGGGTCAACCAAACCTACCCGGAAGGACAAAGCAGCCGTGGATGAAACTGCCACTGCGCGTAGGCCCAAAGGAGTCATCCTTGTGAGTGAGGCATTCACTGAAATCAACGCGGGTCTGGTCATCGTATTAGCTTCGGGTCATGAGAGTCCTGTACCTGTCACTGCCTTGGAGGACTCGGATACGGATCCTGATGAAATAGCCCACGTTGTTACCAGTGCTTACCATAGACATGTCGAAGCCTACCTTGCTACTACATATCCACCTGCAGACGTTGAGCAAGCAGTCGCTAGTGGATTACTTGGCTCTCCTCTGCTTGGCACGTCCACCCGTGTTACTGCAGATTGGTGCCATGCGGCCATGCGTGGAGTTTGTTAGGCCAGTGGTCTGGATTAGTCACTTTTCCGGTTCCAGCCTCTGGAGTCTGGCCGCGCCATGGTCATTTACGGAGGATCCTTGATGGATACCAAGGCAGACAACCGAACTTCCATAAATGGGCTCGGCCTGCCTACGAGCAAGGTGCCCTTCCGACCCTTAGCCTGCTGCCAGGTGAGGTCAGTGTACGAGTGCTACCAGGAGACAAGTTGTACCAAGCCATGGCAATCGAGCCACATTACATGCGGCCTGTTATTCTGCATGGGTTTGGCACCAATGCCAAGAAAAGAATGCCTAGCAGTCTCGGTGACCTCGCCCAATTCGGCTGGTTGCCGCTAGCTGCGGCTTTATTTGGTACACAAGAATGGAAGCCCCAATGGCTGCATCACAATTTCCTTCCAGTGGTTGGTCGCCAAAGTGCCTCCTCCTCCTCTCTCCCAAGCTCAACTAATCTTGCTGTGTGGACTGTGGCAACGGAAGGAACAATCGGAACCCTCCTGTACATCGCTGCAGCAAGCAGCTCTTTTAAAGTTTGGTCTTCCGTTACCTTTCAGAGAGATGGCTAAATGGGAAGTCACTGTTAATGAGCAGACCATAGATGTTGGAGAAGTATCCAAACAAAACTACATTGGAAAACAACCTGAAGCTGCGCTGCCCGTAGCGCTCCAAGGCTCTGCCGAGTGGGCCTCCTGGGTCCTTTCCCTCTCAGAAGTCTGGCAAGATGACGCCCCAATGCAAGACCGACCCCTGGAAGTGCATTGCAGTGGATTAGGGGGTGGCCTACTTAATGGCAAACACGACTATGATATTTTCCTGCAAAATCTTGCGCAAACAAAGGTGTATGGCCCATCGCTTGCGATGACAGATGATTGGGAAGCACATGTCACCCAATTGGGCCTCACCAAAACAGTGCATGAATATGCGGTATACCAGCTACTCTCCACTGCAGAAGGATGGACAGCTTGGCGAGATTTCCTCCCTGAACAGTTCTCCGATCCACAACTGCTGCTCACGAGAGCGATTCGCCTCATTGAGGCTGCGAATATCCGGCCAGCCCATGCCAGGCCACCACACCCGACCTGGTCAACAGCAATTATGCAGATCTTTCGTTGCTACCATCCGCAAGGGAAACATCTATTTCTGAAGTCGTGTTTTCCACACTTAGTCACGACAGCGGATACAGGAGGTGTCAGGGACATCAACGTTTATGGTTTCTCGGCAGGGTCCTTTACGGGCCTTGCAGTCCACGAGATCCTGAGTGAATTCGCTGCGTTCCCTGGCCTCACCAAAGTTGCTGCGATTGCGACGCCGCCAGAGATGATGCGACTTGCCACGGGCGAACGCAGAGTCACACTGGTGCATTGTCTGGAAGACCGGCTATGTGTGTGGAAACCTGACTCCCTGACAGAATTCAATTATCAGGTTGTTCTTATAGAAGGGCACCCCACATGGAGTGGGCGTGCCAAACACTCCTATGGCCACTTGCTTTTCATTGACCTTGATGAAGGAGTCCATGAAATCCAAAGATTGCAAATCACCACCCCTCAAGTCATTCCTCATGGAGTACGGTGCGAGGGATTGCTGCGTGTACTTTCATGGGTTAGCTTTGACCTTCCTGAACACCTCAAGACGACTCTAAGTGCTCTGTTAGTAGCAGCGGGAGAGGGGAACACTGAGCTACAAACAGTACCCATTGTCGGACGGGACATTCGGGATGGTCAGCCTGATACGGAAGCTGAACTACAAGCAGCTCTGATTGCGATGATTCCTACACCGGGAGGATCCCATGATGAGGGAGGGGTGCTGGTTCGCAACTTACTGGCGGAATTCCTGCGTGGTTTTTCATTACGTACCCTCATCTTCCTACTGGACATGGTGCTTCCGCAACTAGACGCTTATCATGCGGGACGGCAGCTCCAACATCTCCAGCCCTGGGTTAGTGTAGAACTAGCTCAGCAGAAGAAGCGAGGACAAACGGGAACACGGTTACAGGTTACCTACCAATATGAGGCGTATGCTGGCTTTCATGTCATTCACCTACATACTGACGGTGCCCCGCTCCTGCTCTTTAGTGCACCTTCGGAAGTTCCAACGACCTCGACGCGTGCTCTCTGTGAAGCTGGGAATCTAGGCAACTTGGAAGCCAACGTGATGGCGGGCAGAGCACTACTGGGAGTACTTCAGTTGCCAGACACTCAGCAGCGGTGTGTCATATTACTGGTACATGAAAAGGTGATGCCTAGCGGAACCAGCAAGAACCCTGCTCAGCGAGCGCTCAAGCGCATTGCCCCGAAGTTGCTGGAGCTTGTTATCGTCTCGCTACCCATTGCTCGGACCTTTTGTGGGCGACTGTTGGACCAGTATCTCAAAACAATGAGTTACTTTGATCCTGCACAGGACTGGCCTAAACCCATCGAAGACCACGTGTCCATGGCCGTAGTGTGGGAGGAGCTAGCCTTTCTGGGAGACACACGCAGCCGCCATGAACTCTTAGTGTTTGCACAAGCTAACCAGTCGCGCCTACCATTGGCAATGGGCATCGTGCAGCCGCATATACCTGTTCGCCGTATGGCCAACGAGCGCAAAACGCAGCTGACTGATGCATTAGTCAGAATCTTGAGCCGGTTTTTGACACCAGCCACGATCTCGATGGATGGGGCCCATGACAGTTATTACCGTGAGCATCTACTTCCTCTGGCAGCCCACGGTGATGGCCATATCTTTACTGTCTCAATTTGCTGGCCATTTTGACAGGAAGATCTGACCTATGTATTGCAGGGGTCTTTGGTGCTGGCAAAACGCGGTCCCTTGCGGTCTTGCTCATTGCCCTGAGCTGCGAACTCAAGGACTTTGTTGCGATCATCTATACGAAAGAAAATGTAGCTGCCAAAGCACTTGCGGATCAGTTAAGTGACCTCGCGCCCCCCACAATCCGGAGCTTTGGTAGGCTAATTGGTCGCATGGAGGAAGGCAAAGGAGACGCATATGCCTCCAAAATTGACGTCCGATGCAGTGACCGTAATAGAATCATCGCTCACAAGAATGTACTCATTGCAACAGGTGGCTCAGCCACGGCGGAAATGGCGATGCGCTATTCCACTTTTGGCCATTGGATCTCTCGCACCTGGCTTGCTTTCATGGACGAAAGTCAACAGTATGCATGGCAATTACCATGAAATTGCAGCTCTCGCTGCCATTCAACAAGCAACCCTTACAGTCTTCATTGGAGATCACAGGCAAACTCCAGGAGGGCTGTCCAAAGGCCGAGCAGCGGCTGTCAATCGACGCAAACTGTTGCAACGGCCGTTAGGGCTCCGAGCGCTTGAGAAGCCAGGAGACTATCTTCCGCCGGCACGAATGGCAGCCCTTGTAGCTCAACTTTGGCCTGATGCGAGCCAAGATCCGGAGTCAGATCTCTTTAAACTGCTGAGACTTGCAAATAAGCCGCATAGTGGCCCATGGACATCCACTCCGCAAGACTATGAGCTGCCTGTCGCCCTAAGGCGGGTGCTCCACTGCCGAATCTCGTGTCAGTTGGATGCACATAGCAGCCTCATTGCAGCAGCTCTAGCAGTCCTGCTGATTGCCACAGCACCAGAGGAGTTTGGAGTACCTGAGTGTACCACAACCCTTGAAGCAGCCGGGCTATGTGGTCCTCATCGATGGGGTATCATTCTCCCTAACAGCTCACGGGTCTCAATGCTGACGTACCAAGCGATCGTTGCAGTTCGTTATCCTGAATTAGTCCTTCACGAGCCCAATCACATCTACATTGGACACTTCGTGCCACATGAGGCCACTGTGGCACAAGGAGGTTTCCGTACAGTACTGTGGAATGCACCCAAAGATCTAAGAGCAGCTGTTGAAGATGTGGTTGCCTTCTGCACCTACCTGAAGAATTATTATCGCAACTTGCAACAGGGAGCGACCTCGCAGCTGCTTGTCTTATGCAACCGTACGGCGGTGCACAACTTGCTGCTCCAGCATGGCTTTCAGTCCGCGTGGTATGGCGGGCTGAGAGTTTCCACCACTTCCTCTGCTGCAGGGGCGACAGCACGCATTGCGGTCATTGTTCAAGCAGGTGTCGGGTTTCTAAGTGGAGGACGTAGGGATGCAACAGCAGACGAGCGTGAGGACTGCTATGGAAGAGCAACTGTAGCGCTCACAAGAGCCATTGAACATACCTATATTGTCTCGCCTCTCGATATGGCAGGCATGATTGGCATGGCTCAGACAATAGGAGTGTACCATTATGGATACTTCACGCTGAAAGGCCGAGACATTCAGTACCATGGCCCTACAACCTACCCCAGCGACAAAAGTGCCATACTGGACTGGGGATTAAAGGCACCTTTCATTCCCCAAGATAAACCCCCCCTTGCTATTGCCATGATAGTGACCACTAATGGAACACGAGCGTGGCGACGATATCGGCTGGTTGTGGCATGCAGAGACAAGCTACGTCTTCCCCCTGATGTCCTCGCAGCGCTAGAGTCCCGCACACGTGACCATGTGTTGACGGCCAGCGGGTTTTTCCCCTGCTCGATTGATCGTGAATACTTGTATGGTTACGCTGCTGATGGTTACAGATCTCCCCTCTGGCTATGTGCAGCCTATAATGGGTCCCCAGCACTTGTTCATCGACATAGAGGCCACAAAGTCTTCTTTCACGTGGGTATACAGGATCGACAACTTGTCGTAATCCCGGGTATCCATTACTTCGATGTCCATCGGTTGCAGCCGGACCTTTTGGCCACATTGGATCGCCAATTTGATCCAGGGTCTATGAAACTCGCAAGCCCCGAGGGTGCAGGAGACACAGTGAATGACCCCTCCTCGGATGAGGAAGCAGCCTCTACCGATGACGAGAGTGATCCAGAAGACCCTACAGTTGCGTGGTGCCCACCCATACCTGATGCAGCTGAAGATCCCTCTGAAGACGAGATCGTGAGTGCAGCTGACATGCTAGCAATCCTGATTACTAATGTCCAACCTAACGGAAACCTTTTTTGCATACCCGAAAACCTTGGAATTCTCCCGCCGCTGTGGCTACAGGCGAGATTGACGTTGTCTTTGACTGCCATCCAAGAAAAGTTTGCGCGCATCTTGCTGAGTGTGGCCTGTGAACTGTGGTTGCGCGGGCAAATTGCCAGTGTGGAGGATGTCCTCCTGCAGACGGCAAGGGCTCTCACAATTCGACTGGCAGAGAAGCTCGCCCAGGCGATGAGCTCGTTGATGAGATTGGCTGAATCCATGGTGACTCCAGAAACTGAATGCCTGTTGTATGCCACTTACTGGTTTCGGCCCATCCTGTCTGAACTCATTGGCTCGGCCCGAGAGAGCTCTGAGGTGAATCGGAGTCGAGCGCCGAGTGGCCCAGTTAAAGTCCTGGTCACAGATCGGCCGCATCGACGCACTACTGGGTTAGTGGACCTTACAAGTGGTGCCTCTGCCCTACTGGCATGGTTCCCGGCTAGCTGGGCTAGCAAAATTGCTCCTAAACTTCTCGAGAATGCTCCTGAGAATGCGCAGAAACCACAAGAAATCAACATCACGTGCCCGAAACGTTCCTGTGACGAGACTCCAGTGGAGGGAACAAAGCAGCTGCTCCAGGCAGTTAAATTTGCTGCCAAAAACATGCCTGGTTTTCGCCTTGGATTGGATGAAGACTTTCAAATGGCTGGATGTTTCCAGGAGCTCATCCATGGATATACCACAGGGCTCGTTGAACCATATATGATGCGAGGTCTCCAACCGTTGGGACCGAATCGCACTACTCTGGAAGTGATCATACCCTCTCAAGTAGGGCTTACACCTGAAAAGTGGAAAGAAACAGCCACACTGTGCCCACTTGATTGGCCTTCCAACTACAGTCTGTTGCGATTGTGGCATACCAATGGAAGCCTTCATCAAACGGAAGCGCGACTCAGGAATCAACTGTCACACAGCCATATGTTTGCTGAGTGGACAGTGCATCTCCACAGATTTGCAGAGCGAGTTTTATTCCAGCAACCTGCAGTTTATGTAGCGGGACATGCCCTGCAAACCAACCTGCGGGAACGAAACTTCCCGGACAGGAAAGTCCGCAAGAGAGTCCCTCCTGAAGATCTGGACGAACATCAAAGGGCGATCCGAGCACTTCATCAGCGTGCTATTGCTCAGCAAGGAGTGAACCCAGTTTCGTTTGGACTCACCAACGAATGGAACGACACTATCACATCGGATAAAAAGCATTATTTGGAACACTTCACGAGAGGTATGACATGATCCCAAGCTTACCCCTGCTCGCACCACTTATACCCTTTCTGTGTCCACCCCCTCCCCCCCTTCCTCTTTTGTCTCATGTCGGTTTCACTCTCCATTGCTCCCTCACACAGTATTCGGCCTTTGTTTCATCAATAATGGTGGTGGGAGTTGACCTAAATCTCTGTTTGGTCCCCTCGTCATGTCTACTTAAGGTTCCTGTCCATACCGGTGTGTCTGTCCAAAGACGTGACAGGTGCACTGATATGCAGTAGGGGACACAGCTCTTCCTCATTTATAATTGTTAGGCTCATTATGTTGTACATGCCTGGCCCCTACCTATTCAGATCTCTCAACAGTTGGTAGCCGCATTTGTAGCCGTGTGTGAGTGCCAACTTAGGCATAACAGATCGGGCAGCATGATTTCTCTTTGCACTATGTTCAGAATGTGTTGTCCAGTCGAGAGCTTAGATTATACTAAGGTCGCCTCCACCATGAAGCCTATTGCACGAGCGCACGCTCTCGCAGCCTTTGCCTGACAATCATCGATGGGTAATGAAACTGTTGTTATTCTCCCCAGACTTAGTCTTGACGAGACACCCACTTTCCCACCTTTCCCACTAGTTAAGGTATCTGAATTAGTTGACTAATCCCTAGGTTTTGCCCTTAGCTCGCTACATTAGGTGTTGGTGCCTTGTTATCTGGTTCTGGTCTTTGTTGCCTGTTCCCTGCCGGACGTGGCCCTCCCTCCCCCTCGGATGGTCCTCTTTGGCGCCTTGGCCCAGGTTTTACTGGTCCCTCCCTCTGGGTATCGTTGCTTCCGGCGACGGCCTGGTTGCCTTGCCTCTGTGCGTGGAGTGTTTGTTGCGCATTGTCTCCCCTCCTCATCATGTCTCATGGCAACAAAGGCCTTTGGCCCTGTGTGGGGATCTTTCCCTCTACACCATGCTTCATGTGTTGTTGGGGGCTGTGTGCTCCCTCACTGAGGTATTCATCATTGTATGATCCTTGGCCCCTCTTTGGACTCCGCTAAGGCACTGTCGTACCCCTTCTAGTGCGTGTGTGTCCTTTCTCACTCTGTCCTCTGCTGCCTCCTGGCTCCTCCCCTCGCTTCCTCTGTGTGGCTTGTGGTGTTGTGTGTGTTGTGCTTTGGCCGCTCCCCCCTTTGTGCTTCCCCCCATGATGGCAGTTTTCTATTGGTTGGCTTTTTGTTGTTTGCTTTACCTGTTGCCTGGATACCGAGGTTACCGCTCTACACCATAACTTTTCGTTTCACCTTTGCTACATCAGACTCTTCTGGTAGTGACTAAGGATTTGTCCGAGGTGGGGCTTTTTTGTCACCGTCCCCCCCTCTCCTTGTTTCCCCTGTGAATTCGTTTGTTGTTTGGTTTGGTTGAGTCTTGTGGCTCTTTCTTTGGCTGTATTGGGAAGGGCCCTTCTCGCTCTGTTTTGTTTCTGCGTTTTTTCCGAGAGGGGCGGTAGATTCCCGATAGAGCCATGGACTAGGCTGCACTGCAGTGAGCTCTACTGGCGCTGTCCAGTTGTGCTTCCTGCTGTTCAGTCTGGAGCGCCCGAGTGCAGCAAAGCCTGCCCACATGGTTCGTTGTGCGGATATTCTGTACTGCCCTGGCAATGGCCCACTCGGTGGGAGAGAGTGGCCTCGTCTGGAAAACACAGCTAATATACGGTGCATCTGGTCCTCTCCACAGGACTTGCTGGGACGATGACGCCTAGTGACTTCTGTGTGAGACCTAGTGCTGATGCAGTGAACCACTTCAACCTCCATAGTTTAGGGGAACAAGTTTGACAGCAATGCGAATGCGACTTTTGCATACATAGCGGCAGTATCATACTGGAAGTGCTCACGAGCCCATGCTATGGTCGGAAGCCTCATCTGTCTGTCATGGCCGTATTGTGCCGGTCAGGCCTATAGCCACCTTTTTACCCACGGCCTTAGGGTCTTGGGCCCATTGCTATCTGACGGTTCCTGCGAGTGCTCACACCATTTTGCAGGCTGTCAAGTGCTCTCCTCCCCACTTAGGGGGGGAAATAGATTACAATCCCTTGCGGTGGTGCATATTGACAGGAACAGACTGCCGTGCATACGCTGAACGATACAGAGTGAACAGCAGCGATGCGAAGTTGCAATTGACAAGACGTCCATACAGGCGGCGATTGTCGTGTTACACATCAGTCTGCCTGCAATGTTGGATTCGCTTCTCTCTTCTCAGGTAAGACAGTCTGGACGATCGTGTACTATACTCTATGCACTGCCGCAATTAATTAGTTTGCATGTTTTTGAGGATGATACAGTGGCTTAGGTCACTGTATCCAAGGCAAATCTCAAGTTTTGGTTTTGGTTTTTTTGGTTGGGCCCTGCCCCGTTCTTTGTTGCTTCGCTGTTTTGCTTTGTGGCGAAACGCAAATCTGGCTGGGGGATTTGCGGGTCGTTTTTGGTTGCGTTTTTTGTTTTGTTTGATTTGTTTGTCGTGATGATTTGCCAGAGTTTTTGGACCACACGTGTCCTATACATTACTGCTTTTCACCGCTTACGCAATTGTAAGGACCGTGCCTAGTGCGATCGGCCAAATCGGAGGAAAAAAAAAAAATGGACGGCTGCTCTTTGTGATCTCGGGGATCCTGGCTGGGGGGATCCCTGGTTTCTGCATTGAGCTTTGTTGCTTCTTACACCCTCTGATTTGGCCCCTGGTGTTTTTGTCGTGGTTCTCTGTTTTCTTCTTGTTAGGGACCACTATCATCATGACACACAAGATGTCATCATGCATGAATCTCCATTGCTGGTAGCGATCCCACTTCTTGGTGTTCTTTTGGTTGTTTTGTTTTTGCTTGGTTTGCTGTTTTTTGTTGTTGCTGGTTTTTTGTTGTTTGTTTTTTTGTTGGGTTTGCTTGTTTGTTTTTGTGGTTTGTTTTGTGTTTTTGGTTTTCTTGCTGGGATTGCATACTGGACTGCGTACAGGTCCATTACCAGTACTTTTGTGGCTATCGACAGTTGACAGCCTTGCACGATAATCTCAATTCATCTTTTGCTACGATCGAACGTGTGTAACGACCTGGCGGAAGCCATGAAGGCGTTGGACGGAAAAAAAATCAAGCTTTGGGAGGATTTTCTGGACCGCCTGGAGCGCTGCCTCAATGTCTGGGACATGTGTAGGCGAGGGCAGTCCGACTGTTCGCCTGGCATATTCGTCAGCAAAGTATAGTCGGCACAATTTGGAAACCCACTGGCTTGGTTTCTCCATATCGATCGTGATCTTAGCCAGGGGCCATGGGTCGGGTAGCGTGGATAAGCAATGCAGTAACTCTGAAGTTAGTTCTGGGGATATAACTGGGAGCGCCCCTCCTTGTGGTCGATAATCTGCAGTTGCCCCTGCTGTGCCCTTGCTCATTTGTGTGTGGATGCGGGCCGCCTTGTGCACTTCTTGTATGGTGGACTCATATTGGTTGACCATAGCCCTTAAGTACTTGCATGTGCGGACTGCTGCCCTCCTTGTGTTTGGCCCATCTTCGGCCTGATTCTTAGCAGCTGTCGCAAGGATGTCTCTCGCTTCTTCTTCCGGCGACCGAGTAGGTTCTGTACCAGGTGCAGGTGCAGTCAGAGCGATATCTTGGACTGGCGCCTCTTTAGTGCGTGGCAGGTGGCCGGGGATTGGTAGCGTTGGGTGTACCCGCCATCCATCAAAGAAGTAGATACCTGACAAAGGCAGGATTTCCTGATCTGGGCCGGTCTGCGCCACAACTTGCCCAGTACGCGCCTTGTACAATCCTGAAGGCAGGCCTCGATGACATGTCAAACATGTTCTCCTTGTGTCAGTGGAGCCCGGCCTTGCTGCTGCCTTTGCTATACGGCCGTTTTTCCATCATTTCCTTTCACGGCCTAGGCGATCCCCCAACTTGTGCGTCTGCTTTTCCAGTCGGTGGGGATTTTTGCCATTTCTTTGGCCCAGTGTGGGAATGGGGTTGCCGCGGCACCCTCTGTTCTGACGGGCCACTAGATTCTTAGGCACGCCACCGTTGCTGTGCCTAAGATTTCTGGTTTGTTTTTGCGCTGTCTTGTGGCCAGTTGGCACACGTGCATGAGCCACGGTGCAGCTGGTCTCATCTTGTAAGTTGTCAAGTCGTATTCGAGATCATACAAGTCATGCACATCAACCGAGGTGGGAAAGGGTGTGCGATCAGCCGCATAGGCATACAGGACAACTTCCGGGAACGGGAGATTCTGAACAGGAATCCATTTATGTTGAGCTGCTAGGCCTGTCTTGACTTCTTGGAGGCGATCTCTGTTCAGCCAGCCAAGATCTGACCCTCGAACCAATATCAGACGGTATCTCGCTCGCTTCACCTCGTTGGTTTGCTGGTCCTGGTATTGGTTGGCGATTGCGAGGGGAGGGAATTCCCATGCGGGTGTTGAATTCAGCGACCATCTCTCATCTGTGCAAGATTCTCCTGTTCTGGGTTGGCATCGAAGTCAGGCCATTCCCATGTCGTCTCTCCTCTTCGAAGGCCCCGGATGCCATATGCTATGGTCGCAACCACCTGAGCCATGCCCATAAGCCCCATCATGTCTAACGGGGAGACCAACAGGGTCAAGGATTTTGAACGGGTGAGTCCGACAGTGATTCGGCCAAGGCAGTCTTCCGTATCCTCCGTAGGGGAACCATTGGAGTAGTACTTCGTGTTCAGGAATCCAATACTGAGCTGGGCTACGATTGCTACTTGTGCTATTTCTCCTGCTGAGTTGGCTATTGTTTCTACACGGAGAGTGCGGGCCTTCTTAAGCACTGAACGGTTCAAGTTATTCTTGTGGTCTGTTGCAGTGGTCATTACGAACAGCCCATCGGCAAACCCGGCATTCCTGGGGAAGGGGGAGAGCACCTCTGACACGAGCGTCTCTAAGTCTGTCGCTACTAGCCCATTAATTCTAGCATTGGTGTCCCAAAGCACGAATTGAAACCCCGGTGGCCGGTCTGGAAGTCCTCCGGAGGCAAAACTTCCCAGTTCCCACATGTCGTTGATGAGTCTGCAGAGATCAGGGTATCTAACTGCCACTACTGAATGATATGTCACAGGACTAACTCTTGAGCTAGACGGGAGCATCAATCCCCAGGCATGGATGTCGCTTACTCCTGCGGTCTGAGAGTTTAAAACCGCTTGTATGTCACCGGCCATGGGTAGGAGGGTAGCGGCATGCTGCAACATCCAGGCAAGGCGCACCAGGGACCGTGGAAAGTTGACTGTTGTGCCTGCCAGTAGTTCTGCGTCCACGAATGTGGGGGGTTGTCTTTGCTCATGTGGCTGGGCGGCTTCAAATTGTGCTCTCAGGCCTGGAAGGACAGCATTGGCCGCCTTTAGGTCTTCGGTAGCTTGTGGCGAGAGTTGGCTTGTCCATAGCTGACCCAACGTGTTCTGGCCTCGACGGAGGATTTGGCTGAGGGTAGTTAGACCTTCATTGGATGAGCCGTCCAATAGCCGGATCATTGCATCTGCTAAATTAGCTGGCATATAATAATTCCGGTCACTTCGCAGCCCATGTTTTTTGGATAAGAGGAGTTGTCGGGATCGTTTAGCGTTACGGGCTGCACGATCAATGCCTCCTGGCGTCTGCTCTGAATCTCCCTTCCACAGGACTAGGGGTTGTTGCCTCATCAGGCTGATGACTGCAATTTCCCGGTCAGTGCCATATTGTTGCCCTTCATCAATGACCATGAGGGAAAGCTCTTGCATGAAACCTCCTAGCGTGGACCATTGCATGGTGAGATCCTGGCCTACCGTACCCCCTGTAGCCAACACTAGCTGGCACTTGTTCAGCATTTGCCTTCTTTCTCTCGGATGAATATCGAATTTAGTATGGGAATAACTGCTCTTGTTACGTTCTTGGTCCCCCACCAACCTACCTATGCGCCCAAACACCCCCGACGGGGGGTCGAGCCATAGGAGCAGGTCAGCAAAGGATCGAGTGCCTGAGTTTTCCTTGCATATAAACAATATCTTGAGGCTGTCAGTGGTGTCGATTTCAATCAAGGCAAGGATGAGGACTGCCATCGATTTTGACTTGCCTGCACCAAAGAGTCCTTGAATACACAGGTCTAGCCGATTGGTGAGTAACGCCATTGTCACTGCACATAGCGTGCCCAAGACATGTCCGTCTAGTTCGGCAGCGAAGGAAAGTGCAGTTGTGCGGGTCCATTGATGGGGTTCGCCCTCCACATGACATGGGATAAGGACCAGGCGTAGCAACTGCCCGCACAAATGTAGCAAGTGTGATCGTTTGTTGCCATCCATTCCTTCAACTGCTGTTTGGACATTATAGATGCCTAGGCCAAGGTGGTACCTGCAGGGGGGAGTCTGTGCGACAGCAGTTACCTCTCTGGTGGGCTTGGTGCATCCAAACATCCACATAGTATGGAGGAAAAAGGTGCCTGGCCTCCGTCCCCCTTAACGGTAGCATCGATGGGTTCCAGGCTTTGGCCAGAGGCAAGATACCAGTCTTGAAGTACCAGGAATTGTTCTTGGGCAAAGAATCGATGGATCTGGGGTTGCACTGCCTGTGTATTCGGGTGGCAGGCAGTTCATCCTTGCTTTTGGATGAGCGTGGCGTGATGGCAAGGACTAGCCCAAAAAGGATTTGCAGGTTTCTGACGTCGCTCGCTGGAGCATCTGTGGTTCCTACCATTGCAACAAGTCTTCCCATGCCTATGGGGCTAACTTTGTGGTGGTGTGCCTCACTTGCCAGGAGGCTGAAGACTTCTGTTTGGCCTAGGCTCGGGTGTCGGAACGCGAATGCATCCTGTCCTCCTTTAACTCTCCAGTGACCAAACTCACTGCCTTTGAAAAGAAATTCGAATGCAATTGGTTGCCATGGTTCACGAATTGGTCCAGCACTCTGCATTGTAAGCCCCGTCTCATTGTAGCCTTCATTGGGGCTGAGCATTGGCAGATAGTAGTCTAGCATGTAGACAGCCACAGGCAGTTGTAGGGTGCCAAGGAAGTGTTGAACCATGGTTGTATAAGTGAGCAATTTGGCCCTAGACGCAATGCTGACTGTCGCCAATGAGGCCAAATATTGAGTTGCATCTTGCTCCGTTCGTACCTGTGAGTTGTGTATGGCAATATGGCTGACCAGTGCCTGGGTTGTGGTCTCTGGTAACTCGCACATCATTGCTAACTCACGAAGGAGACGCTTAGCTGCCTGTGGGAGTTCAAAGCTGCACCATGGTATCAACCGCAGGGGGGCTTGTGAGTAAACTTCAAAGGGAAGCACCCCTGGGGTACTCTCCAACTGTGCTATGTCCTGTCGTCCCTCTGGAAGGGTAACTCGTGTCCAGTGCGGGTAGTTGTGTTGGGCAGTGCCTAGGTATACTCGCCACCCTGTGATGTGTGTGATTGTGAACCCCTGTTGTTGGAGCAGCCTCATGTCTTGATTGGACGGGTTCCAGACGCACAGTCGATCATCTGCATGGTGGATGAGGTGTACCTGTCGGTGATGGGACAGTCTGTGTGTCGTTAGGAGCGATGGCGGCAGAGCAATGGCTGCTAGAACTGTTTTGCCTTCAATGTCTGGGAATTCAGCAAGGATGGTTTCCCATACCATTCCTGCATACGAGCCTGCACTGTGCCCTCGAATGAAGAGGGAGCCTACCATGTAACCTGTTAATTTGAGATACTCCACAGAACGGATTTCGGGGGGCAGGCACACTCCGACCAATGGATGCGCAACCAGCAGTTTGGTAAAGAGTCGCAGGCCGTGCTTGTACCCTGGCCATGGTGGTTTCCTGTGCGCCGGGGTGATGGGACAGAAACGTAGGAGTTTCATGGCACGGCTGATGATCTGTGCTTGCAGTTGGTGGGCGTCGGGCACTCCGAGAACATGGCACCAGGTGTGGGCACCAATTGGGAACATGGCTATATGCAGTAACAAGTATTCTTGTGTGTGGGCGGTTCCTGCAATTGTGCCAGCTCTCGCATTCCAATCATCCTGCTTGCTGAGAGATGGTCCGTAAACATGTGCTTCCTTTCTGCAAGCTAGCAGTACATCCCACTCTTCGTCGAGTTCTCCTCCACCCAATCCAGTGCACTGAACATCCAGGGACCCTGGGTCAGTGGGATTGAGTTGCCAGGTAGTGTTATCCATGATAATGATCTTCCAATCAGTGTATTGAGGATCGGCATGGCTGGCAAGAACTTCGTTAATGGCCAGTTCTGCATTGCTAGGGTCAATTCCCAGTCGTTTTTGCAGTGCCTCAATAAGAGGGAGGATCTGGGCAGTGGGCAGTTGGAGGCTAGCTTGCTGTCCGCAGAGGACGTGGGCGGTCTGGCAGATCTGGGGCCAGGGTGTGTGGTCGTTGTTGTAATTAGGGACTTCCACTGGCGTCCAGAGGCTTTGGAGCAGCAATACTTGCGTCTTGGTAAGGCTCCGCTGTGGTGCGACGTGTGGTCTTGCTACAAATTTACTTCCTCTGACGAAATCGCAGCCTGTGGGGTGTGTCCATAGCGGGGGTGCCTCGTCAACCCCTATGAGCGAAACGGCAAGTGGTTGCAGCCCTTTACTTTGCCACTGTTGGAGCTTTTGTCCGAGGCCGACTTTGCTCCCATGGAAGGCATGTACTACGGGTGGAAGGCTGTACCCATTATCTAACTCCTTGCTTTGGAATAGCTTGTCCCCCGGGAGGCAGAGTATGGGGAAGTTGGCCGGAAAGACAGACATGGGGGAGAGTGCTCCCTGTTCGAAGATGGGACGGGCCCAGGTGAGGAAGGGCGGGGTTCGCTGGACAAAATCCGGCCGTAAGTAGCGACCATCTCCGTGACGCGGCCATTCTCCTTGCTCAGGGATAGGGAATGCAATGATTCCAGCCCATTCACCTAGCATTGCCCAGGCATGTGTCCAGTCTAGTGGGGTTCTGGCCTTACATCCAAGTAAAGGGGTAAGAACTAGTCCGCCTCTTATCGCTTCCGCGGGGTCTTCTGGCACAGCTGTGGTGGCTAGGAAATTGGCTCGACTGTTGCAAAGTGCGACGACCCATTCGTCCGCCGATCTGCTGTTGGCTGGATGGACTATTCGTCTTGCTTTGAGGGCATCGGCGGCATCGCTTGGTGGCATGCTAGCATCTGAGGTTTCCTGGTCCATATCGACATCTGTTGCGCAGGTCGGAGCATGTCCTGTAACTATAATCAATCCAGCATTGAGTTCTGCTTTTGCTTCGGTTGTGAGCAGGACTGCCGGCGGGCATTGGCTGGAACTGGCCATAGTACAGTGCTGCATTGCCTCGGCTCTGCTCGCCTTATCTGTCATGAGATTGACCATTTCGGCTATCTCAAAGAGCGAGGTGGGCACACAATCAGAGTCCGTGAGGGCAAAGTTCACAGTGGGAAAGACCCATGAGACCTGAGAGACCCATGAGAGGTTGTCTACAATCCACTGGAAGAGTGTCCTGTGATGGACCTGGCTGGCTGCGGGGCGGCGGATTCCATTCCCTTCGTCCACCATCACTGTTGTGTATGTCAGGGGTGCTCGAGGCATTCGACGGGAGCCTACGTCTGCCCACTTCCAATTCTGCTTAATGTCATCCATACCAAGTGGGGTTTCAATCTCTTTCTCCGACAGGAAAAGCTCGTCCAGTTGGTGGCTTATTCGCAGGATGCCCTGGACATCGGAGAAGTCAATGGGCGCGGCAATTTCCCACTCCTCTCTTGGGGGAGGCTCAGTTCCTTGTAGGAAGTAGGGAGTGTCATCCTCAGCCTCTAGAGCATCGAAGTAGATCGATGGGTCACTGTCAGCTGACGCATCCTCGCGGGTTTTTTCTGTGATGCATGGCACCGTTGGCTCTATGTCTGTATCCGAGTCGTCAGGGTCATCCGTCGCCAAGGAAATGAACCTATTTGCTGTCATGAGCTGCTGTATCATTCTGGCGTGGGCGTAACCCTGAACAACCGGTACCCGGTGTCAGGTTCCCAGTGTACAACTAGGACTGTGAAAGACTATCAAGGCGGTAGGGTTCAAATGTTACCAATGAATCAGCGGAGCTAGGGAAACCCCGAACACCCGGTACCCGGGGTCGGGGGTTCTCGTTGCAGGGCCAATTCAAGTGGAGTTTTAAAAATACAGATTGAAGCTTATCTATCGCCTTGAGGTGCGAATTGGGTGGCTTATGGCTGACCTAGCTATAGAAACTAGTAGAGCCGCAAAAGCTGCAGTGAGAGACACATTATACAATTACAGATGTTGGAAGCATTCTTCACTAACAATGCATCAGCACCAACGAAAGCAGGATTCAAATGACCGGAGACGGAAGGACATGGGACACAAGCCTGACAAGACCAAACAAGTGAAGTACACCAATAGAAATCCCCTTACACTACCTTGGGGGGGTCATATTGAGTTGGTAAGCCCCTAAAAGTCCAACAAGTTTGGGGGGTAACACCCTGGCACTCAACTGCTTTTCTCTTGGCGCAACTGTGGAGTATGGCGACAACATAAGCCGGCACTGATCGGGTGATCTCAGAGCAGTCATATGCACTCCGTGCTAGCTGGCTGCAAGTTCATTCAATCAATGATTTCCATTTCTATATCTACGATCGGCGAAGCCTGAGGAGTATCTGGTTCCTGGCCATCTTGTATTGTCTTGAGGCGTTTCGTGATACGCCATAGGTTCTGACGAGCACTGGCTAGTCGCGTTTCGTGATACGCCACTTTCTCACTGGCTGCCCTCTGCAGGTTCTGCAATGTAGGAATGTCCGCTGCAAAGAGGTCAACCTCCTGGCCGGTTTCGCAGGCAGGTTCAGGGCTACTAGCAACAACGGTGTCAGTGGCTTGCGTGTCTGGCGATTCATTTGGTGTGTCAACAAGCGTGGATCCCTCTGTCGGTATCTCCTTGTCAACACTAGGTTGCTCCTGTTTCGGAGGCTGCTGCTGTTCAGCTCTGATTTGCGCTGTGGGATGAGGGGAGTGTGTGGATAACGCACCGGTACCCGGGGTATCCGTCTCTGGTTCACGTGTGGCTGGCGGTGACGGTGGCGCTGGTCTCTGGTTGAATAATGATTGTGCACTGACCTTAGGGGGCCGATGGCTCTCTTGGTGAAAAGACACCTTGTAAGGACCGAGCCATAGTGCGACATCGGCCACACTCGAGGAAAAAAAAAAGAGAGGGGCACAAGACACCTGGCCACAAATGCCATCGTCCTCCTGCTCGTGCTTACGCCATCTGGTACTTGCTCCTGCTCTGAAGTTGGGCACGTGAACAAGTACTCGTGAGTGGACTCTGAGAGGCTGGGTTAGTCTACAGTGTACAGTAAACGCGACTTTTTGTTGTCTTTCTGGCAACCAGGTAGGTCGCATGTCTTACGCTTCTGGGTGGTTTTTAATTCGTTTGCTGCATGACTTTGTCTTTATTGCGACACAGTGGGTTTTTACCACTGTGTCCTTAACAAATCTCTTGTGGTTTTTCTTGTTGGACTCTTGTCCCGTTCGCTGTTTGCTTTGCTGTCTTTCGGATGGTGAGACGCAAATCTGGCTGGGGGATCTGCGTCTTGCCCTGTTTTTGTTTGTTTCTGTTTTGGTTGTTTTGACTGTTATGCTTTGCCAAGCTTCATGTGACCACCAGCGTCCATGTAGCAGTTTTCTAACTCGCTGCAGTGCAGCCTGATCCATGGCTCCGGCCGGCTACAACCTACTCCTCTTACAGAATAAGAAGTAAGTGCCAGAGGGACCAAGCAACAGAACAGCCAAGCCGAAACAACAAAACAAACGAATTAACCGACAAGCTCGAAACCATGCTGCGTGGGTCTCATCCATCGGTGAATATTTTCTTCCAGCCGGACAATCTTGGTGCGTTGCCGGCTTTGTGGCTGCAGGCGAAATTGACTATCTTGCTCTTCCATCCAAGACAAATTTGCCCAGTTGTTTGTGACCATTGCAGCAGAACTGTGGTTGCGAGGGCGGATTGACACCCTAGAAACAGTTTTTCAGGCTGCGGCCAGAAACTTACTTTTTGCCATGTAATTTCCTCACCAGACCCCTCAAGGAAACTCCTCAAGGAAACTTACTGTTCGGCTGGCCGAAGCATTGGCGAAATATTTATGCTCGCTGATGAGACGTGCAGAGACACTGGCGACCCCGAAACAGAATGCCTGCTGTACGCCACATACTGGTTTCGGCCGATATTGTCAGAGTTGATTGGTGAGCTTGCAGCAGGTGAGCTCGTAGTCGATGAGCATCGAAATAGTGGATGCCCGGTATCACAAAGAGCTTTCTGTCCTTAAGGGCTTGGTGGAAGAACACTTTCGTGCCTCGTTGTCTATGAACAAGCAGAGGGTATCCGTTATGGGAAGCACACAGCCAGAGGGGCGAGCGGTATCCATCCGCAGCATAACCATACAGGTATTCCCGATCAATGGAGCACGGGAAGAACCCGCTGGCCGTGAGGCGATGATCTCGGCCATGAGATGCAAATGTGGCTAGGACCTCAGGTACCAGGCGCAGTCTGGACTTTTGGGCTACTACAGCCGATATCGTCTCAAGGAGCGCTCTCCATTAATGGTGACAATCATGGCGATGGCGAGGGGGGGCTTGTCCAGCGAGGTAAAGGGGACACCCAGGTTCCACTCTAAGACGGCTGCTGCATCTGATGGAACGAGAGCAGACTCGTGTGAATGTATCTGTCCAGCCTTAAGGGTGTAGTATCCATAATGGTATGCCAGCGTCTAGGCCATCCCTGCCATCCCTGGCATGTCAAGTGGGGAGACAATATAGGTATGCTGTATGGCACGTGTTAGCGCCACCGTCGCTCGCCCATAGCAATCCTCTCTGTCATTGGCAGAGGCACCTCTTCTCCCTCCACTAAGAAAGCCACACCCTGTCTGCACAATAACTGCAATACGGGCTGTGGCGCCAGCAGCAGAAGAAGTGGTAGTAATCCGCAACCGTCCTAGCCATGCTGTTTGGATGGACCGCTGTTCGATTGCACAATACTAGTAGCTGCGCGGTGGCTCCTTGGCTCAGGTCTCGATGACGTCTTTGTAGGTAGGTTAGTTCTTCAGAAGACGTGCTAGATTCTTTTTCTGTACGGGGCAGTAGCAAGAGAGCTTTCTGTGCTTGACTGACTTCATAGCTCGCTGTGATCGTGCAGCTATCCAAAATGCAACTAGAGTAAGCTTCACGGGTGACCAGGAGTTTCTGGCACGCTTTCTCAAAAGTTTGGTGGCAGTCGCAATTTCTTCACCTGTAACTTGGCACAATGTCAGCTGGGCAATTGATTGGACATGCGGAGCGCAACTTGTTCCATCTCGGATAAACGGCAAACTGATGGCAAATCGCAGAAAAAATCGGTCATCCACATCAATGACCGTGATAGTGTTGACTCTTTGTCACCACCATTGTGCACTTCTGCACCTGAACAACCCGTGACCAAGCGCGTTCGCTTCGCCACCGGCTCACTCGGACGACTGTCGTCCATGATGGCAGCGGTTGCACCACGCTTGATGCAGCCAAACGTGAACATCTGGTACGCTTTCTCGCAGCTCACCTGATGTCAAGCACCTTGCTTGTGAGCAGTTGCAAAGGCATGCCTCTTATAGCAACCTTTCTTGCAACACATGCAGCCCCTCAGGGCACTAAACTGCTTGAATGCAAAACACAGGGGCAAACCTTCGTCATTGCAGGGGACGCATCCGACCAGCTTCAGCGCAGCCGTTGCTTAACCAAAGGGTAAATCCGGATGTAAGAGATGACATGCCCATAGCAGACTTCACCGCAGCCTCTTCATCGAGAAGATTCGGCCTCTCTAAGAAGACCACACAAGCAGAAGTGCCACAATCTCGGTTTCAGTAGCGTGATCTTAGCGGATGTTACCAACGTGGGAGACCCACTGGTAATACCCGTACACATAGCCCATGCTACCTTTTCAATTGGTTTGTTTGTTTCAAAAAAAAAGGGGGGGCCAACATGGGAGACTCATGACTGGCCTGTCGTACCGTACAACGCGAGCTACGCGCTGAATGGCTTGTCCCTCCCCCTCCATCTCCTTGGTTGTGATTTTGGTTTTCTGTTGAGGGTGGGGGTCTTTTGTTTCCGTGTTTGGTGGCAGGAGACTAGAATGATGTCAAAGTACATCTCGCCATGGCACTTGTCGCTGTTATGCTCAATCTTCGCGCTGATGCACTCAGCAGCTTACAGCGGGGATAACCAACGTGGGAGACCCACGACTGGTAGCAAAGCAGCCCACTGCCTGTCAACCAACTAGTGCTACAGCTGTCCATCTGACACAGCCTGCCACTATCGTCATTTTCAGCATTTCCACTCACGTACGGTGGCAAATGAAAAAAGAGGACCTCATCTCTTTTGAATTTTCATGCACAAAATTTACCCAAAAGGAGACCTGAAAAGTAGAGACTGCAAAGGTTCTTTTGCCGCCATCCCATTTCAGACAAACATCGAGAAGAAATCAGCTTTGAGTCGATAGTGCGACGGAATTTCCACATTCTCACAGTCACATCAATTTTGAACTTGAAGTCTCCCAACAGAAGTGCAAACCTGAGCCCATGCGTTGAGCTTGTTCCATTTGATGTGAAAATAGGGCAACATGGGTGCTTCTGCAGTTGCCATAAAAGCCAGGAAAATGATCCACTCATCTTGCCGGGTCGGTTCAGACCCACAAAAGCTGTGTTTGAAGAGACGCAACAGCAGCTGAGGACGAGTGGGTGCGTGGCCCTTTTTCAGCCACGGATTTGGATCTGAAAATGATGGTTGTTGGGTGCCATCCAAACGTTTCAGTGCGGCAGGGATTCTGAATTTTTGATCAACGCCTCGGTCACCTCCACAGAGAAATTGCAGTTGTTTGGTTTGGATGAAGTGGGCAACACTGCGACTTTTATTAGCTGCGATAGCCGATGACTTTTTGGAAAATTTGTGGTGCGACCAGGCCGTACGCTTCTTTAAGGGCCCCTGGAGTGACATCATGGGATTTGAAAAGCGCTTACAAGCAACTTGCAAGGCATCCTGATGACAGCTGGGCATCTATTTTGGCAGTGTGGAATTTGGAAACTTCTACAGTGAATACTACAAGTCGTGTGCACTGCTCTTTTGGGTCCATATGTGCAGTCATGGCATTCAACCAGATGGTACGTGCCCTCAGATTGATTTTTATTTGAGCTGTTTTATGTGATCAACACAAATTTCTTTGATGATTTTTGTCGGCTTGAGCGGAGTGAGCTGTGCGATTCAGCATGGCAGACTTTAGAATTGGTTATGCGCCTCTTGGGATGGAGGATCTCAATGTCAGAAGTTGCAAAGGAGTTCAACCTTCTTGGTGCTGTGGTTGACCTGTCAAGTGCAACGCAAGGAGTGGTATCGGTGCACAACAAGCCGTCCAGAATTTCGGACTTGCAAGAATTGGTCAACAACATTTGTAATAGTCAATAGTCAGACCGTGGCTATCTCGAGTCTTGAGACCCTCAAGGGTCGTCTCCTCTATGCCGCAGGGCATACGTTTGGAAGGTGTACCCAGTTGGCAATTCAATTGATATCCAGGGTTGCTCGACGAGGTCCTCTCGTACTTCTTGATGACCACCTGAAGGATGTCATTGTGAGTGCCATGCACTGCTTGGTACATTCTAAACCACGGAGAGTGGAAGCTTGGTCTGGAAGGGTTCCAATCCTTTTATTTACAGATGGTGCTTGTGAGAACGAAGGCGAATTGGTGACACATGGTGCAGTGTTATTTGACCCGGAATCGAATCTGGCACTGATGTTTGGGGATGAGATCCCGTCAGAATGGACAGCAAAATGGAAGTCAGAAGGACGCAAACAGCTGATTTGTCAGGCTGAACTTTTCCCGGTGATCATAGCAAAGAATACTTGGAAGGATACCTTGAGGGGGCGTTCAATCCTTTGGTTCATTGACAATAATTCTTCACTTGCGGCGATCATCAGATCGTACTCACAAGTGTTTTAAAACAACTTTGAGATGTTGTGATTAATGCCCGGTTTGGATCACAGAACTTCAGTGCCTGCATTGGTACTCCAGAGTAACCGTACGATTGCCAATTCGAGTGACGACCCGTCACGACGGTTTTCGAGGAACTGACAGGACAAGGCTTTTAAGAGATGACACCATATACAATCTCCGAATCGGGTAAAACGGGGGGGCAGGCGTGAGATATGAAGATGTCTTACGCATAACACGAAAGCGTGCCGACTCCCCAATTACCTAAAGGTGACAAAAAAAAGAATGAATGCCCGTTCTTTCAAGATGTCAGCTGTGTGTGATCACTTTCATGCTGTGCATTTGTTCCACCGGCGTCACGTTGTTTTATATACATATATATATATGTATATACTTACTTGAGTGTTTGTATATATATATATGTAATATATATATATATATTATATATATATATATATATTTGTTTTATTATTTGAGTTTTGATTTTGTAAGCAACGCGCAACCAGGGACGCAAGCGTAAAGGTAGAGGTGAGCTTTGGTTTGAT
>CAMXCT020000548.1:197771-238268 GCA_947184155.2 Cladocopium goreaui | reverse complement strand
ATTTTTTTGTTGCGATAAACAAATAGGAGGTTGATAAAAAACTGCTCCACAACATTACCATTGTGTTACTTCCATTACCATATCTAGACTTAGACTAGTGACGTGTCTCATACCCTGCTTCTGCCATCACCTTCTGAATGACTGCACCATTGCTGTCGTCCTCTGTGGCATCACCTACATCAACATTCTCCATCACAAACCACAATGGTTTGGTATGCTTGATGGTCTGCATAGTGCCATCGAAAGTTCGATAGGAGCTAGAGTCCTGGAAGCCAATGGTCATGAATGAGACTAAGACCATATGTTATGACGATCTATTCTTGACTTGTAACCAGTGTATTTCAATGTGTAGCAGTACCAAATCAATACGATGTAAAGTGATCGGATACCGCAATAAAATTTCGGATCTAGTTTCTGAATCGAAAGGATGTTTGCTTGTAATGAACGAATCATACTATGATGTAACACTGTTGACTTTTGTGTAATGTAAATATTTTGATTTTAGGCTTAAGATATGAAAAAATAGGACAATGGTTGTATCTTTTGCAAAATGCATAATGTATAATGTATATGGCATATGGTATCTTGGCCGTCAATGGTTATATTTGTTAACATACCACATACAAAATAACTTGGTTGTTTGTCAAAAAACACAATGAATAATCAATATATTATAATATATCATCAATGATCAATATCAATCACTAGAACCAATTTGTCAAGTGTCAAAATTGTTGATTCCCGGCAAAGAAAAGATCAATACTAAATGAAGCCCTGATTTTTCTCAGCCATCGCTTTCTTGAAGCTTGCACCCTCATTCTGCAGTTTAGACATTGATTTGCATGAAAAGCCGCTGCCCAAGCAAAAGAGATGCAACGGCAAATCCTTAGCTCTCTGGTATCATTGACTCATACTGACTCAGTAAAAACAAATCACCTATCACTAAGACTATAACCATGTCATCTGCATCAAACAACTGGAAAAATATTAATCTTACTGACTCTTACTTTACTTAATCACTACTGCTTATAAGCAAATGATATCATTCCCTCCGCTCATTGTTTGTCGCCATTACATAACAATGTTGCAGCTTCGTAACACATGCTTTCTCATGTGCAACGCAATGTCGCTCGGTGTTGTTGTCCAAACATGTGACATCTTGGAACAAACATGTGGAGCGATCCAGAACCTACTTGATCAAGTTCGCTTGCTTGAATTTCTCACACTCGCATGCCATTGTCACATTCACCTTAGATGAGACATGTCATTGAACCATGGTCATTGCCTTTTTGGCAGTGAACCACTGACAACAACACCAACACCAACAATAAATTAATAACAACATCATAAATGAAAATCATATTCATATATATATATATATTATATACTTTATATGTTTAAATATCAAAACATAAAACAATCACAAATCCATATCAGCATCAACAATTAGTATGATCGAATGACTAAAAACTCATCATCATCGTGTACTGGCAGTCTGGTCGACAATGCATCAGCAACATGTTGGAAACACATCTCGAATGTACCACATCCTGTGCATGTGCTAGCGATTGCCCATGATCGACGAAGGTTAGCAATCTTCTCTTGCGTACCCGGAATGTCCATTGCACGGGCGACCATCGCCTACACATGAGGAGAAATTGTTTTGGATTCAGTGAATTCTATCAAACTGGTTCTTGGAAATGTTGTTTTTGTAAAAACCGATATGTATGTATATATGAAAAATTAGTGTATTATTTATATATATATATATCAAACTACAATAAAACATCAAACCTATATTCAAAGGAATGACAAACCAACATAAGTATACTGTCACAATATGTACATAACTAAAAGACTAACTGTAATTAGATCAAGAACGCAAATCCGGCCTGAGCATAGCTCTGCATGATTGCGTCAGCTGTAATATCAGGTTGTATCCCATCCTGAGAGCAACGGTGGATATGGATATGACCGAACACAATCAAATGTCTATGTTTTTTGTTCGCACATTTGTATAGTTGTATGTATGTATGTATGAATGAATGAATGAATGAATGTATGAATGAATGAATGTATGAAGGTATGACTGTATGAATCTATGAATGTATGTTTGTATGAATGTATCAATGTATGACTATATGAATGTATGAATGTATGCATGGATGTATGTATGAATGTATGTATGCATGTATGTATATATGTAATAATATGTTTATAATATATATATGAATATATATAATATATACATACATATGGCGTAAGCAATAAGTATAATATATGTATGTGATTGTATAGGTGTGACTCATGTTTAATGCACTTGAAAAAAGTCCTGAAACATCAACAATGATCAATGACGTTTAGGTTTCAACTACCGGAACTGCAAAAACAAATAAACATTAGAAACAAAGACAAGCCTCTGGTATGGAGTCAGGGGCGTCTTCCTCATCAGTCTCCAAAAACTCCTGGCATAAAGGGTCAGCTTGAATTAACATAAACACAATCGTAAAGCTAAATAGTAAGTTGAATATATACTGCTAGACTTACTAGACTGTCGACTAGGCTACAAACATAGAATTAATTTATATTAATTAATATTATTGGTTATTGATAATGATGATAAGTGATTCATTAGAAATAAATTACGTCCGTATTATTAATTAGTCAGATGTCTATCCAAGTTCATTGAAAAAATAATAACAAGAATACTATATGACTATATTGAACAATGAAAATAATTAGATTATGTCAAACAATTAAATGTGGAATGTGGGAGGTGGTGCGTGGTGACACATCCCAGAAAAAAGGTGTGTGCGTATGGTTTGTTACGTGTAAACTAGCAATATTATATAACTATGCATGTATATAACTATAATTAGTTGTTTTATATATTGTATAAATTGGTTGATAGTTGGCCCATATCTTTTGAATGAATGTACTATAAGTTGTCGTTGAATTTGAATGTAAACCCGTTGGCACGTTTTGGTTGGCCCGCTGTTTCCATTGCTGACTGGTTTCCTGTGATTCATACGGCGAACTGAGTTGATATGACAGAGCGACGTCCAGCACATTCTTGATGCTCTGGATGTAGTTCGTCTGGTCTGTTACCTGATGATGGCGACAAATTATCTGTGGCTATGTGTGTTCCCTTTGTAAATAAGTTCGTTTTGATTGACATCATCTACACTTACTTCAGAAACAATATCACAATGAGAAGAACAGACTCTATTTGGAATTAAAATCATGAAACATGGGTCTAACTCATCTGATCAAAGTAGTTGTTGTTTATTTTCGACAATCAACAAAGTTTCAAGTTCAAATCTCTTCAACTCGCCTCAACCGAAGAAAACTTGGTGATGAGGTTCTTGATGCATGACCATACAGAAGTCCAGGGGATTCCGGTATCAGGTGCAAATGCAGCTGAACTGTCTTCCTCGATGAGCTTCCATGCCTGACAGTGCACAAGAACAAATGGAGTTAACCTACTGTCTTGATAAGAATTATAATGATGATTGGTAAGTAATCTCATATTCCATAGGATTTTACCTGGTCAGTATCAATGATTATATACCAGCCAGTACTAGCAACTGATGATGGCAGTATCAATGTGATCTTTGGGATGTGTTATTAACGTGCCTTGAGGTTCTTCGCAAAAAGGTCCTTGTTGGTGATCATGGTCGCTGATAACTCCTCACAATGTGCTTATTTCACACCAAGTGCTGATAATCAAAATAATACACTGTGATTGAAACCAAAGTCACTGCTGATGCTGAATATACCACATACATGGTGCATCTCATATGAAAGAACAAAATACAATATCATACCGACACTCACATGATATATCTGAATTTCATACGAACACCCAAATAAATTAGTTGAAAGGTAATGCCAGAAATATCATAATGAATCACATTAGCTATTTCTATTGCCTCACCCTGTCCTCAAAGCTGTCAAACAGCTCTACCATGTCTTGTAGAAGACGAATTTCGGAAACTTGAGCTTGATCTGAGCATGCCTGATCGGCGTCACTAATGGCAATATCTTGCAACAATGTTGTTAGAGTTTTTTATCATCATACAGTCATACAGCCATACAGTCATACATATCATATGATATACTTTTACAGAAACGTGTTATATAATTTGAATATATACAATTATATTTATATGTGTTAGTTATGTTATAAGTTGTCAGATTCAAAAAACAAGTATTTTGAAACTAAAGCAATGTATGATTCAGAATAAACTAAAACAACATAAAACATATTTATCAACATATATGTTATACATTATAAGAAAATATTTAGTCTGTATGATTGGATATTATCATATAATATCATATTCATAATCATTTATCATACTTTATAATATCATAAAATGATATTTGTGAAAAGCTACTTTCCTCATTCCTCATGATTCTACCATTTCTGGTTGACTTGGTTTGTTATGACACACACCATAATACAACTTCAAGTGAATGTGCCTGGTGTGAGATGAGCGCATCCACTTTGGATTTCATCTTGGAAAAGAGATCTGGTTTTTCATCCGCTAGTTCAGAGTCCTGCTGATCCGTGCCAATGACATCGCCGGTGTTGACGGGAGCCGTGACAGCCTGCTGTCATGGTCAGTGTGTCACAGATTGCAGGTTACACGGTGTACATATGATACAATAACATATTGGGTTTACATACATAAGTTATGTTATGTTACATTGATTGGGGTTGTGTTGCAAAGGTATAGTGTGTGAAACATTGTCACTCACCAATTGCTTATTGATCAAAAGTCAAAAGGTCAATATTATTAGTCTTACAATCTAGTTGTGTGGTATTGGTGTTGGCGTTGTTGTTGATGCTTTTGATGTTGGTGTTGATGTTGTTGTTGTTGATGATGTTAAAATGTTACTGTTAATGTTTGAATTTAATTTAATGTTGATGTTGATGTTGATGATGGTGGTAGTGGTTGTGTGGGTATTGGTGTTGGTGTCAGTGCTAATTTTCCACTTGGGTTGGTCCGCAAAAAAAGACCCCCACAAGTCCCAAAATTCTTTCATGAAATGCAAGGAACATAATGTTTTTGGTAGACTTGTGGTATCTTTTTGGTAAACCAACCCAAGTGGAAATTTACCAGGTGTCGGTGTCGGTGTTGATGTTGGTGTTTGTGAATCAGTTTTTACAACACAATATGTAAAGTTGAGTTACTATACTTTTAGTACCCACAAATTGGCCGGCCTCTGGAGAAGCTGTGTTCGCTGTCGTGGCATTGTCAGCAGTCAACACATCTTCCATGGGTGTTGATTCAGTCATTGGTGTCGACTTGACGCGATTGGAATGCTCTTCGCTAACCAACCATACAATCATTTCTTCAACATCTTCAAGTACGTCACCTTCTGGATCAGCAAATGTCCATTCTTCACCAGTGATACCACATGTTGCCAAAATCGTTTTGACATGTTCGTCGAGCTGAGGGTGATTTTTGCATTGGGTAACCAGTAAGTTCACTTCATCTTCAGACAAACACCTCACAAAGTCACCAAGGATAGGTCTCCAAACAGAAACTGGTCCAGTTGTCTTTTCACGGGTTGTCACTACAATCTCTGACAGATTGATATGTGGTCCCCTGCTCAAGTTCAGGTAAACCTCTGGAATCACTGTCTTGTCAAGATCCATATGTCCATCCTGTGGGTCATGCTCAACTGCGATATCCTTGGCATCAGTCACATGTACTTGATGATCAACGGGAGCATCGTTGGGCGGTGATACTGCAGAAGGTTGAGTCTTCTGATTCTGGGTGAACTTCATAATGGAAGCCTGACCGACATCAGGAGGAAGGTCAAATGGGTTGCTGTTGCTGTCCGCTTTTCTCTTGCGGGGTGCTACCGGTTTCTTCGGCTCAGACTTTACTTTTGCTTTTGATTTTGTCTTGGGTGACTTGGCCGTGTTCTTTGTATCTGCTTTTGTCTTTGCCATGGCGAACGATGTTGGATGCACGATGCCAGCAACGCCAAATTGAGAGATCAAAAAAATAAACATAAGTAACATGAATCTGATTTCTCATATTTGTCACCATGATGAATGTTGGGTTGTAAATTTCTGCTAGGTAACAAAAATAGTATAGATTATAAAATAACATAGTAACAAATAATATAATAATCCGAAGATATGAAATCTAGATTATGCTGTATGCTTACATAAGCTTCATAAGCTAATGATGTCTCTCTCATCGAAAAATCATGACTGGATCCAGAATTTGCATCTGAAGAATCAAGACAAACAACGCTAGATTGGCGCTCGCAGAATGGATTTCGACAGATCAACGAGAATCAATTTGTAAAGTTTGTGTCAACCATTTGTATGATGACTGCAATGTCATTCGTTTTGTTTTTTTTCTTCCCTTGCTTGTACCCACTTGGAGCTGTGGGTAGGTATATAGCGCTAAAAACGCCAGGTTCTATCTAATACTGTACTGCAGATTGAAGAAGTCAGTGTACAACAGACAACTGCCTAAAAATGAAAAGCATAATGATACGATAGATATATATAACTTGATATAACCGTACAATGGTTGGCAACCAGGTTTTCACTCATTCGTCATGATTTGTGGCTCCTATGACTTCAATCTCGCTTTGGGAACTGTAGTATGTTACTCAAAGTCATGCTGGATGAGGCGTCGGTCTCATCAATGCTTGGATGGTATGTTGCATTGTGAGAGTACTCTCGCAAGTGGAGAGAAACATGCATGACAAGAGCCAACCAAAGGGAACACGAGACATATGTCTCAAGGGTTAGCGGATTGATTGTACAATATCACGAATAAACAAAAACTAACTAATAATTGATTTATTCGAATGTTATTCTGACATTCTCATCATGTCATGGCTTGATTATGTTGTTCACACTTGTATAATTGTATAACTGTATAAATGTAAAACTCTACAACGTACAACTATTGAAGACCGATTGATCAATCAATCCGTTTCATCGTGAAGTGACATCGCCGCAGGGATTTCTGTGACTGTGCATTGCATACACGCTACACCTCGCAGTGTATCTAGCACATGTAAAATCAGCCACTATGTTACATCTGTACATCGTCGTATTGAAGCAGTGAAGCTACAGCAACGATGTAACTCGCGCATGCAAAGTTGCATTGATATCAAGTTTCTTCTCCTGACAGTTCGTGCTCAATACATTGAGCATAGCCTTCAGTCTGCCGTTCGCTTTGACACCTCAGTCAAGGCAAGCCCGAACATAAAGGTTTATTCTAGTTTGTAAGTATTACAAGTACCGATTGTGATTTTCCTTGTGGCTTGTCATTGCCGAGTTCATTGTCTAATCTGTCGAATATGTTTCAACATTTATCGAAATGTATCAATGGTTACCTCAGTGTAAATAATCCCATATGAGTCATATGGTCCATATGACTCATGTGATTTCGATGACCGTCCTATAAGAAACTTAGTATGGATATAATATATGAGACATGCTAATTTTCCACTTAGGTCGGTCCCCCAAAAAATGCCCCCACGAGTCCCAAAATATTTCATAAAATGCAGAGAAAATATTGTTTTTTTGGGGACTTGTGGGGGCCTTTTTTGGTGAACCAACCTAAGTGGAAATTTACCTATGAGACGAGATTCTCTGGGAAATGCATTTCTTCCCTGTCGGTAGATTTAACAGCACTGCGGCTGATTGTTCACCAAGCAATGTCGTTGCACGATGATGCAATGCTTTCAACTCCTTAGGGGTGAACCGAGTGGCACGTCACGATCTAAAAACATGGTTTCGAATCTTAAGCTCTAATTGCCTTTTTTTGAGGGAAAACGAACACACAATTTCAATATGTTCTCAAGGCATAGACATGAAACCGAAAGATTGGCGCAAATGTCAGACGGTTGACAGTTGAAAGCCGAAAGGTCTTTCTCTACTGAGATGATAATCTCTGCTGACGAATCGCATGTGTCCAACAACTTTTGCTGAACTGACTCAATTGCTTTGAGAAACTGATCAGGTTCATCAGGATTGATTTCAGGAATCACTTTCAACATGGCTTCAAGGTTCTTGACAGACTGAGTGGTATCCTTCTCATAGTACTCACAACGTTTGGTCATCAAAGATGTTGCACTGTTCTCCAAGTCCAGAAAGCATGTTTCAAATGTACCGAAATCTGGAAATGCATCTTTGAAGTCAGTGCTGTTGCGACTGAGAATGTCATGGATTGACGTCAAGCATGCCTTCTGGTGTTCTGGCTGTGTAGTCACCTTGGCCTTCCCTGAGCCTGGTGTTCTGAAAACACGATGCAACTCCATCAGTGGCCGAATGAACTGCTCGAGCCCTTCGCGTGAATCTGGTTCTTTGACAGCTAAGTCTTTGGCATTGCCTTAGATAGCAAACAAGTATTGTGACTATATGATGTATATAGTCGGAGATTGAAAAAATGATATAGAAGATAGTAACATGATTTGATTTCATGAAAGTCTCCAGACAGTACGATAACACAATTGTTCATATCATCTATTCTCGTTTATTTGAATATACGAGATAATATAGTGACATCATGGCTTCAAATACCAAGATACTACATGTCACAAAGACCTTGCATAAGCCGAGCAATTTGACATCCTCCTGATTGTCAGCATCTGGAAGCCGAGTGCTCAACAAACACATCTTTTCGGATAATGCTGATACTGCATGCACATCTTCTGCAGATAGTGGTGGCTTCTCCACCTCAGGGGTAGAGCAAATGAGAAGTGAGATTACCCAATCAGTCAATAAAACATATATATATATTATACTATGTAAGGTGTATGGTATGTGTGTATTTATATGTATTTATGTTATTTGTGTGTGAATGTATGTGATATATATAAATATGATGAATGAATGTATGCATGTATGAGTGCATGTTATGATAGTACAAATGCATGTACGAATGAATGTGTTATGTATGAGGAATGTATGAGTATATAAACTAATGTAACTATGAATGAATACATGAATACATGAATATGTTTGTGTATTTATGTATGTATGTATGTATGTATGCATGAATGTATATATGTATCTACGTATGTATGTATGTATGTATGTATGTATGTATGAATGTATGTATGTATGTATGTTATCTATGTATGTATGTATGTATGTAAGTATGTATGTATGTATGCTACCGTATGCATGTATAAATTTGTATGAATATATAAATACTTGCATACGCAATGCAGTATGTCATATAATTCAATCATTGATCATCTTCATGCAATAGACACTATATCAGCTCTATTGCTTTAAACTATGAATTTTAGATAACTGAACTAAACTAAGAATGTTGAATATTGAATTATCAAGACTTGACCCCAAACAAAAAAACATAGTTTGTCATACATGACCTTGGCCATGATGATGCCAATCTGTTTGATTGCTATATGCAGTGTGTCTTGTACTTGTTGGTGAGTCATCTTGCAAACAATCTCCCTCATGTTCTCAAAGGATGCAAGCGAACTTTCACTAGCCAATCCAATCGACGTGATGGATTTCAAAGAACCTGTTTGGTAACGATTGATCGAATCAACCAACCGCATGATCACAGGCGCCGAGGTTTCACAATTGTCCTTGATAACTGATTTGAAAGTATCTTCGATCTGATGAATCAGCGATTCAGTGTCAAAGGCAATCTTCATGATTGATGTTGCATCGGAACTCACACATTTGCTTCCTGATATTGGCTTCCAATTGGAAAACTGCATGGTTGGAAGACTGGAAATTGTTTTGGTGTCCAAGAATTTGGTAGCTGCTGGCTGGAACCATGGAAGTCCTTGTCCGAGAATGAAAGCCTTCGAGACCGCGGTCACGAAATCTGACAAAGATTTCTTTGCAGTTGAGATCACACTCTTGTATGATGATGCAACCTGTGATCCACCCTTGGTGAAAGCCTCTGATAAAGAATGAAAAGTATCCACTCCCAGTTTCGAAGCAGTTTCCCAATCGAACGTTTCCATGTGACACTCTGGCATGGACTCCATGAACTCATCAATCTTCTTCACATTCTCTGTCAATGCCTGAAGATGGCTGACTTCCTTCAAAGCATTCTGGGCCTTTACGTTTGCATTTTTGATGATGTATTTTCCCTGGTGGATTCCAAAGAAGACTGCTGCAAGACCGGCATCGTCACTTTGATCATTTCGCTCCATGGAGGAATGAAGGACTCCAACTGACTCAATGATCTTAGCCGGTAGAAATTGGTCATCACACACAATCACGTGAATATGATCAAGTGATTTCACCATACGGCCTTCCCTGATGTGTTGCTTCATGTGGCCAAGGAAACTTTGAAGCGGTTCGATCATATCGTCCGTCCATTCAGCCTAAGTTGAGCAATTGGAAATTGTAATTGTAACTATTGTAACATGAGTTGGAAACACAATAATGAACAAACCCAAATGTCAAGTGGTATAGTATTGAAGATTGTAGATGTATATTGTCCTTTGTCAGCGGAAAGTGAATTTCCAGAACAGTTCAAACTAATAGGAACTGAAAGAATACTTAATCACAAACTTGCATAAAGTTTTTTTTAGAATTTAGAAGCCCTAATATAGCAATCTAAATGCACGGGCATCGGTGTGTTGAATATAGCTTTAGTTTTTTATGCATTATATGTGAAGCAAATCATTCCGACAAGAAACTTTAGCAGGCAATGATTTCAGAAGTCGTTGAATCAGTTCGCTTGTCATCAATTCGAAATGATGCTCGCCGTTTCTGAATCCAAGGATGTCATGCATCTGTTGGCGAGAGTCGGTGAAGGCTTTCCAATCACTGAACTTGAGGTATTCAAGAGTCAAACATTTGAATCCTCGTTTGTATGTTGCCATAGAGACATTCACATTGAGGCTGGACTCAAGATCTTTCAATGCCGAGACAGCATCTGAATCACCTGTACAGTTCAGCAAGGTGGTAGAAACCTTGTACATCCTCATAATCTCCATCTTCATGTCTTCAAGTGTGGTTGTCAAGATGCCACCCTTGTCTTGTCGTTTTGCGCTCTTGCACTTGGTTCGCATCTTTCCTAACAAAGTATTCATTTCTTTCTGTGCTGTTTTCATGCATTCGTTCACAGCTGCATCTGCATCTCTACAACTGGCAAACAAATCGCTCTTCAATTTCTTCAATGATTCGTTGAAATCTGCAAGAGTGTTCTTGTCAGACTCATTTGATGCATCTGCTGATTGTTGTGTGTTCAGCCTCATAATCTTGGGTGCTTGTTGCTCAGACTCATCGTCATCCTGTTGACCTTTGCGTTTTTTAGTGCTTGCTGACTTTGCTGCCTGTGCCTTTGCCTTTGCTGTAGGTGCTTGCTTTGGTAATGCTGCTGCTGTCGATGCTTTTGCTTTTGGTGTTGGCTTGGCTGCTGCTACAGCTGGTCTGTTTCCTGCTTTTGATGGAATTGCAAGTGCAAGCATGTTGAATGGATTGACAACGTTCTGATTCAAGACATTTTCTTTGTCACTCTCACTTTCATCATCTCCAGCTGATGTATCAACCATCATTGGTTGGGGTTCTGATGTTACATCGGTAAGTGCCAATGGCGACGTGACACCCGTGGACGAAGATGATGGCAATGCACACTGGGTCTGTGGCTGATACACCAAACCTGGCCGACCACCTAGTTTGAAGAACGGAAGATCCAATGCATCCAGTGATTCCGAAGTACATGACAACCCTTTGGATGATTGCTCAAAGACCTTGTTGGGAACATCTGGTCGTGATACACCTGCTGATTCGTCTGAATCATGGATTGTCACATTCAATGCTGATGACCGTTCACTGGCATTGATCCTCTTGTAGTACCCTTCACGACCCGTTCTGACGTTTACCTAACTGTGTGATGATAAACAAAACAAAGCATTTATTATAGGTTATTCAATTTATATTTAATACATATTCGTACAGTCACACAATATACCCAAATTGTATTGTATTAAAAAAATGTATCATTATGCAAAGCCATGATACTCCTTGGACCCACTCCCCCTTGATCATCTCTCAAGCTATTTGGGATTCCTTCACAACCACCCCTGGATTGTCTGCCATGTACTTTGAAAGCACACAAAAGTATTCCTCAGGATCCTCCAGGCCCGATCGCTGTGTGTTTGACACTACCACCTGCACTCGTGGACCAAGATCCATGTCCGTACGAGGACGCCAGTCTGGATTGGCATTTCTGGCATCAATGTACTTGGCACGTTGAGCCTCAGTGGGATGTTACTCTCATACAATATGTGCATGCTGCAGCAGCGGCAGCAGCAGCATCAGTAGTAGTAGTAGTAGTAGTAGTAGTAGTAGTAGCAGGAGTAGTAGTAGTAGTAGTAGCAGTAGTGTACCGATACACTATGTATTGTACCTAGATTATTGAATCATAGTACTGCTGCACCGTACCATCGTACTGTACCACTGTACCCTCGTACCGTACCATCGTACCGTACCACTGTACCCTCGTACTGTACCATCGTACCGTACCCAGTTTCGCTCGTACACACTTGTACGTTTACGAGTGTACCAATTTAGTATTGGTACACTCGTAAACGTACAAGTGTGTACGAGCGAAACTGGGTACGGTACGATGGTACAGTACGAGGGTACAGTGGTACGGTACGATGGTACGGTACGAGGGTACAGTGGTACAGTACGATGGTACAATCTGATGGAACATTGGCACACAGTACAGTGTTACAATAGTATAGCACATTAGTACAATGAAATGCTTTAGCAACACTAAAGGTTCCACACTCTGGTGCATACTAAATTGTTCATGATAATCATAATCATAATTATAATGTCTCTGTGTGTGTTGACCGGTCAGTCAGACTCTTGGTGAATAACTGACACTGACATAACATCAATCAGCATAGCACCAAGAAGCAATGAATGGATGTAGTCTGGTCGGGTCAGCGGCCAGCAATCGATCAAATCCTGTGAGATCTTTGGGATTGCAGTCGACGGCCCACTTGCCGACAGTAAACACCTTGGATCAGTTGGGATTGAGTTGAGGCTTCAACCACTGGATGGGAAGGAATCAGATTAAACCTACCCAAAAGAAACATTTATTGAAGCAGTACCTAGATTCAAGTGCACAGATACGACAGACCGTACCAGCTGGTTTCTCCTTTCGTCCCTGGTTCCATGGTACCAATGGTTGCCATGACGCAAACAAAGACAATGCTAGTGGTGACTTCGCCCAGCTCGGTGTGCGACAAAAACGACAAATCTTCATTTTGTAACCATCAGGAATATCAAACCCATCGCACTTCATCAACTCGTGGTTCATGGTGCGTATCTCCCTAGCATCCGACTCAGCCAATGACTTGGGAGCCATTGCTGAGACAGATGGATTGCGACGGAGTGAATTCGAGAATTCGGTGTTTTCGAGTGTGGCTCTTGAGAATTCACAATATAGCAAGGAAGGAGAAATAAAGACAACATGATTCCATGGTTCAACCGTGTTGCAACTTGATGGTTTGATGGTGTAGCACCAGTGTTGCGATGGCACCGTGATGAATGCTGATACCATTCACATTACTCTGCCAGCTTTTGTTTTCCCAGATCGCCTCAGCAATGTATTAATTGGCATTCCTCTATGCCACTATGATACCAAACAAATTTCAGGTACCAACGTGGCCCCCAGAACAAATGAAGCGATTCCATTGAAGCAGCCTAACGGACACTGGTGTATGTTTATGCGTTGTGATTATGATACTATTGAAACAAACAACCGATACTTATATGATGATTCATAATCATAATTGCATATTTATATACCTATAGTCTAAAATAGCTAAAATTACAATTAAAATTAAAATGAATTCCATATAGGTTGGGTTATTGAACTATTTTTTTTGTGCATTTGGTTAAGAAGCCTTTAGAAATGCATTGAATCTAATTCGCGTGTGAAACATACCTCATCAACAAAAGGTCTGGTCGAGCTCCAGCAGTGTCCACGCTGCTGATACCGAGCTCCAGGTTCACGATGTATCTGTTCCATCAGAAGATACTAGCGAATCAAACCTGGGCCAATAAGAGTTTGGAACTGCGCAGCATGAACTAATTATTGATTCGGATGTCACATACATCACCATATCACTATCTAACCATACCCCAACTTCAAATGTGACATCACAGGTTTTGATTTCAGCATAATTCTCCAAGGCACTGAAGTTTGGTTTGGGTTATGGTATTTTGAACTGTTGAACAGATTGACACATTGATCCATTGACATATATTAGCCATGTGTGATATGTGTTGGGGTTTTGGTATCTGGATATGATCGATCACGCATCTAGAGATCTGGACATCGACTAGGAGCATACGCTTGTGTGCGGCACTGTCATTCCGGTCCTTGACACGCAGCCCTGCTTCGAGATAGTTCATACACAATGTACATGCACCATATGGAAGTCGACTGATCAGTCTGACGACGCTACATTTGGTATGTAGGTAACAAGCTACACTCATGGAGTGGCCTGGCTCTCCGATTTTGAATTCGGTGATACGTCCTGGGCAGAAGCGGTACGAAGACTTGTAGTTCATGATCCCTTGTAGTTCAAGTATATTGTCATAAATCAACCTTACAACTTAACATATATTGTTTCATAAGAGATTTCATATACAATACTACGACTACAACCTTGTTCATTTGAATTTTGATAAAGAGAAATTGGTGTTTGAGAATTTGGAAGAAATATCAAAGGAATCGAATCAAATGTTGCATCTTGTTGTAAACAAGTTTCCAAGCGCTCTTCTGGTTCCATCTGCAAACTCAGCTATCACTCTTTGATTGGATGGATCAACGAAACATCTTTGTGGTGCATTGGAATCCAAAGGTCGCATGTCACCAGGTGATTCAGCATTTCGAGAACCACTTGGTTTCGAAGATGATCGCTTTCGTTTGTTTCCCTGTTTCGAAGAACTTGATGCTTCTGGTCCCTCATCAAATCCATAGCGTGCATTTATGGCATCGTTCCAATCAACCTCTAACTCATCAGGCTCATCATGATCATCATCAATGACAGCTTGAGGGTGATGTGATCTAGGAACCCCATCCAGCTGGGCCAGTAGCACATCAGCAGCAGATGAAGCGCTTGTCCGACCACTGGAATTGGATGATGATTTTGATTTCCCACCTTAGTGCATGATAAGAGAACGGTGAGACATTATCATCGACATCACTTAATCATAATAATACATCATACCCTTGTAATTGTCCTGGTGGTTTGCCACCCCCAAAAAAAATACCACCACAGGTCTACTTCCAGTAGGATGTTTCCTGTAGTTTTCCTACATATTTGGGATGCATACCCAATATCAAATCAAATATATTATCATTATATAATTTTATTGCTTCAAAACATACACGAGATCTATATTATTAGTTATTATTACTATTACTATATGATTATTAAATGATATTGTTCTATTCATGGTGATGATGTTATATTCATGGTTTATCAATTTTGATCATTTCACACATAGTCATAGTAAATGATTGCATATCATACCAAACCAATATCACAAATCACAAATTCCATACATATTACATATTTGTTCTTCAACCCAGATACTTGAAGATTGTTTTCCAGGCTTCTCACCAAGTTCATGCAGCATCTTGCTTAAACCTTTGGCCGTAGATTGACCTTCACCTTTGGTAGTTTTGGTCTTGGTCTGTGTACCTTTGTTGAGGACTGATACCAGCATACCCAGAGATTTTGCAGCAGCATCATCGCCAAATCCCAAATCCTTTGCATGCTTTCCACCATCCACTAAAGATTGAAAGCTGTTTGCCACAATAGCATCAATTGTTGAAGGTTGATGGCATGGCCGTGGAATGAGAATATGATCATGAGTCTCATGCAAGTCATACTCGAAAAACAAGTGGATCTTGAATCCATCTCCACCTGTGAATGTACTGCTCAACCAAATTGCCAACTCGCACATAGTATCCGACTTGGGACACAATCGATTTGTTGCACCCAGAGGTTGAAAGTCCAATGTCACATAGTAATGGGTACCGTCCGCTTTTTCGATTGAATCAATCTCACAGTGAATCCAGTCAATCTCCAAAGGATTAAACACGAATCGGTATGCCAGACGAGCCCAAATCCCATGTGGTGTAGCCACAACTAAAAGAGGAAGCTTACATGATGGACCAATGTGAAGTGTTTTGCCCACTTTGACATCTCGTTTGGAAGCCACAATGCGAACAATTGTTCGAAGCATCTCGACACAATTGAAAAACTGTTTGGAGTCAGTGATATCTTTCCGACAGTAGCGACCACATAGGTGTTGACATGATCGCATAGAATCCAAATCATCACCTGCCTTGAGATTGAATGCTGGCTCTGCATTGCAAACCTGTGAGTATGATGATTCAAACTCCGTATCTGACTTGGAAACAAATCCAACCATGTTTGAAGCCTCCTGCAACAGTGCTTCCGAAACTCCAAATTCAGAATCAGCCAAACCATACAATCCTTGACCATAGATATTCAGATACTCAATCGAGTCCGCAACAGTGTCCCCAGACTTCTCTTCATCAACTGCAACAACAACAACATTGTCTGGAGGTTGATCTGCAATAGCAGGTTGCTCAGAGAAAGGATACTGTCGACCTGCATATTCAGCAAGGGCAATTGGTCTATACCCAGCTGGTGGCTGCATAAAATCATGATCGGCTGCAATGCCCCCTGAATCGATAGTTGTTTTCAACAATCTCAGTTGATGAGTCGTGATCTCATTATCATGAATGGCTGCTACCTGATCAGCTTCTGCAATATCCAGCATGGTATGCTTACGGTTTGCATTGGCTGCTGCATTCAATTGCCTTGCTTTTGCTGAAAGATTCCGACGTATCTTTCGCATTTCATATGAACGTTCATTCCATTTGGCCGTGGCAGATCTGTGAACACGCTTGCGGTGTTCCGACCATGACACTGATTGGTCCTGGCTTTTCCAACTTTGGCTCTTGTACTCATTGGCAAGGAAAATACTGAACCCAGTCTTGCGTGATGGTTTTCCTGCAGGGATGTAGTTTATTTAAGTTATAGTTTCTAACATCACATCATGTGTATAATAATAAAATATATTTATATAATATATATTTTGTTTTGAGGCTCGAAAGCTTATCAATATGAAGCATATATCATATAGTCATATAAAGTAAACAAAGGAAACTTGGTCTCTGATGTGAGATCTATGTTGATCACTGCTGATGAAACACAATGCCAGTTAATCAATAGTGTTCAAAAATCTCATATGATCCAGCAGACTTGTGCAAACCAGACCTGGATCAGCTAGCTTGCATGGTGTTCTCCCATGTTTTGTCAAACTCCTACAGTGTCCGAGCTTCACCTCAGCTGAAACATGCTTTGCCACCATCGACCCGATATTGTGTGCTCGACCGTGTAGGCACTGCCTGCTGCAGCTAGCACGCGCAAAATTTAACTCGATTTCCATGTTCGAAGTCTTGCCTCTAAAGGCTACTTGAAGATCAGATGCAAGTGTACCTGTGAGAATGGTCTCAGGACTCGGACCACCACTGTCCGAAATACATTGCAACACAGGAGCTCCAAACATTGATTCCACACAACATGGCGAAAGCCGACACATGCTATGTGCAAGTTCCAACCGATCTTCAACAGACACACTGGAGTCAACCAATTGAGCTATCTGCAATGGAATGCGCTGATAAGGCCTGACAAGCCTAGAATGCAACTGGCCCAAAGTGACAATGGTGTACCAGAACCTTTGCATTCGAAAGTCTGCCGGTGGTATCCCATCAAAACCTGAGTTGTTCATTCAACCTTTTTTTCGACCTATTTTGTGACCCATTACTTTTGGAACCCTCATACAATGGAAACAGTATTGTCAGTATTGTCATGTCTTTAGTATTTAATTACAATTACCAATTCAGAAATTTGTTCAGTGAAGAAAACAACAAACCAGCACAACATATGTTTAAACAAAAGGAAGAGAATGTATACTGCATACCGCTTTATAAATGTTTTGTTTCATTGGCTAGGCACTGTTTTGTAGATGCATGAATGTCTTGACATATCGCGAATATTCACCAGTGTCATGATGGAGAAGCGCTCGAATCAACCAGTTCATCGATGACATAGCTGGTGAATGCTGCATGTTCGCCATTTGAACCAATGGAAGCTTTGACACATCACTGTCCAGATGAGCATTTTGGGATTGCCATTGGAACTGCTTGGTTATGACAAATTCTGCTGCTGGAACAATAGAGACAGCCAGTCCCAATTTGAACAGTGAGTCCTCCGCTGATAGAAATCTCCATGCCTTTTCTGATCCTTGGTACACAAGTAATCTCAGCGGTTCACTGGTATCATCAACCGTTTGAAATCCGAAATGTTAATTCACAAGAAATCCTAGACGAAATACTTAGACACAATGATTTGATTCATAGTTTGTTCTTACGCAAGAAATGTTGCATGAGTGCAGATACGTTTCCCCCCATGAAGCCTCACTTTGTTGAAACTTTAATATTGAAATTTGTCGTATGTATATTCATCTTACCTAGTATCCTTTCAGTTTCAAATGTAGCCGATTTCAGTTCGTTGCAACTCTTCTCAGTGCTCAGTGAATGCTCCACTGATGATCCACTATGACTCATGAAGAATATTCCATAATCCATAGCACTTAAGGTTCCCATAGTTCCAAACATGAGCAGAAAGGAAAAACAAATAGAAGAATAATTTAAATTTAAATCACTATATAATAAAATATATAATGTTGCGTTTATTTTATAAATTATATTAAAATATATTGTTATGTTATATCACATTATATTATAAAATATTATACTGTGTTGTTGTTTATTTATATGTATTTTTATGTAAATGCCTATGAGTGCGGTCTAGCGTCTCGCACCTTTCATTTTGTAGTGCAAGTCTTTAGAATTTTCAGCAACCAGTGCAGATGTCGTGTACTCGATCAAAGAAAGTCCGTCATCAGGATTGTCTGAGCTTGAACTTGATGATTTCCATTTGTATGAATACAAATGTGCGAACCCACGTTGCAAGAGGCGGTGGCATGCCATTTGCAGCCTCAGAACTATCAAATCAACACCAGTGACCAATGATCTTGGTGGTATGCAGCTACTATAAACATCGTACGGTCACAGTTAAATGGAATTCCCAACCTATGATAACATTAAAATATGATATAGTAATATAGTACAATATAGTAAAGTAAAAATATAATAAGCTAGAACTATAACATTTTCCAAGTCCATGTGATAGATACACACACTTGTAGGGAATATGATGGTGAAACAATATCATATCATATGCAACTGTAATAACAATATTATATTACTGTAACTTTAACAAGTAACATCATATCATATCCAGCATATCATAGGTTTTGTGTTGTTGATACTAACTATATTGTAATTGATAAAAAGATTATGTTCTATTATTGAATATGTTTTTTTACATTTACAACAGAGATAATTCATTTTCCATGTTTTAGATCCCACAGTAATACCAAAGGTCCAGTGAACTGGAACAAATAAACAACAATCTTGGTATTGGAATATATGAGTTTGGATTTGTATTTAGTTTGCCAAGCAACAAAATCACACGGGCAGCTTTCACACATGTCGTCCATCTGCTGATGGCGGGCGTGGGTGGACGTCTTCTGAAAATCACAGCCTGTTCAGGGTATAGGGATAGACATAGGTGATATGTAATTAGTTATTGGGTTCTTTTTTATAGTTACATATTTACAACATACAAGATGCATGAGCACAAACACCGAAATATGAAGAATAATTATAGCAAATCATTTAAAGCCTTTCTCCACCAAATACATCCATTGGTCATAGTTCATTGACAAACGTTCATGTCATATTGTGAAGAAAAAAACTATCGTCCCCAACCTGTATGGCAATCCACAGCTTCAGTTTAGACTCTTTGACGCTGGAACAGCACCCAAACTTGCACCAGTGAACAATCCTGTCTGACTTCCAGCTGTCATTATCAATTGATAATAAATATTCGCATGCTTCTCGTCGACGTTCCACTGACAATGATGGACCCTCCAGACAGTCGTCATCGTCTTCTCCCGCAAATGGAATATGAAGAAATGTCGCTTCCAATAAAATTCGGTTTTGCTCAAGAATCCCAATGTTTGGCCTTGTGAATGTTTCACTACTGGCAAAACCAATGAAATCACCTATTGTTGGATTTGATGGTGCTAGCGTGACACTTGAGATTCTTAAACCATACCTAGTCATAAACTGTCAGTGCTACAATATGGGAATGTCTCAAAATAGCGATGCTCGAAAATGTTTGTTTTTAACCGAAAAGAATAGGTTCGAGCATCCCTATTTTGAGACATCCCCATATTGGACCCGCACTGAAAGACAAGTGTCTCGCCATATTCTATGACCGCAGTAGTGTCAATCAGAAACCAGATGTGCATCAGCAGGTCATAATAGCTGGATCCGTTGCTCAACGAGTTTCCCAGGCAAAACCTAAGCGGAGATATTGATTGACAAGTTGACTGTAATGAAGTTGCACTACTCACAGATGCAATGCATAGCACTGCGCAATGGATATGAGTTGTAATTGTAATAATAAGATCAAATCGGCATCATATCGTATATAAGATATATACATAAACTCATCAGATTCATACGAGCGGCAAAGCAGATAAAATATCCATTGCCCTCCAGAGTGGCTCGCTCACATGATTTGCCGCATGCCTCGAATCAAATCATTCATGTGTGGGAGATATGTTTTCTCATAGTCTCATAGTACCTTGGAGAAATTGATTCAATTGTATCATGTCTTAAACATAACATACAGAAGTAATAGATTTGGTCGTGGATGATTTGGTCATAGAATACGGAAGTAGCAGATTTGGTAATAAGGGATGAACATGCCTAGAAAATTAAAACTATATTAATCATACTATATAAATAAATAAATTATATTAAATACAAATAACTCAGTATATCGAGACAAATGGCTAACTATTCATGATACACAGTTGATTGAACTAAATTCGACATGTATGAACACATGACTCATATGACATTACATACAACATCAACAAACACTATTTTGCAAATGAAGTATCTATCGGGTCTCATACTGAGACGGCATGGAACATGTATACATAAACAAAACGGATCTCTACAATTTACCACTGTGAAAAAATACTGCATATATACACCAAAAACAGCAACCACAACTACAACTACAACCACAACTACTACAACTACTAGAACTACTAGAACTACTACAACTACAACTACTACTGCTACTACTGCTACTACTACTGCTGCTACTACTACTACTACCACTACAAATACTACTACTACTACTACAACTACTACTACTACTACTACTACTACTATTACTACTACTACTATTACTACTAGTACTAGTACTAGTACTACTTACTACTACTACTACTACTACTATGATGATGGTGTTTACAATTTACCACAAACTGTTGTGGTTCAAAATTCAATTTGTGATGGTTCTGGAATTTGAAACCATATGACATTTTGATATCCAATGCCATAACAATTACATTCAATAGGATATCAAAACATTTGGTGTAATCAGATTTGTATTTTTGATTCTATATATACCCTGGTTAAGTGGTTAAGTAGCTATGACAAAACATAATATATGAATGTACCAGAGGAAACAACACTTGGTTTGACCTCATACCCTACTGCCAAGATGCGTGTCGCAATCTTTCCAGAGACACCAAGGGGTAGGCAGTCCATCAGACTCTCTGAGCGTCTTGAACATGTACGAAGCCAGTTTAATGTTTGCTCCTGGTTGGGTATGAAAGGGCACATGGAGTGATACATATATGAACTTCAACAATTGAAATACAATATATATATATGATAAAAATAAATCATAATTATAATTATAATTTTAATAATTATTATTAAAGTATAAATTATATATATATTATATTTTAATACTACCCTACCCAATTTACCTAATGCACAAATTGTAAGTAAATAACGAGCAAACAGTTATGTCAAACTATGTAAGTGACTAATAAATGAGAAAAAATCATGTATGTTTATATGCTGTTTTATCATACAGCGAATGCTGCATCATACATCAATGGTATACATGGTTCGGTTAGAAATGACAAGGTAAACATATAACTTCATAAAAGTGTTCTTTACAAATACGCTTTCTTTATATAATTATTGCCTGAGCATTGGCACATAACATATCAATGTTATTGTCCTTGTTGATGTAGCATATGACAACAATCAATCATAAACAAGCAAATGCATATGCTGCATATATATGGTAACTACTGTGCATCATATAATAAGATTATATAGTTCGTTGTTTTGAAAATGTTTCACTACTATGCACCAAAATAAAACAATATTATTTACAGTAGATAATAAAAATATATACGTGTATATAATCTAAGAATCTAATATAAACTATAATTATATAATATTTGAAAACCTACGGGTGTAAAATAGTTAGTAATAAAATCTAAAACCAGACTAATATTATGTCATGTGACACGTGTTTCTTATTTTCCATCGATAGATACTCTATTTATAAATAGTTGTTCTTCACATAAATTTCAAGTGAAAATCATGGGCCATGTTACATGTTGATTTGTAAATAGCTTAAGGATGCAATGTACTATTTAACAAAAAGCCTGTTTGATCAGGTATTCATGGTGGGTTCAGAACATAATCATAAATATATCAAGTTCCAATCGATTTGTATTAACTGTAAAGCTAACAAATGTGTAAGTGTGGAAACAGTACATAACATAATTCGGCCACAATACCCATACCCAGTCCTGCTGCATCTGAAAGAAGGTACAGGCAAAAGCGTTCAGATAGTCGATGAACATCTGCAAGTGCATTGTAACTGATGAACGCTAATCAGCCGCTAATCAATATCTTTGGAGATGTTATTGTCATCAATGAGCTAGCCGCTAATCAGCCGTTAATCATTAACTTTGGAGGCTTTATTGTCAATAATGAACTAGCTGTGTAAGTCTGCTCATGGCCAAAAAAACATCCTGAATCCTGAACTCTGATATCAATGAAATAGTTGCTTCTTTTTGTGAAGATGTGTTGGCTGATTCAGTTTTGACGTCTCCATAACTCATTAAATATTCATACAGAGTAACGACATGGATGAAATAAAGTAAGCAACCATAAACCAGTAACCAGAACACTACTTGCAAATATTTGCCCATACAATGGAAACAAACACAAGTTGCCAGATCAAACTTAATCAACAGTCCCCAAAGAAATGAACCTCGCGGTGAAATGGGTAGTGTTGCAGCCATACCGCCAGCTATCGCTTCAGCTGTGCCCTGGTGTAGAACTGCTGGTGGGCAAACAACTGTGTGATGCCTCAGTGAAACAGTGCACCGGGAACACCACTAACAAGACATCATTACTTGCTCAGTGAGGAAAACATTACAAACCAATGACACCAAAAAAACAAACAATTGTTATTTGATTTTGTCTTTAATCAGATGGAAATTTAGATTCAAACTAGTCTGTTTGATTGAATCAGAAAATATTTGTTTACAAGTTAAATATCAGACTATCATGTTTTGTATGTATGATTCTATAGCGTGCAGTGTCCTATTTATATTTATAGTACAGTATAGTATAATGTTCCTGTTAGTTTTGACTTTACGAAATGGATCATGACAAACAACACCGAAAATCACTATACTATACTGTATATACATAGTTACTTAGAATTAGAATTTTAAAATATATACTTATATTTTGAAATATTTCCTTATATTTTATATACTTATGTTTTTTGATGCTTATGGTAAATATGTGTGAAATGAAACATATATCAATATGATCAGATTTACATTTACATTTACATAGTTTTTTATGTGACATATCAAAACTGAACAGATAAATCTAGATACAAACAAATACAACAACATATGGTATGTGACAACGCATATCACATGATTCAAGTGTATTAGAAGACTACATGGGCCCGGGCTATGACTATCCATATGAAAAGAACCCAAGACAGTCAAGACACATCCATGACGATGTTGATGAATTCCGTGAAAACAGCTCCATACGTTGTACCTGAGAAGCGGGATCGACATAGCCACTACCCACGATACCTTAAACGTGATTCGATCTGATCCGATGAGATTCAAACAAATTTCTGAAACTATCGTACCAGTTGATCGCAACATCCAAGAAACACATTTTTGTTTGACCTTTTTATCCATCCAGATATTTCTAGATGATTGTTGAATAGCCTCCACAACATCGATGTGTTTTTTGGTATTTGTCGAACATATTTCTTGATATATTACTTACAATTTGACTTACAGTTACAATTAAATTACATTGTTTTTGTTACTGACAAAATTAGTTACAAACTCTGTCCATGATAGATTGGAATTGAAATCGGGTTCATGATCATTTGCCAAAAAGGAACCCCCCTAAATCAGAATCACATAAGTCAAAAGTTGCCAGTTTAGTTTCAGCTTGAGTGACCAACTAACAAACAGAAACCAAATACAATGTACCATACCAAGTGACTAGGACCGGCGTAACACCCTCTACTCGCACCAAATCACGACGCAAGCGCATGGTCTGACCAGATTCATCCCACTCCAGATTCATTTTGAACATATGGTTTGATGTCTGGCTCTGCACGATGACGTTCAACACTGTACGCTGTAAAGCCAGAAATGTGTTCACCACACAATTTCGGACCTTAGCGAAAAAAAACGTGAAATGTACGAAACATACAAACATGTTTACATGTTTACAAACACAACAAACATATCAAACATATGAAACACAACAAGCCAATCATGAAAAGTGACCCGTGCATGGTGATTACATATTAATTTATCATGACAATGTCTAACCTTTCTAATTTCTATCTCATGTCATGTGAGAAAAAAAACGGTGCAAATTGTAAATTGTGATGCGAGTTCAAATACATGCTCAAAAAAACAACCGAGAAAAATTTAACATGAAACCAGAAACAAGCTGGCATATGCGAGTTAGTGAGTGTTTGACTTGGTGCATCACAACTATTGTCAGTTGGATAGGCAAAGTCATAATGATCTGTACTGTGCCCAGATACGCTGGCGATGTACCGAGATGTTGAGGATAGCCAGTAAGCAGTTGAGCATAAAGAGAACATAGCCTTGGATGTGAGGAAGATACACACAGAACGATAATAATATAGTAAACTTCTAATATCATTGGAACCTCGGAATTTGGCCAACATTGCATATATTATATAATATTATCATATATTGACTATCTTCATGGTGTATTCATGGGTTTGATTCAAGATAGAACTATTTGGGAAAGGGTGCAAGTGTTTAAAGACAATCATATTATATTTTATTATGAATGTGATGTTATATTATGTTAATATATTCGATTGGATGTGATGTGTGATATATGATATATGATTATATGATGTTTATTTGCATATTATGACAACGTGATTCTTGATATTGTATACATACATAATTACGTACATGTTACATGGATCTAACAATCTAACAGATAGTTCTCAGACTTCTGTGAGTCTGTGAGCTTGATATCAAAGGAAGGTGATGTAATGTAATCCAACTCCATCATACATGAAACTCAGGGCCTTTGAATTCATATTGCTAACTGGATACTTGTTATTTACAAACGAAGGTCATGTGAATCAAACAAAAAAAACAATGTTCCAGGCTGCACAAGTGAATGACAAATTATGTGACAAGTAATTTCTGTAACAACCAACTGTGTTTGTGTAATCAGTGATGATTCAGAACATACAACACGGCACATATGTTTTCAGGGTTGAGAACCATGTTGAAACCAAGAAACGGGAACTTGCTCTCTCATCGCACGGGATTTGCATCTGATAGCTGAAAACGGAGCATTGCCGAACCTGTGAGGTCTTCATGTAGCTGGAGATTTCATGATAATCCAGTGAAGTATGGGTATGTTATGTTATGGAGTCACAGTTAAAGGTGTTGTTTTGTTTTTTTTTATTTCCCTTAATATCATGCAACATGTCAACCCCAGTGTATCATTGAATTATGATTTATTATGTCTGAATCAATAGTGCAGAAACTTAGACAAGCAATGACAAGGAACGTAGTACGAAGCATTGTTCTTGCTGTGAAGGCTTTATAGCGACCTCGACCTTTCACCGGAGCCGTTCGTGCTCGACCTTTACGAAGTTGTACCAGATCAGATTGTCTAGTTGCATTCTTGTTCACTCGCCCCACCAATGTCCTTGTTGGACAGTGGCAATGTTGAAAAGAACAAACATCAGTTCATTTGACAACTTGTTTATACACAGTGATTATGTTCACACGACTGCATCGCATTGTGATTGAAATTGTTAAACAAATGATGCATAGTAATCTCCCTATCAGCTGCGGTTGCAGGATCTCACAATAAAACATTATCATACAATGTTGAAAGCATATACTGTTTTTTCTTGTTTAACCTTGACAGCTTGACAGCAGTGGATGATATGTTTCTGTTTTAGGGTTTCGACACATTTGATATCAACGACTCACCAATGACCTTACTGATTACTGATATTGTCTGACGGTTTGTGTTTCTGTTTGTTTGTGTTTGATTGATATCAGAGGTTGTGTATCAAACCATAAAAGGATATGATATGGACGTGAATGATATGATGTGTTTTTCTGAAATATTTCCCAAATGACCAAATGGTCTTTGTTGGTCTCACATCAAGGCTGCGTTGCAAGTATCTTCAGATCATTCGCAGCCGATTGGCGTCTTGAAGGTATTCCTGAATGTGATGGGTGATGCTATTGACCGGAACTGGTGCTGGCTTACGAATGAAGTTTACAAATCTTGGGCCTCATAGATGGAACTGTCCAACCCCATGTTGGATAAATCAAATCATTGTGTAATTATATGTGGGAAATGATTGAAAAAATGAGTTTGTTCATGTTTGATTTGATGAAACCACAACACCATCATGAAAATATAGAATATAGATGCTGATATTTGTTTTACAACCTTCCGATCGCATGTTACAAGAGTATCAGGTTCCCCCCCCACAACCACCAAAACAAAGAAACACATAATTAAAAAAAACAAAATACAACTAAACTGACGGTCCTGTCACGTAATCAAAGTTTTGTGTTTCAACATATCCAACATATAAATAAACAAGACAAGACTCTTCGCCGGTTTCCAGCAGTCATGCCTCCACATGTTTCCAGTATTGATCTGAAAGCTGATGTCGACATTGCGAAGAGCCGGAGATCACTGGATGTATACGTTGTATGATGCATGCTGTGCTGAATTAAAAAATCTATCTTAAGTTATAATAGCTACATGTTCGCAGTGGAGTCAATAGATTGTCCTTGTTAGAGTATGTGCATTGACAAAGACGCATTGGCTGTGTAGCTTATTCATTTTGATGTTCCTTTTGGATCTGATTGGAAAAGTAAATTGTTTGAACAAAATGAAAGAAAATAACAAAACTTCATTGCCTTGGTTTTATTAACCTTGCAATATACATAACATGTGACAGCCACTGCATTGCGAAATCATTGGAAAGAAACAACGAACCCAAGCCCTGGAATATAGGTTCGTTGAGGCAACGACCCACTGGAAAAAAAAGGGTCATTGATACTCACAATATCACATGTGAACCATCTACAGTGACAAACATATACCATATACCATATATAATATAAGTTACAGAACACATGTGACAAAAACAATGAATCATCCGCTTGTAATAAGATAAGATCGAGGAACATCGCATGAACAATGAATAATCGGCTTGTAATAAGATCGAAAAATGTCAACAACAGCTCATATCACCTGAATAAAAATTCCACATGATAATTCAAGTCAATTTGGTCACTCAATCATCAAACCAGCATAAATCATCAACCCATGATCAAGGTATACTATTTTAGTTTACGATGAACATTGCTCAATTTCAATTGTTTCTTCGATTTTTTTCAGACTTCATAGCAGAAACAAATGGAACTGTAAGATACTATAAACATATGTTTTCTGTCTATTGATATGCTTACAATAGTCTGATAATCTGATAGGAAAAAATAGTGTTATTACTTAATTATTGCCGCTATCATGATCCTCCACCTCCCTCCATCCGGGACACCGCTTCACATCAGGGTCACAGTTCTGATCTGCGCGGTCTATTGTATTGATACTCATGTATACGTAGTTATCAGTTATAATCAGTATAATATGATGATAGCAATATGACAATGTTTGTGAGTGTTGATATGTTTACAATAGTCAATAGTTGGTTTGATGTGATAAACACCATAGAAATCTCAAAAGAAATCGAATCAATATCAAAGAACAACAAACTATATAAATGTAGTATACTGAAAACTGAAAACATTCAGTATCATCACTCTTAGATTGACTCATATGTCTAATTCGATCTGATTATCACTAACATAGCCAGCTTCTATAACAAGTAACAGTATCTATTAAGTATAACTGTATAACTGTAAAACTTATCTTCAGAAAACCACCTAGACACAGATGCATCTAATTACAGTTGCTATTATGTGACTATATATATTAATATACATATGATAGATAATATAATATAATATAATATCGTATAATATTATTTAATATATGTTTAAGAAGAACATCTGCAGCATCTAAATCACATCATGTTCAAAATAAAAATAATCATCCCACCGTCCCACCGTATCATCACGTCATCGCACCGCACCATCGCATCATATTCTAGCACTGTACCATCGCACCATCGCACCATACCATCGCGCCATCGCACCGTACCATCGCACCATCGCACCGTACCATCGCACCATCGCACTGTACCATCGCACCATCGCACCATACCATCGCGCCATCGCACCGTACCATCGCACCATCGCACCGTACCATCGCACCATCGCACTGTACCATCGCGCCATCGCACCGTACCATCGCACCATCGCACCATGCATCGTACGTACCTAAAAATGATCAAACTTTCAAAAAAGCAGTTACGCCTATCTTAAACTTACATAATGCAAAATTGTAAGAATTCCAGAAGACTTATGATTGAAAGCAATTTGGGCCAAGCATTCCAAAAATCTGGACCTCGGCCGGTCATTTTTTCATTCAAATTCTTTGCAGAGTAAGGAACAAGGACACCGCAAAGACGGTGAGGAACCCGGCCCCAACCTCACCATTGGCTGGTCAGGGTCTTCTGATGTCTGGTTTCCGAACAAACTACCACGGTCGCTGCATAACTGGGAGGCAATTCATTGCAACTCGAATACTGAGCCGGGTGCTGCAAGGAAGCCAAGAAGATTGCCGAAAGGCAACGGCAAGTGCTTGCAAATCAGATCTTCCATGCCACCCGTTTGGTCTTCTTCCAGACTGTAGCCTGGATGAGAGTGGTAAGTCAAAACAAAAACAGGCCGGGGACAAGGAAAACAACAGGTCATCTGGGAAAGGAAGCATTGCGCATCCTCCGCAAGCAACGGCATGTAGAGACACTGAGACGTGAGATAGCTTGGTGTGTTGGCTGTCTTGGCTCTCATCACAAGTTGCATTTTGCGTTGACACTGCCTCAATGTACATCTGTGGTATTCTATGATTTTCTATGTATACATATAATGTATCTGTCTTTGAGGCGGGGATTTCTGGAGTTGTTCCATTCCGTGCGAACGTTGTGCCATGTTGTGCCAAGCGGCACACGGCGTATTTGGCGAAGTCTGCCAGAATGCTGGGCAGAAAGCAATTGAGGCCTCTGAGGGTCTACCAGGGTCCCGTTAGGTCATATGTGAAAGTTACCGAACGAACCTAACGTTGGTGCAGGGGGGATAAATGGCGAGAAGCTGCTGGTAGTGTGCTTCCATAATCTTCTGAGTAGATAAATTGCTTGCCTAAAAAGTTTATTTCATGGCCCCACAAAACGGCTACTAGCGTCGTGCAAAATACACATGTTCTGCAGTGTCAGGATGTTTTGATATGATGTTGACATGTATTGTAGGGATTTGTAGTGCATTTTGTTGCAAAACGTTTCGTCTCAGATATCTGCTAGACTTCTCAGGACGGTGGTACGATGTGGGAAAGCGCGTGAGACATATTTTGAACAACAGCTTCTTGTCAATTTCTTGTCTATCTGGCTCCCATAGTCACAAATTTGAAACTTCGAAGAAATCTTCCGGATCTGTGCCATGTGCCTGCCACCAAGGCCACACGAAAGTCCTTGAAGGACAACAGCAGGACCAAAGAAGTCGCGACCACCTCGGGGCAAAAACAGCATGATACAGCATGGCCAGTACCCTGGCCTAACCCCTTTCAAGCATGACTTCTGTCCGATTTCAGGATTTTCATGGATAGAATCGGATAGAAGGACTGCAAAGTGCGTGAATGACACATCAACTGCACTGTTTAGCTGTGCAAAGTATAGAGAACAGATGAGAACAGCAAGAATCAGCTGAGCGGCCACATCCAAACAATGCACTCCAAACACTCCTGTCGATTCCTTAGCTATGTGAATGGCTTCACAAAAATATCTTTAAAAATAGCACACAAAAACCGAGCGGGTTTCGGCATGCCGACGAACATCACGACGTGTCATGGAGTATTCGCAGAAATGGCTGCCAAGACCTGCCAAGCCTCCAAGCCCAGGTAGGAAAGCAGGCAATGGGACGAATAGAATCCTGAAGAGCTACGCAGCAGGCAATGGGACGAATTGTTGGTTCCAACATGTTGGTTCTTTTGGAAACTTGGTCGGTTTATGACAGTAGAATGACACAGGATGAGTGCATGATGAAGGCATCCCATGACTATGTCGTTGCCGCATCTTTCTCCAATTACTCTGTTGAGTCTGTTGAGTCTGTTGAGTCTGTTGAGTCCTTGTCCGGATCCGGCTTCAGAAAGGAATACAGCTGTGCCATAGAGAGATTCAACCTCGAAGCTTGGTGGAACCGTCAAGACCATCCAAAACCATCCAACAAAAACATCAAAAAACACAAAGCTGTTTTACAAACGGCCTCGGAAAGGCGCGTGCAAAACACAACAATCGCTACATCCTGTCATTTCCTTTCAAAATGCGCCCAAGTTGACTTCATGTCCTTATCATTTCGACGAAGTTTTCATGAGATCATGAGATCGAAAAAGCATAAAAGGACCAGCGAACCAAGCTGATCTTATGAAAACTTTTGACCTTTGGGGTCACCTAGCAGACCTAGCAGCAGCTTCTGCAGCTTCTGTTTAGCCAGGAGGCAGCAGCATTCTTCATTGTCTGCGCAGTCTCCTTGGACACAGACTCAGGTAGGCTCAGACTCAACCGAAAAAAACAATGAAAATTTGAAAACTGGTAACGAAGCACAGCTGATCGTGAGATCTGTTCCGTCTGTGTCTGTCGTTTCAGTGGCAATTGCTGAGCGCTCGTTGATCTATTTTGCTCGGGTTGCAGGCCAAGGTCTCAGGTCTATCTCTATTGCAGGCCGCAGGAAATCCAAAGGCCAGCTACGATCACCACACACCCATGGGCCAGCACACGGCTGCAAGTCAGTGGGCGCTTGTGCCTATGGCGAAATGCTGCGGCGGCAGTCATGGATTCTTGTGCTCGAAAGGCGAAGTGGCACCTGCAGTTGTGGCTGGAAACTGCTGATTCTCACACTCGTTATTCTTTTCTTTCGCCTTTCGCGCTTTCCTCTGCAGTTGCTGTTTCAACTTTTGTTGCCTGTTTGCATCTGTCTGTATCAAACTGAAAAGGCCATCTCGCAGAAACTGGTTCAGAATAGTTTTGTCAGTGTTGACTTTCGTCAAAACATTTGCCATATTCTGTTGACCATCTATCCAGCGCACGTCTGCTCCTTCTTTCCTAACAGTTTCACGAAGTAAAGCACCTTCTATCGCCATCCTCTTGTCTGATGACGTGCTGCATGCTTCCTTGTGCAAATAGTCGAAAACTGAACGTGCATCTGTGACGTAAATGCGCTTTCTCTGCTGAATGACATCTGTCCAATTTCGTAAATCTACAGAACCATGAAGTGCTTCATGCAAAACGACTATGATCCAGTCTCCACATTCTATGGACTCTGAGAGGTGACTGGCTTCCGCTGCTAAAGTACTTCTGCAAACTCGTTTTGTCTGGCTGCTGTTGAAGGCTAGGATATTGGCTCTGGAAGGCTTTCCTTCTAGGACTTCCGGATTGGCAATCAGGATATAGTATCCTCCAATGCTCCTATATCTTTTGATCTCATCATGTTCAGGAGTTCCATTGGCGTGTCCTGAATCTGCCAAATGAAGTATGACGACGTTCTGAAGGTCGACGTCGTCCCAGAAACGCATGCGTACATCGGCTCCTCTTCTAGCTGCTTCTACTGCTGTCTTCAACCTCAACAAATCTGAAACCTTCGGTTTCTTCTTGCAGCGCTGTACGCAACCATTGTCAAATGCCAAATCCGACCTCAACTGTCTTGAGATCCATCCCAACTCACCGGCTCCTGAGTTGAGGATTCTCTGCTCCTCTTCTGTCAAATCTGCTTCTGGCTGTGCGCGTCTTTCTTTGCTGACTGTGATTTTGCTCATGGACAAAGCGTAGTTTCTCATGCAAACATCAATGTATCCTCCACAAACGTTACCATGCTCATCTTTCTTCTCTGACTGCTTGATCTCTCGGCCTCTGAAAGTGAAGCTGAAACGGTGGTTTGTTGCAAAATCCAGTGACTGTGAGCTCTTCTGGAAAAGCTTCTCCTCTAAGCCTGGTCTCACACCCCCTTCCAGATCATCCACATGAGTGATGAGGATGCCGTTCAAAACTCCCTCCTCATCTCAGTGGTAAAAACAAAGCTGGCTCCAGCACTGATTCTTTCCAACCGTCTGAAATCAAATGCTCTCTAAGAGCAAGCCAGAAAAGTCGAGCGGCTTCTGCAAAGCCATATATGGCCTTTCTAGCTCGAAGCAGCTGTCGCCGAGCTAAACCTGGTAGGCCTCCTCTCGGCTGCTCCAAGTATACTTCTCTGTCCAAAGGCTTTCCGCAGAAGTATCCATTCTTGACGTCTTTGCAAAGCATGATGAACTGGTAAAAGCTACAAACGCAAAGCAAAATACTTTCGGCTATCTGCGAGGCTGTAGGAGCATCACGGCGATATCTGCCTAGGGCCTTGTCACGAAAACCCTGGACAACCAATCTTGATTTCGCTTTGAAGTCTGCATCTGCAACTCCTTCATTCTTGTTTGTCCTCACCCATCGCGTGGGGACTATGAGCTCCGGCTTGCTTCTTCTGATCTCCTCGCTTTCTTCTACTGTCAAAACATCACAAGCCTTCTTGTCTATCCAACCTTGCCACTCCTTCGCATCTGATCCTTCCTGACTTGTGAACTCCTCTTGCAACCTCACCTCAAGGTTTGTAACCTGATCTCCTTTCTACCCTTCTTGGCTGGTTGTGCTGCTGTAGGTACTTGCTTGTTACTTGCTGCGAACGCATGCTCTTGCATCTGCTGTATCTGAGTGTCAAAAATGTTGCGCTCTACTCCAAACAGAAAATCCTCCTCGCTGATGCCTTCTGCCTCATAAAACTCTGCCTTCATGGCATATTGCCTGGAAGCTGCGCTCAACATGACCTCTGATACATCCTCTGCTGAAAGAAACATGGCTCCTTCTCTATTCCTACTTGGTGACCCAGCTCTTGATGGTGAAGTTATTCGCAATCTCTTTGCTGCTCTTTCTTCTGCTTCCTCTCTGGCTGTTCTCGTTTCTATTGGCGGTGGCCCTGCGGTTGGCACGGCTTGTTGGTACGAATCTAGGTCAGGATCGTACTCCTGCATTGGGATTGGCGGCAACTCTTCATCATCCTCAAAGTGTGGTAACTCTGCATTCTCTGATGTCCTCACACTCTCTGTCATAGTAAGTGACTTCAAGGACAAAGTCTTCTTCAGCTTCCGCTCATCCTCTTTTGCCTTAAAGAACTTGCTTGACTTCAGCGTTCTCCTACGCAAGTTTTCTGAACGTCTCATGCCTTCTTCAAACTCCTCTCTTCTCTTTCTTGACTGAGGGCTCTCTGCTCTTTCTGATTCTTCTGCCATGCTCTCAATCTGGAGTTGTTCTGGCTGGTCTGGTGCAATGGATGGCTCGTATCCATCGGACTCCTCTGCTTCTGGCACCTCCACTTCATCTCTTGGAACCCCATCTTCCAGTGGCTCCTGTCGTGTCTCTGCTGGGCGCCTCTCTCTCTCATCTTGGTCTTTCTCCTCATCTTCCAACTCCTCAAAACCTTCTGGTGGCGGGATGTCTTTCCGCCTGATGTCCAAAAAGGTGTTGGATGTGACTGCTGGTGTCGCATCTAAAAGCTCTGTTTCTCTGGAAGTCACCATCCAACCACGCACTTCCAAATCATCTGCCAGACTGAGATGTTCCGGCGATGCAGCCACCAAGATGCCACGGTGACTCAGCCAAACGGTGTGGCTGCTGTCGTGGCCAATAACTCTTGCAATCCCTCTCCAGTTGTGTGGGCCATGCTTGTCGTAGTAGAAAACGTAGCTGCCAACTGGAAGAGGCCCTCTTGACGGCCGCACTCTTCTCAATTCTGCTCTCCTCAGTGCCTCGCTGTTGGACGCACGAATGCAAGCCTCTCTTGCTGCTGTTCTCAGTTGTACCTGCCTATGGAACCTTGTGGTAGGTGTCAATGCTGCTGCCTGCGCACCTATTCTTGCAACTTCTCCATCGTCCAAAAGATCTCCAGGAAGACGTATGGATCTTCCAAGGACCCACTGCTCTGGGCTGAAACCTGAACGTCTTGCTAAACTGTTCCTTGCCTTGTTGACCTGTGCTATGGCTTGCAGGACTTCTGACTTTCCCGCAACTTGTTGGCTCCAAACGAGCTTTCGCCAAATGGTTTTCCATGTGCCTCCATGTCGCTCCACCGCGGCAATTTGCCAAGGTGATGCCTTTGCTGCTAAAGAGACTTCACATCCTTGCTCCTCAAGGTTTCTTGCAAACTCATTCATGAAATATCGTGCTTGATCCAGCACGACCCCTCTCTCTGGCAAACCGGCCCAAGTTGACCAACCCTGAGTGAAGGCTTCTGCAATCTCTGCTGATGTCGGGTTGCGCACTGCTTGGTCCAAAAGAACCATGACTTGGTAAGTCGTGCCCAAGTCCAAAATGTTCAGCAAACTCCAAGAAACTTGATCTGAGTCTTTCACCTCGATCACATCCATGCCCACAATGACGCCAAACTCGTCCACCGTAGGCAGCTTTGATGGCCTTGGAAGTTTTGGTTCTGCTAGTCTTGGACATTCTGGGCAACGAAACAACCTACAAGCACGGATGGCTGCTTCGCTGGCTCTGCTCATGCGCAAGGCGCGCAACATATCTGGAAGTCGCGCATGACCCAGATTGACATGCACACGTCGTATGGCTAGGCGAAGCTCTCGTGGTACTCTTTGCCATCTGCTGCTGGCATCTTCTTCTTTGGGCTCTTCCAGCTCTTCTGCTGCTGCTGCATTGTCTGTCCCAAAGAGCATCACTACCACCTGCTTGGACCTTGTTGGCAAGGTTCTGTTCTGCTGTGTTGGTGCTAGCTTGTGCCATTCCTCCCACCCGCTGCTCAAGACTTCGTCATTGTCCATCAAGATCAGCGCTTTCCTGAGAGGAACTTCCATTGGTCCTGCGTGTGGTTCTGGTCTCTTCATGCGTCTTGCCAATCTTGAAACAAGAACCAATTGCACTTCTGTCTGCCCTGTTTCCTGCTCTCTAAGTTGCTGCGTTAGCTCATGCTCTTGTTCTAAAACTGCCCAGTCTACCGCTCCTGACTCCACTGTCCACGTCAGGATTCTCCTCAAAAGTTCTAGAGTTGCTGGACCATGTACTCTCTCCCATGCTCCCTTCTTGACCTCTTGAACACGTGGCCTTCTCCGCAAAATGTTGCTGGGTGTTGCTGGTGCTGGCATTGGCTGGCTTTCTCTCGGTGTGGCTGGTTCCTCTAACTCCTTCAGGAGCTCATCATCGCTATCCAGCTCCGGCATCTCTTCTTCAACAGGAAATGCTGCTTCCTGTCTCTTCTGCTGAAAAGCCACGTAGTCACTGGTCATGCTGTCCTCAAGGCCAAGTAGGATTTCCTCACAAAGCTGCTTGGGATAAACTGCTGCTTCCTTGGAGCGGCTGGCTCCAACGATTTGCTCATGACTGCCTGGTGGGCAATTGCACTGTTTTGCTAAACGGTTGAGAATGTGTTCGTTGTTTCCCAAACATCCTGTCTTCTTCTTGACAGGTTTGCCTGTGTGTAAGTCTGTTTTGCCAAACCTGCATTGATCTCCTTCTACAAACTTTCCACCTGCCTCCTCCAACAAGCTCACCAAAATGCCTGAGAAAATCCAAGACAAAGCTCCTGCTGGGTTCTCGAGCAGGTAATATCTGCCTCGCTCATGCCGGTGTTTGGCGATCGCCTTCACTAACTCCAAAGTCTTTCTCCCAACTGTCTGACGCAAGCGGTGCCAATCGATGTGTTGGCTCAAGTTGGTGAGTGTTGACCAAAGTCGGCAATCAAAGGCAATCAAGGTGAGAAGGGGATCATGCTCATCCAGTGTTCTCCACAGTAGCTCAGTGCCTTCTGCGCTGAGTAAATCAACTCCATCCTTTACATCCATGGGCTGGCTGTTGACCCAACCTCTGCTGAGTGAAGCTAACCGTGTGACCGGGAAGGTTCCTCCCCATGGCTCAAAAATCATGCTGCATCTGAAACCATCTGTTGCTAACTCCTCAGCTTTGGTGTAATGGTGTCTCAAAGCCGCCCACAACTGGGCATCCATGACTTGCTGGCTTACTGCCGCCTGCTGCAACGCCTCAAACCTGGCTACATGCAAAGACTTCCTACGGTCTTTTGTGGTGACTCCTCTGGACCCAACCTGGGGTTTATAGGTCTCCTCTGAAAACTCTGCCGCCACCACTTTAAACGCAACAAACTCCTGCAAAATGCTCTCATTGGCCTCCTCTGCCCAAAACACGCTCAAATCCTCAGCCTGTGACTTGATCATAGGCTGGCCCGACAAAGTGCTGGTGACGTCGAGCTCTAAGTTCTCAAAGGAAACGTCTATGGCTAGATGCTTGGTGCGGGTGCTAACCAAAGGGAGTGTTACGCCTAGCTCCTGTAGGCGCATGAGTTTCTTCCGCATGAAAACGACTGCATCCAAAGCATCTAGAGCTGACATGGACAAAAGGAGGGGAGTGTTGCCTTCTGGCACTTCTGCTGAGTGCACCTCTCCTGGCCTACCACCCAAGCATATTGGAATCTTCCAAACTTGAATCTGGGATGCGGTTGAAGAGCCGTTGGCAAAATGAAAGGTCTTGAATTGCTGCAAAGGTTCACATTTAACCATATCTGGCAGCCGTCGTGAAAAAGCTAACCTCCAGCTCATAGAGTGCATGCATGCCGTGCAAGCTGTATCGATAAGGGCTAACCCTACTTCATCTCCAGAGGCGCTGCTTTGATTGCAAAACTCTTCCATGTCTATGGGCATTGCCATGTGCACAAACTCTGGCTCATCAACCACAAATGAATTCAAAAACATGCAATGCGAGGTGTGCACCTCGCCCTCTGCCGTCTCTTGCTCACTTCTCGTTCCGCCCGGACCCAGCAGATCCGGACGCAAAGGACTGCTCATGAACTTCTGCCAGTGAGGTGCGAAAACGTGTGACTCCCTCTGAGTATGTGATCGCGAACTTGCAACCCTTGGGTGAGAAATTGGTACACCCATAGAACTTTCCACCATCTGCCCGATTGGTTCTGCCTACCATCGGAGCTTGGCACTGCTCGCAACGTAGGTGGTAGATGGGGATGCCCTCCATGAACATGTCATCTTCGGTGTAGCGCCCACTGGGACCAATCATGGAAGGATCCTGCGGGGACCACAAATCTCTCATCTGCCTTTCTTGCCTCATCTGCTCAATGACTGGGGCTGCACGTGCACGCGCCGATGACTTCGGCAACACTGGCGCCTGTGCTTTTGGAATCTGCGGCACAGGCTTCAATTCCACTGGCTCATCTTCCAAACATGCCATTCTGACCAAATCCTTTGCTGATCCACGCTTTGGCACTGCCTGCCATGCATAAAACTTGGTCAAACGTTCCTTCAGGCTCTCCTTGTTCAAACCTGAATACGCAATCTCGTTGGCAATGCAAAGCTCCTGCAACTGCTGGACTCGCTTGGTGCTGAGATCTGGCATGACTCTCTCCTCTGCTGCAAGTGCCACTGGATGCACTTTGATTCCTGAAGCTCTGAATGCATCCATCTCATCAGCACTGGGGCAGCTGCTAGCAGGGCGGTACGGTACACCGCCGATCACGATCTCCTCTGTGTGGTTGTAGCCTCCTCCAATGCTAGAGACCTCCTCCCATGGTGTTGTTGGGCCTGTGGTTGAAGGTCGAGGCGCTGCCACACGTCTGCGAAGTCCATCGTCACCGCCATCTACAGGCATACGGGACTCATCATCATCATCATCGGTCCTCACCATGTCTGCAAACTCCTCCACATCACCTTGGGTCAAAGTGAAGAAGGATGGGAAAGGTTTGTCTGACACCACATTGGCTGAGCCAGACTTCTTCCCCTTCTTGCCCTTTCCCTTGGACTTGGCGGGCTTGCTGCTCTTGTTGGGACAAATGCTGTCCCCGGCCCAATGGCCGAGTCGCCCGCATGCACCGCATCTGCTGCGGGACTTCTCCTGCTCGATTGCTTTGGCTCTCTCCTCTACCGTGAACTCTCCTCTAAAGAACCCTCGGCTCTTCTGCATGTCTTTGAGTTTCTTCCTCTGATCTCGGTAGGACTTCCGCATCTTGTCCATTGCTGCATATGCCTCATGAATCTCATCATCCTCTGAAGCACCTTTGTCTGAAATCTGTTCTCCTTCATCTTGCCAAGCCTGATCTTCTGTCTCCTCATATGCCTCATCTGCATACTCTTCACCTTCATCCTCTTCCCACTCTTCATCCCAGCTCTCCTGTGCTGCATTTGCATGAAAGGACTTCTTGCCCTTGCCGCTGCCCTTCTTCTTCGGTGATCGATCCTCATAGCTTCGAAAACGCTCCTTCTCGTGCAGGTCGTGGAATGAGATCCTCAAGGCTTGCTCAATTCCTGCACCATTGTATGAAGATCTGTTCGCCAAGAGAATGGCACGCCTGTCATCTCTACTGAGATTGCATCCACGAAGTAGGAAGTACGCTTGAAGATCCTCTGACATGTTGCTGCTCTCATCAAGGTCACGCAGCTCTCTCCATGCCTGCTTCTTGTCTCTCAAGTAGCTGTCGATGGGCTGGCCCTTCTTGCGGTAGCTCTGGTCGAAGAACCTCTCAAACGCTTCTGTCTTTCTGATGATGGTCTCCTTCTCGATTGTGGTCAGGGCTGCAAACACAAGCTCATAGCCTTTGACCACCCTCAACTTCTCGGGCTCCTTCAACAGCTCTTGACAAGCTGTCCAAGCCTCACCGTGCAGGGCGTCGATGAGGCGCTTCGCAAAGCGCTTCTGCTTCTTCTCAGGGTCTGCACGCTCTTTCTCCTCGGTGTCACCATCTCCTTCTAGTCCAGCAAAGGCGAAAAGGACTCTTTGCTTGTACTCCTTCATGAGGTGTGGCATGACCCCTGTATAGTGTGGGATCCCATCTCTGTCCACCGTGATCTCATCGTCCCGGTAGAGCTGGAACTTCGAAGTGTCGGCACGAGCCATCTTTGCAGAGTTGCGCAGTGGTAGCCTCTGGAGCACTTCGGCTCCGCTACCAGTTTGAAAACTGGTAACGAAGCACAGCTGATCGTGAGATCTGTTCCGTCTGTGTCTGTCGTTTCAGTGGCAATTGCTGAGCGCTCGTTGATCTATTTTGCTCGGGTTGCAGGCCAAGGTCTCAGGTCTATCTCTATTGCAGGCCGCAGGAAATCCAAAGGCCAGCTACGATCACCACACACCCATGGGCCAGCACACGGCTGCAAGTCAGTGGGCGCTTGTGCCTATGGCGAAATGCTGCGGCGGCAGTCATGGATTCTTGTGCTCGAAAGGCGAAGTGGCACCTGCAGTTGTGGCTGGAAACTGCTGATTCTCACAGAAAACAACGAAATATCGGAAGCACCGGGATGGCCTGAAACATCCTGAAACCACAATAGATATAGATGGCGCAATTTTTGAGGAACATACATCAATATACGTACAACATACATACCACATCTTTCAATTTTCGTTCATGGCCATGGTATGCTGTGGTTAATCTGGTGCCAGGTGGTTTTTGCTCGTTGACATGTCGGTACAAAGGCGTAATCGTAAACAACACCCACTGCTACAAAAACGAAGCCGCCAAAACACATGCCCAAAATAAATCTATTGTCAAACAATGTCAGACATAGTGGAAGTCAAGAGGTGGAAGAAAAGCAACAATAATTTCAATATATATATTTCAAC
>CAMXCT020000548.1:177458-197671 GCA_947184155.2 Cladocopium goreaui | reverse complement strand
TGCACATTGTCCGACGCCTGCCACGCAAAAGAGGCGGAGCCCAAGGGACGCCAGGGCGTACATCCGACCCCTTGGCAATGCACATTGTCCCACGCCTGCCACGCAAAAGAGGCGGAGCCCAAGGGACGCCAGGGCGTACATCCGACCCCTTGGCAGTGCACATTGTCCCACGCCTCCCACGCAAAAGAGGCGGAGCCCAAGGACGCCAGGGCGTACATCCGACCCCTTGGCAGCGCACATTGTCCCACGCCTGCCACGCAAAAGAGGCGGAGCCCAAGGGACGCCAGGGCGTACATCCGACCCCTTGGCAGTGCACATTGTCCCACGCCTGCCACGCAAAAGAGGCGGAGCCCGAGGGACGCCAGGGCGTACATCCGCCCCTTTGGCAGTGCACATTGTCCCACGCCTGCCACGCAAAAGAGGCGGAGCCCGAGGGACGCCAGGGCGTACATCCGACCCCTTGGCAGTGCACATTGTCCCACGCCTGCCGCGCAAAAGAGGCGGAGCCCGAGGGACGCCAGGCCGTACATCCGACCCCTTGGCAGTGCACATTGTCCCACGCCTGCCACGCAAAAGAGGCGGAGCCCGAGGGACGCCAGGGCGTACATCCGACCCCTTGGCCGTGCACATTGTCCCACGCCTGCCACGCAAAAGAGGCGGAGCCCGAGGGACGCCAGGGCGTACATCCGACCCCTTGGCTGCTCACATTGTCCCACGCCGGCCACGCAAAAGCGGCGGAGCCCGAGGGACGCCAGGGCTTACATCCGACCCCTTGGCTGCTCACATTGTCCCACGCCTGCCACGCAAAAGACGCGGAGCCCGAGGGACGCCAGGGCGTACATCCGACCCCTTGGCAGTGCACATTGTCCCACGCCTGCCACGCAAAAGCCGCGGAGCCCGAGGGACGCCAGGGCGTACATCCGACCCCTGGCATGGCACATTGTGCCACGCCTGCCACGCAAAAGACGCGGAGCCCAAGGGACGCCAGGGCGTACATCCGACCCCTTGGCAATGCACATTGTCCCACGCCTGCCACGCAAAAGAGGCGGAGCCCGAGGGACGCCAGGGCGTACATCCGACCCCTTGGCAGTGCACAGTGTCCCACGCCTGCCACGCAAAAGACGCGGAGCCCGAGGGACGCCAGGGCGTACATCCGACCCCTTGGCTGCTCACATTGTCCCACGCCTGCCACGCAAAAGACGCGGAGCCCGAGGGACGCCAGGGCGTACATCCGACCCCTTGGCAGTGCACATTGTCCCACGCCTGCCACGCAAATGAGTGAGTGAGTGAGTGAGTGAGTGAGTGAGTGAGTGAGAGTGAGTGAGTGAGTGAGTGAGTGAGTGAGAGAGTGAGTGAGTGAGTGTGAGTGAGTGAGTGAGTGAGAGTGAGTGAGTGTGTGTGTGAGTGAGTGAGTGTGAGTGAGTGAGTGAGTGAGAGTGAGTGCGTGTGTGTGTGTGTGTGAGTGAGTGAGTGAGTGAGTGAGTGAGTGAGTGAGAGGGAGTGCGTGTGTGTGTGTGTGAGTGAGTGTGAGTGAGTGAGTGAGAGTGAGTGATGGAGGGAGGGAGGGAGGACGGGAAGGAAGGAAGGAGGAGCGGATACAGAACTAAAAACAAAAACCCCACACGTCAATGTGGGGAACAAGTATATCCGATTTTTTTGAGTAGAAAAAACAGAACCACCAAAGAAATTCAACATCAAAACAATTCGAAACATATTCAAATGCCTTTGGATCTTGGGGTCGCCAGGGTACAATTTGCAGGTCCACCGCCTCCATAGAGAGGTCGGGTTTTGTCCCCTCACTGGCGTGGAAACTGGTTGTGGACACTTTCAGACCTGGCGCCATCGAAGGCCGATGACCCCAAAATCCCACGGATTGCGAAGAGCGAAAAACTGCGCCCAGCAGAATTATACCCAAGGATACCCAAGGCGCAAAACCAGTTTCGCCGAGACTAAAGTCTCTAAAGAAATCTAAAGAATGTATATTTTGTGTACTGCCCATTCGCTGTATCAGTGGGCACCAGATGGGCACCAGAAAAAACACGAAAAAAAGTGGGAAAAAAAACGAGGTTCCATTTCCAAGAAAACCGTGGTGATTTTTACGCACAAATCTTTAAGACTGACGCAATGACAGACTCAATAAATCAACCCGTCAAAAAAAATTGGCAATCCACACAAGAAATAGCAAACCACACAAAAAACACAAGAAAAAACACGAACAACGGCACAAGCAACCCCCCCAAAAAAAAGGACGCAAAAAGGCACGAGCAAACCAGATAAAAACACCAGAAAAAACACGAAAAAAAACACCATGCAGGAAAAACACCAGAAAAAACACGATAAAAAACACGAGAAAAAACACCAGAAAAAACACCAGAAAAGCACGAGAAAAAACACCAGAAAAAACAACAGAAAAAACACCAGAAAAAACGCCAGAAAAAACGCCAGAAAAAACACCAGAAAAAACCCGAGAAAAAACACGAGAAAAAACACGAAAAAAAACACGAGGAAAATCCAGAAAATAAAAAGAAAAAACAAAAATTGTGATTGGCTGGTGTTTTTTCTGGTGTTTTTTGTATGATTTAATAGGTGCGGAGGCAAAAAAGCACGAAACAAACACACCAGAAAAAAACACCAGAATAAGTGAAAAAAACACGCAGTCAACTAAAGAGGCCGTGAAAAGTCATTGATTTGTTCTCTCTGTGCATTTATTTCCGCGCGTCAAAAATATTGAACCTCGAAATTTGGATTTGCGTGCCCGGGGATTAAAATTAAATTTAGGGTTTAGGGTTTAGGGTTTACTTGAGGAACAGAACATCAAGCATGGTGAGACATGAAGAACACCTCCGTCCAAGCAAATCGTTTCCAACAAACAAGCGCGCGTCAGGCTGCCGACCGAAAACGAAGCCCCAACGGGAGAAGGCATGAGACTGTCAGGCTATCGGACAAAAAATGCATTTTTCTCCTGAAACTAAATCATAAGCAATCTTCGCAAACCAACAGCATTGCAGTGACATCCAGAAATTCATTGGTGTGGACAGTGCTACACATAAAATACAACATGGGATCCAAAAGGGAAAATCCAAAATGTTGCAAACCCAGAATCAAGTACACAATTTGAATCAACTCTTTCCAAAAATTCCTCGGAATTGTGAAGATTGGCAACCAAGAAAACCTGATTTGCCTGTGCTCCTCCAATGTTTTTTCTAAGCAAGGAAACCCGTTACTGGCTGTTACAGGCATTGGGTGGCACTCAATGTATATTAAAATAGTATTATTTTCACTATACATCATGTTTCCCTACTTTTCGTTGCGTCTTGGCTACCACTACGTCTCGGGCTTGCATCCGTTTTAAAACCCGAACAAACCATCCTCCACAACTGCGGCACCGCGCTGACTGCGTCAACAGTCTGATTGACAGTGTCCACCAATACCAAACTCTTGATCGTCAAATTCCGGGCTTGGATCCTGAGTTCGGCGATCAAAATTGATCAGAAGCAAAGAAACCAAGCGCACGGAATCAGAAGTTTGAATAGTACCCTGCTGAAAGCGAAATAAGCCAGCATTATGCCAGCATTTGAAAAGATGGGACCCTCACTGCCCATTGCGAGTTTCCGTCAGGGGTAAAACATCTTTCAATTCGGGAAAGCCAAGTCGGACCAACTCGTGTGGTTGAGAACTTGAATATTCTCAGGCAGTTCGACAAATTCACCCTGTGGGACCTGCGTTTTTTCTTTCAATCCCTGAGTAAGCTGTTCGATGTGTTCGATTTCAGTTGCGTTCTGTTTTGTTCTCACTGCTTAAGTAACGGCATGGTAATACATAGTCCAACCTGAAAGGCGGCACAGAAAACAGCAGACTTTCTTTCCAACCCCTTACCAATCCCTGAGAATCCTTGTCTTGAAATAGGCCAAAAATAGCAATGTATCCAAAATCTGGATACATGTCCAATGTTCCCAAAATTTGGATACATTGTCGGGATGGACCATGTTTGTCGGAAACGGGGGCCATGTTTGTCGGAAAAAGCGCCTTTGATGGATTTTTTTTTGGAACAAGTGCTGTCGAAAACCAACATAGTTGCGAAATCCATAGATTAGTGGGGTATTTGAGTCGGGACAAACCGTGACGGAGCGTGACAAACCGTGACAAACCGTGAAGAACCGTGACCCGTAGACCAAAAACTCTACTTAAATTGGAGACATTGTCCGAAAATAGCGTGACGCACCATGACGCGCCGTGACGGGCTATGTTGGAATTTGTGTTCACGCAATGAAGTGGTGAACAATGTGAGTCGTTAATTGATGAAGAACCCCAAGGTCGGTTAAAAGTACCTTAGGAGTTGTCGGAATAGCCCCAGGGTTTGTCGGAAAATGCCTTGTCTAGAAATGTCTTAAAATAGCGCGTCGGTAGCCAAATTTCAGGTACGGAATGCCCCAGAGCTGACATCTAGAAATGTCATAAAATAGATCATACTTTGGATTCACAGGGAATGAAGTGGGGGTTTTGTACCAACAACCCACTCTCATTCTTCGCTGAAATCATTGATTTGAATCTGTTAAGCAAACGGAGTGCAAGTGCGGTACGTTTTGACACCGTGGGTTGAGCCGCTGAAGTAAAGGTTGCAGACATCCATGTCTGACTGTACATGCGTGACATGAAACTGTTGAAATGTTGTAACACCCCACCTCGAACTTGGGGTGGGCCAGTCACAATTTTGCACTGGCAGCTACATTGGTTTCATGTCCATTGCCACTGAAGGTTAATCAAGAGGAATGGGAAATCCATGATCTTGATGAATGAACCACTGCTCGCAGAAACCTCCAAAACAATCCAAATACTTACCTTCAGTGACAATGTCCTGAAAAACACGATATTCATGCTGCTGCCTATGGTCCCACCACAGTGGGTAGTCCCAAATCATGTCAGGCTGGTTTGGATAAAGGACCATCAAGTGACACAGGTAGAATTCTCTCAGGTTTTGCTCTGAGAACAATGCCACCTCATGAACGCGTTGAGCCCGTTCACGTTGCAGCCTTGGGAAGTGCTCCTCAGTCACATCCAAGTTGTTCCAATCCAAACCAACACGAGGTAAATCTGGAAGTTCATCAGGTGTCCCAGGAGGGGATCCAGGCAGTTCCACTGTCTCGTGCGGGACATGTGGTTCAGGGCCTCGGTGTTCTACCGCAGGTGAAAATCGGTTTGCACCTGAGCATTCACTGCTTCATCTTCAGTCTTGTTCTCCTCCTCGGCATTCTCCGCGGCATACTCTGGATACAACTCAGGGTCTAGGAGGATGCTTGCATCCAAAGGATCCAATCCAGCTCCTCAACTTTCAGACGTCGTGCTTCATGGTGAGGTCGCACATACTTCGCCAGACCTGTTTCCGTCTCACGGAAAAATTCTTCTCCAGAATTGCATCTCGCGCATCCGCCAAAACACGAAATTGCTTCAGCTCTTGGTTCACCGGGTCCCAGTCATCCACCAAAGAGAGTTCGCGTCGTCGCCGTAGACGTCGAAGAATCCGCATAGACCATTGCGTCATGTGGACCACCTTCTCGTTGTAGATCACCTTGTGGATGAAGAAGCCAATGCACATGCCAATCAAAACAAAAAACAGGGTGTAGAGGACCACGAAGATCTGGTTGTTCATGAAGAAGTCGAGGTACACATACTTCAGCTCCAGCGCTTTGAACTCCGCCATCTCCACATTGAAACCATCCACCATTGGCTGCATAGCCAGCAAAGTCATCAGCTTGACCATGGGCTTTGAGACTTGAGTCTGAAGACCTTCTGCACCGTCGCTGAGCGTGTTGAGGATCACTTGTCGAACCACCTCCATGTTCTTTCCGAGGGCTTTCTTTTTCATCTCTTCGTTGAACTCAGCCTCGCCAACCGGCACATAGGACTTGGTCGCTTCATCGTAGACCACCACGCCCATGCATGAGGAGCATCAAAAAGGACCTGCGAAGCTTCGAAAGCTTCTTTGCGCCAATGTCCCACACATTCAGGAGCGTTGCCACGCCAGTCATGGTGAGCATGCCAAGTTTGACACACTGCGGTAGCCAGAGGTACTTCGTCTCAATGTGTTTGAGCCGTCCCACTCCTTGGCGTTGAGCGAATGCCCTGCAGCTACTTGAGTCTGTTGCCAGAGAAACTTCTGTTTCCTTTCTCACAAGGAATGACCATAGCCTTCCGATGTGAATGCCTTCGGCTCCTCCACCGCTGCAGCAAGATACTCGCTTTCGCACGAACTCAAGGCAATGCTCTTCTGGGAGCGGGACCAGCTTGTCTCAGGGCGTCCATTCAGAAAAATGACTCGCAAGACTTTTCCACAGGCCAGAATGAAGTACCAACGATGCGTTTGGCCAAGGACATGATTTGCCCAGGCCATGAGAGCACTCGATGAAACTGAATGCATCGATGCCACTCCCCCTGACTTCAAGCCCGGGAGAGGTGGGTGGGAGGCTTGAGAACGTCAAATGGCGGCCCGATACAAAGTCAATCACTCCATCAACCACGTTCAAGAACAGATATGACTCGCAAGACTTTTCCACAGGCCAGAATGAAGTACCAACGATGCGTTTAGCCAAGGACATGATTTGCCCAGGCCATGAGAGCACTCGATGAAACTGAATGCATCGATGCCACCCCATTTTTAGCCAGCATTGGAGCCAGCAGTCTGTTTTGCTGTGCCATCTGGCATGAGCCGCTTCCAAAAATTGTCTGCTATCACTTGGGTATGCCAGTCCAAAAAAGCTCGAGCTAGTACTCTGCAAAGCTGATGAGGATAAGGCTCTGCAATCTTAGTCATGAACTGGCCATTGGAGGAAACACCCATTAATGGAATGTGCGGCTGCTCTGTGAAGGCACAAAAACCCCTCTTGGACCCTTGGCAAACATGAGATTGTAGATGATCAAGTTGGAGGCCAAAATAAACAAAACCAGTTCTCTTCCGCCAAGGTTTGCCAAAAGCACAAAAATCAACATCAACATGCCTGATACCCTTCTTTCGCAGCAACGCCAAAACAGGAGGGCAAAGCCAAATCCGTGACGTGGCCGGATTCTCCAGAGCGAAAGGAATGTTGAGCAAATAGCATAACAGGCAAACTTGAACAGAAAACCGCATGAACAAATTGCCCTCTCTAACCTTGACCTCATCTTTCTCATCCAGATTGCTAAGTCCCAGGGGTTGGTGATCTGAACGCTGTGGTGGAGGACCCGGTCTGCGATCTCTTGCACGTGAAAATTAATTGTGTGGAGTGCCCAGATGAACAGCCCTAATGTTTCCAGAACGTATCCACCCTTGTTTCGAGTAAGATTCCAAGCCACAATCCCAGCCAGCAATGTCTGAAACAGATTTGGAGAGGTTCCCGCTACCACTAAACGATTCCAAGAAAATAGGACTTGTCAGTTTCGACGCAAGAGTAAACGCGGGTTGGCAAAGACCTTGTCTATGTTGTCTGCTGCCCAGCCTGCTTGCTCCTGAATGTCTTCGGGGAGCTTGGACAACAGCTGTGCGATCCGGCCGCCTTTTTCGTATCGGCGGACTGACGTTGTTGTTCGCCATCGACCTGGCTTCTGAATGTCTGCCAGAGCGCGGTGTCCTTCCCAAAAGTCTGTTGATGCCCCCCCGTGCCTCAAACGATATGGATCCAGAGGCCCCAACTGCTGGAGTTGGCATTGGACCGCATGTCCTGCATCCACTCTCGAAGGGTAGACGGAGTGAGCTGAAACAACAGATCCTCAGGATTGAGGTGACGATCTAGGACCATGCGTTGCAGTAAAGGCACAAGAAACTGGTGGTGGTTCAAGTCCTGCACCACTGTCTCGTCGAATTCCTTGGTCTTTGATGGTTCTCCTCCCTCGAATGGATGAATGGATGAAGAGCCACCACCAGTTTCTGATGTCTCTTCCGCAATCTGGCCACTGGGAACACCACATCTGAAACCTTGATCCGGCAAATCTCGGACGGCCTCAAGTACATGACGAAACCTACCAACAGGGCCAGAGCAAGTTGCAACTTCTGCTGGACAAGGGGCCAGCCCAACAGATGCAGAGATTGTCGAATGAATTCAATAGATTTCCTCTGACCCAAACTCAGGGCAGAAGACAAAAAACAAGGGTTTGCTTGAAACTTCTGTACATCACCACCGGCATACAAGGCATTCAGAGCTGCAATGGTGTTCTGCACCTCCACTTCCATGGCAGTGTTCCGCAACAAACGTAGAGCACAAGACCTCGAAAGACCCTGACGAAGCTCACGAGATCCCACAGCCTCAAAGGGGAGTGGAAACAGATCCCTTTGCCGATGATCATCTTGCCTTGCAGAAAAAAGGGGCAAAGGTCCCTGGGAAGCTGGAGCCCCAGCCAACTCCCCGACCCCTCTAATCAGGGGCCCTCCTCGCTTTGCGAGCAGCTTCACGCTCCTCGCGAATCTTCCTCATGTTCTTCTGCAATCCCACCTCCTTTTCGACTTCAGCCTTCACATGATCGAGGAGGCTGGGGTATATCATTAACGTGCCAGCATGCCTAACCAGCCCACCAAAGATCTGCTGCTCCTCCAACGAAAGGCGACCGCCCACTGAACGGCTCTCAGATTCACGAGCACGCTCAGAGTGAGCGTACTCAATGGTCTGAATGCGTCTGAACATGACTTCCACAAATGCCAAATTGAATCCATCAAGCTGATCGATCTGCAAAGCATGTCTCAAAGTCATGGACAACTGAAAATTTTCTTGACCCCCCCAACTGTTGGCTTCCAATCGACAGAGGGTTCGCATGCGTTCATGGTGGACCTCAAACACAAGGCCTTCGATGCTGAGGTATGTCACGCACAACTTCGCAGTCCTGGGACCAGGCAGGCTCCACTTAACCTCAACCTCTCCTTGCATAGAGCAGCTATGTCAGTAAGCGACTGTTCTGGAATGCCCACAGGACGGTATTTGACTGCCAAAATGCGGTGATCACAAGCAGAAGGTACGACGTCGACCCATAAATTCATCAATGCGACTACCATCAACACACTGAACGAAAATAGAGCTCCCATCAGCCATAGTATGAACACTCCTGGCGCCATCCACAGATAAGGCAACAACTCCTTGAATTGGATCACCATACTGAATGGATGAGACAGATTCAGCCGCTAACCATTGAAGCACACCCGGAGTGCGTACAACTGCACTAAGAACCACAGCTGCTGCTCCCACAGGAGCCACAGCAGCAACAGGTTGGGCAGCCACCACAGCTGCTCCACGTCTGGCGGCAGTTTCAGCATTGACTACTCTCTGGGCTTCGGCACGGAACCCAGCCAAATCAGCTGGACTATATGCAGGCAACGCATACACATCCGCAGGATTGACACCCGGGGGAAGAATTTCAGGGGCTGGCCTCACACGAAAACTTCGCAACTCACTGTTGGTCACAGCCATTTCCTCGATGTATACATCACCATCGGGGGTCAAAACAGCATACTCATCACCAGACAAATGTTGCAGGATCAGGCGCTCATGGATTCCCCTACGACCTCCCACATCATATTCCAGTAGTGCTATTCCATCGACTAGTGCCATGTCTTCGGAGACGAAGTTCCGCTAGCTGCCATCGGGCTATGTCTTGAATGGATGGAGAAACCGGCTCACTGCGTCGGCGCCACAAAACCCAGGCCAGCACTAAGCTGATGCACCAAGAAATGATAGCAGCCAACCACAGAATTGATAACTCCACCCCGCTAGCTCCACTCTCAGACCCAGAATCACTCTTCGCCCAAGACCGGCCACGCGCAAAGGCGGTGGTAGTGATGCTCAAGGTTGAAGTGGGTTCCGGAAATCCAATTGGAAATGAGCTAGATAATGGCTGACCACTTGTTGGGGCTTTCAGGATCTTCTCAACAATGGAGGTGGTAATCCAACTCACAACAGCCAACCATTAGACGCTCCCATTGATCAAGGAAGGGGGGACAAAAGGCTTGAGAACGTCAGATGGCGGCCCGATACAAAGTCAATCACTCCATCAACCACGTTCAAGAACAGATATCATAGCAGATGAAACTGAATGCCTCCTTCGGGATGAGCAACTCGATTGGTCACCTGCCCAATCCGAATCCGTGAACGCCTCCACCAGCTCAGAAGTTGTATGGTTTGATTCGCGCCCATAAACTGAATCCAGTTTTCCACCAATCACCTTGTAGGGGAGCAACATGCCATAGGTTCTGGTGCCTGAAAGGTACAAAACAAGGTGTCGAACTCCTGCTTTTGCAAAACGTGTGGGCTTGGGCATCCATTGGGCTAGATGTCGCACGCTGTGTTGGATGTCCCACCTGTCAGCGGACAAATAAAACAAAGTTCAAATGGCCGATCGAAAAAATGAGCTTCATTGTGAAATGTCGGGCGTAGGCTTTGGCTTGTAGCCTTCAACTTGAAACATCTTGATGAGTTCGTCCACGTACTTCTCATGCGGGGCAACCACCACGCCTTCAGTTGTGAAAAAGCGCCTCTTCTTTAAGAAGCGAACTGCATCTTGCGGATCTTGGTCCGGTGCAGGGATCACATCCCCACCTGAAATGGTGAACTTCTCCTTGATCCTAGAAACCAACGACAAAAGATCACCTTGTTCTCCACAAAGAACCCAATCATCTACATGAGAGCAAAGAGCTACTTGACGTGTGCGATGCCGAAACAGGCTTGGCACCAAGGGTGTATTCTCCATCTCCAATTCCTCAAGATGCTTGCTCACAAAGGTGAAGAAACGAGCAGCGGCGTTTCTTTGCCCAGGCAGGCACTTCCCTAAAATCCAAACGCCATCAGTGCCATCTTGCACTTCTTCCACTAAGACACATTTTTGTTGATCTACCAGGAGAAAAGCATCCTTGATGTCCACAAAAGACAAACACCATCCCAAATAGACATGGAGCAGCAAAATCAGCCTGCTTCCAATTCCAGCCGTGGGAGCAAATGTCTCGGCCGTGTTCTTGGAATAGCCCTTGAACTCCCTTGCCACATACCTGCACCTCCTCTTCCAACCACCACGGTTTCGCCAATCATAGACTGACCTTGTTGTGAGGAGAGTGCCACGTTCGCGCACTTCAGGCGTTGGTTCACGCAAAACCTTCATGTCCAAAAGACGGCTGATCTCTTCAAACCCGGCCGCCTGATCCACAATCTCCAGCTCGCTCTCAGAGAGGATTGGGGGATGTTCATCTCCAACTTCTTGAGGTTCAAGAAATCGCCGACATCATCCTGAAACTCTTCATCACCAGACAAAAAATCCAAAATCGAATTTTCCCAGCTGTCATCATCAACTTCACCAACCACCTCTTCAACCTGTAAGACACTGCCTGCAAAGCTCGGTGGGAAAAGCCCTTTGCCTGAGGGACTTGATTCTGGGCCCCTGGGCTAAGCCTTGGAGCCTTTGACAGGGGTTCCTGAACTGGCTACACCAGGCCACCTTGGTCTCCACCATCTTGAAGCTTCACCGTTTTCCGTGGAGAAAAACTTTCATCCTCAGCCTCTCGCTTTCGATCTTGTTCTTCTTGAAGTCCATCACCCTCATCATCAGTGTCATGGGGGCGTCGCTCTGCATAGTCTCGAACATCTCGAGCATCATAGTCGATTGTCTCTTCATCTTGACCTTCTGGTTGAACATGGGTCACAGGCTTTGGTGTCACAGTGCCACCAAACGTGAGGGTTCTAGGGACCCTCTTGCGTGTGCTTTGGTAGGGCTTGTCCTTCACCAAGAAAAGCCAAATGGGCCTCCATGCGGTGGACGTGCGGAGAATAGCCTTGCCCTTGGTGATGCCATCGCACGTAGCAACCACATGGAGATCTTCTTGTTCAGTATTGCCCAACCATATGCCAGGCACCCATTGAGGACCCTGTTTCACGTTGAGGCCACGACGATGAAGAACCATACTGCTTCGCCAAAGCAAGCCACTTTTCCAGCATAGCGTCGTCCATTGACCAGCTCAAGGGCTAATCTGAGTCGAAACTGGGCAGTGAAAACGATTCAAAGTCCATGTAGAACAAAGATAGCTCCAAAGGTGAACTGGATGTTCAGCAGGTAGTCTCAGCTCACAACGAACTTCTGCCATGCCCACCAGTGTTGAGGCTTGGGGTCTCACAGTCTGAATAGCCCTCTCAACTTGGGCTGTTCTCCCTTTTTCATTGGGCGCACTGCTCATCAGGCTTTTCATTGTAGGCTCAGAGTCACCTACAAACTCGACCTGGTCCGTATAGTTCAAAGCCAGGGAAAATTTGACCAAGTGTCCAGCTTGTCCATGCAGATCAGAACTTTTAGACTCCACAGGGTATGAAGTGACCATCTTTGTCCACGTGTCAACTGCCACCAAAAAAGTAAGTGATGGCTTGTCAGCCTAGCCTCAATCTTTCCATAGGCATAGTCAGCTTGAATGCAAGTAATTGAACGCCTTCCTTCTGGCACGGGATCTAAAATCCTCTGAGGGTCACCTCGGGCCTTACATGCAACGCAGTGGTCACACCAACTTCGTTTAGGAAGGTGAGTCAGCTCATGAAGACTGCGCTCTTCTGCTGTTGGTGCTCGAGGAGTTGATTGTGGAACCAAACCTTGTGAACTTGTTCATCTCGGTACAGCTGGTTGGCAGCTGAAAACATCAGCTCATGTTCATGTCGCTGTACTGCTTGATTCAAACGATCCCATAGTGCCTTCTTGCACCTCGAGAAATACCCATGAAAGAAGCACATGATCGCAGCATCTCCAGTGAGCTGTTCTTTGTCACCACGTTGCCATTCACCACCGAAGAGTCCTTGTTGTCAAAGCTCCATTCCATACCACCAGCATCATCAGAAGAGAGAACACCGCCAGGATGTGCTTGAGCCAACTCTTCAGGCTTGAGGCCTTCTTGAAGTTCGAGAGGAACCATTACTTCAGGTTGAAAAGCAAAGTTGCTGGCATCAGCATCAGCGCCACTGGCTTCGACTGAGGCTTCATCATGAAGAGCTCCAAGAGTTGAAAGGGGCTCCTCCTTCTTGTGCAGCATGGTCAAAACCATACAGGGCTTTCCATTGCATTCCATGATCTCCTCCTCATAGTTGATCTTGGTGAAATAGGGCACGCACTGTTCCACAACCTCCCAAGAAAAGTCAGGGAGTTGGATCAACATGGATCTCCTTGGCCACTCGCTCCAGGGAAAGAGGATGTTGGGGCTCAAATCCTTTGTGCTCTCTGGAGTGACAATTAAAAAAATGCCATTCTCAGTCACAGCTCAACCACGTCGAAAGATGCGGTCAGTGAGCTCCTTGCGGGGTTGCACCACAGTTTGCACCACAAGTTTGTAGGGCTTGTACCCCATACCACCTTCTTCATCATCCTCCTCTTCAATGCAGGTCATAGGGCACGGCACGACAGTGATGTAGAAGCAACTTGATCAGGAAGCCCAGGACCATCATCAGCCATGTTGACAACCCTGATGTGTGCAAAAACCGCCAGGCTATTGCGCTTGAATTGCAAAGGAATCTCACACTGTCGATCTGGAGCTAGAAGACTGACTCCAGCAGGGGCATCAGGCGTTGGTGTCATTGCCATCCTCTGTGCAAAAGACGGCCAAGACTGACCAGAGGACACCTCACATTCGAGACCACAAAGTCGTCCTCGATGACCACCAAACCATTGCCACGATCTTCAATCTCGATCTGTGCTGAACTTCTGCCAAAAGTTTGAAGTCGACCACCTTGAGCATCCTCCAGGACTGTCCTGGAAAAAACGTCGACCTCCATCTTGTCCACGATCAGCCATGCTATAGGGCAACAGACTGATGCCAGCACCAGAGTCAAGGACGATCAGTTGGCCATCCTGCAAAGGCACAGCTCTGACATGGTACACAACCAACTTGAACTTGATCCATTGGGCTGTTTTGATCATCATACCATTTCATCAAACCATCATTCTCTTCTCGCATGCTGCCCCAGAAACTTCATCATGGGCAGCCATGTTGAAACAAACCGTGGAAACCATTCTCATACTGTACCAATCTTCACTTTCTTCCCCATCACTCCTCAGCTCATAGCAAGTGGGTTGACTTTGGGGAGGAGTTGCAACATTGTACATCTTGACCATTCTAACCTTGGAAGAAGACTGTGAAGAAATTGTTGATGCCGTACCTGCCCTTCTGGGAATCGAAGAACCTGTTGAGCTGGCACCATCACCACCAACTTGTCCAGCTTGTTGATCTTGAGCCTAAGATAGATTCACCTGGTTAGGGCACTCATTTCCCCAGTGACCAGCTTGGCCACAAAGACGGCACACATTGTTGTTTCCACCATACCCTTTTCCTTTCTGTTTGCCTTTCTGCTTGCCTTTGCCTTTCTTTCCTTTATGTTTTCCTTTGCTCTTTGAGCCATTCTTTCCACCCCCATTTTTGCCACCAAATGGCATTCCAAACCAACCGCCCTTCTTGCCCTTCGTCTTGCCTTTGTTCTTCCCTTTGCCCTTTTTGACCAAACTGAACTTGATCCGCTTCCATTGGGGTGCTCGAAGAAGATGGGTTCTGCAGCTGCTGAAGGTTACGCAAGAATTCATCTCCACTCCAAGCCTTGGTGTTCTTGTCCAGGAGGATCAACTTCTCCTTCAGCTTGGAGTCCGTGATGTCATCCTCCATGACCATCTCTAAATTGCGCCTTGTAGGGGCATCAATGCACCTCAGCACCGTGCTAACTGCAAGGTCATCTGGCATCCTTGCACCTGAAGCCAATTCATATTGATCCAGCAAGGAGTCGAAGTTGAGTAAGTTCTCCAGCATGGTGCGCTGATTGGGAAATCCAGGGTGCTGCATCATTGCTTGACTAATTGCCAAGGCTTGAGACGATGCCAAACAGCAAAACAGATAGTAAAACCATTGCGCTCATTTGAGAAAGCTCGAATCACCTGGAAAGCAGGACCACGTAGATTCAAGGCCAAGATGGAGTAAAGTTTTGTCCCCAACTCCTGGATGTCAGGTTCCAGTGAATGCATGGGCTCCACCGCGTCGAGGTTCTCCACGTCCTTGATGAGGTCACCATAGCGTCCATCACAAAAAACCAGCCAGTTCATGAATTGCTCTCTCCACAAACTGCATCTCACCGGGTCATCTGTGTATTTGAGGACACGTTCACCATCGCCAAATCTTTGGCCACCACCTTTTCCAGTCTGAAAGCTCTGCATCATAGTGTGTGCAGCCTGAGCAGCTGTTGTTGCAGCTTGAGAAAGATCAACAATCCTTGTCACAAGCTCATTTGCCTGCTCAGCATTCATACCATTGGCCTGGGACGGCATGGTCAGCATGAGGAGTCCTTTGAACCGTAGCTTGGACTCCCAGCGCTGTCTCAATCCACCATTCCAGCGTAGGCCAATCCTTCGAGGGTTCAAGTGGCTCACCAATTTCAAGTTCTTTGTCCTTCTTCTTCTCGACCACCACCAGCATGACATGCAAAGAGAGAGCGCAATGCAGCATGAAGTCAAAGGGTAGGAGGACAAACATGTTAAACACAGCCGTGAAGCTGAAGCACATGAAGAAGCCTTCCATGAAAATGCACAGAAAATAGAGCTCATCAATGTCTCATGCACTGAGGCCACCAGCAAGAGCGTTTGAAATCGCCGGTAGCAGGCTCCAATCCTGCCCAAACTTCCATGGGAAGGGTTCCAATCCTCTTCCAACCATGTCTCATGAGAGACCATTCCATTCTGAAGGCCACCGGCCACAGTTACCGTGGTTCCAATCCACGTATCATTGCAACTTGCCAGGCATGAAGTTTCATCCATACCAGTGTAGAGCTCGAATCCAAAACCAGCATACATCTTGGCAAAGTTGAGGGTGACATAGTCCACGCTGTAGCCACCAAAACCACCATGTAGGCTTCCATTCTGCGTCGCATTGGGCTCTGTCTCGCAATGGGGTGTTGGGTAACAATCCCAAGTCTTGACATAGAGGTCACCAGCCATTGCCTCGAATTCATGATGATGATCTGCTCCTTCACATCCAAGCCCAAACCAAAGCGCCACCACCATCGCAAAGGTCACCATGGAGCATTTCGACAGCTCCGCTGCCATGTTAAGCAAACGGAGTGCAAGTGCGGTACGTTTTGACATCGTGGGTTGAGCCACTGAAGTAAAGATTGCAGTCATCCATGTCTGACTGTACATGCGTGACATGAAACTGTCGAAATGTTGTAACAGAACCATGCTAGAATCATTTGACAAGTCATTTCAGTTGTCTTCGAAGACTCGCGATCTCTTCCAAGACTCGCTGAAGCTCGCGTTGCGCTGCAGTTCTCCGCACGGAAGCGGTCCACAGCGGAGCCTTCAAGGCCCTGGAGCCGAAGGGCCCCGCCTGCCGGCGTTTGGTCTCGAAAAATGTCCGAAAGATGTCAACATGTCAATATGTCGACATCATTCAACAGTATACAACGGTCATATATAGTCTATATGGTCATGGGTCCATTCAATTCAACATATATAGCAATATCGTAAGTTAGATCGCAAATTATGTAAATAGACCTGAGAAGGGGGGAACGAAAGCCAGCTCTAATAATGAAAACCCCCGCGCACAGCAAATTGCCTGACCTTCAACATTGAAATCCTCCAGTTGTAGCCTAGCCCCTAACTGCACAGAAAGTTTTGAGGCAAACATCCTGAAACTCTGTTGGTGGCTTACGTATCTTCAGTCTCTCGAGCAATATATGTTTCTCCATCTACTTGTTTCACTGGCCAGAAACCGGACTGGGGGAACAGATACCCTATTGCAGCAAACTTCCTGAACTTCCTGCGCGTGATACCTTCAAAATTGGAGTTCTTCTGTTGGAGCAAGCCGATAAGCATAACGACTGAGAGCATTAAACTTCCTGCGCGGAACACCTTCTAAATTGGAGGTCTCTAGCTGCAGCAAACCCGCAAGCATCACGACTGCGCGTACTCCAGGTGGCCTTCCTAAAACTCTGTTGGTCAGCTACGTATCTCTAGTCTCTTAAGCAAAATATCTCGTTCTATCGATTTCTCTGACTGGCTACTTAGCTCACCGACGAAAACCCAGACCGAGGGGGAATCGATACCCTACCACAGCTAATTTCCAGCGTGTAACACGTTCAAAATTGGAGTTGTTAAAAGGAACGCGCCGTTCTTGGCTTAAGATAAGCTCAACATGGCTCGAATATGGCCCCAACATAGCCTCCAAGAGCCTAACATGGATCAACATAGGCATGTTCCTTTTGGGCCGGGTAAAGGCTTTCAAGGAACACGCCGTTCTTGGCTTAACATAAGCTCAACCTGGCACAAATATGGTCCCAACATGGCGTCTAAGAGCCTAACATGGATCAACATAGGCCCAAGATAGGCTCCATATACGCACAACATGGTCCCAACATGATCCAAAAACGACGTGTTCCTTTTGGGCCGGGTAAAGGCTTAAAAGGAACACGCCGTTCTTGGCTTAACATAAGCTCAACCTGGCACGAATATGGTCGCAACATGGCGTCTAAGAGCCAAACATGGATCAACATAGGCCCAAGATAGGCTCCATATACGCACAACATGGTCCCGACATGATCCAAAAACGACGTGTTCCTTTTGGGCCGGGTAAAGGCTTAAAAGGAACACGCCGTTCTTGGCTTAACAGAAGCTCAACCTGGCACGAATATGGTCCCAACATGGCGTCTAAGAGCCCAACATGGACCAACATAAGCCTAACATAGGTCCCACATAGGCCTAACACGGCTTTACATGATCGTGATCTAAACACACAGGCTCTAGATTTGGTTCTTGCCTCCATTGGTACGCTGCACGATGATAGCGTTCTCTACTTCGCAAAAATATCTGCCACGGCCCATTTATCTTTCCACGATCCCAGATGATACCAGTTGTATCAACCTGTATCGTCAGAAACAAATGATGTGACGGTCCACGGTATGCAAAAGATATCGCATGTGACATTGACACTATTCCACTGCCAAAAGCCAAAGGGAAAGGTCCTGCTCTGTTACATTTCTGTTAGACTGCAGCATCTGCTTATCATTGCATCTGCAACCTTTTCCTTGACAAAATATGAATTCTGTTAAGCATGCGTTCTTCAAGGCCGGCTTTTATTCTGCCGCTTCTGCCGCTTCTCCTTAGCATTACATCTGTCATGTTCATTGTTCTCACATGTTCTCACCATATGCGGACGCCTTTATCCACTTGTCCATGTCTCCATCTCACATCTAACTCTCTAGCTGTCATCCGTTAGTAGCCAAAGAGAGATGACGTGACGGTCCACTTTCAGCACACCACTTTGCATTTGCCGCTGTCTCTAGGAGCGCAGCCTGGATAGTAGCCGCCCGTCTCTGCGGTCCTTTCTCCCATTCAAAATCTGCAAGCATACCTACGCCAGCGCAAGACACAGTCTCCCAAGCAGGAAGAACGGCATAGCTCTATGTCAGCTTGTCATTGCAGCTTGCTGCCGACGAAGTTTTCATGACCTCTATCCATCTAGCTATCTATCTATCAACCTATCTGTCCAGCCTTCCGACAATCCATCCATGTATCAACCTAACTTTCACTCTCTCTCTCTCTCTCTCTCTCTCTCTCGCTCTCTTTCTCCATGCCCCCATCTCTGCATCTATGTACCTATGCGCGATCTATCCGTCCATCCATCCACCCATGTCATCCAGCCAGGCAGCCGCTGCAATCGTTCTATCTATCTATCTATCGATCTATCTATCTATCTGTCTGTCTATCTATCTATCTATCTAGCTGTCATACAGCTATCGATAAATTCCCTCTCTCGGTCTACTCTCCATCCATCTATTATCTGCCTATATATTGATCTATTTGTCTACTTATTTAGCCCTAGTATTTGTCTACCTATTTAACCCCAATATCACCGACCAGGGGGAATCGATACCCACTGTCACCCATTTGCGACCTGGTACATTACCCTGCAAAACAGTCCCACTTGACACCCTGAACACCAACCGAGACTGGAAAAAGTGGCCTGTTTGGCAAGGCCTCCCCCCAGACCGCTAATCTCTCACTTCGTTCGCAAAAAACAACTAGCCAGCTTGTCCAGCTGGCTTTCGTAAGATATCTAAAGTCCAGAGGGTATTTCCGATTGATTTCCGACCAACACCTGTGCGGGCTAAACGACCAATCCTCAAGATGTCAACAAAAACACCTGCGTGGGCCAAAAGAGTCGGCGGGGTTAACGACCTTCATACATGTTGCAAGCTGCTCTGCTGCTGAACATGCTTGCTTTGGAGGTTGCCCTTCCGCCAGCCCCTCTTGGATTTTTCAAGGACATGATTAGTAAAAAGAGCTAACCAACATTGACAGAATTGCAGCTCCTCATTGAAGCTCGCTGCCAACAATTCATGCTATCATGTGGTTCTTCTGGCCCTATGCGGCAATCTGTCTCTCGATCTCTTCATGCATCGCTCAAGTAAACTATGTATCATTCTGCATCTATCTATCTAGCACGGCATCTACCTATGGAGCTCCACGCACCTTGCAGGCTCCTGCTGCTGGAAACAGCTGCTTTGGACGTTGCTTTTGGCTGCTTTGGAGACTATCCATCTATCCGCACATCTATCTATCTATCTATCTATCTATCTATCTATCTATCTACCTAGCTACTTATCTATCTATCTATCTATCTACCTATCTATATCCATCTTTCTATCTATCCATCTATCTACCTACCTACCTACCTACCTATCTATCTATCTACCTATCTACCTACCTACCTACCTATCTATCTATCTATCTATCTATGTATCTATCTATCTATCTATCTAGCTATCTAGCTATCTAGCTATCTAGCTATCTAACTATCTAGCTATCTATCTATCTATCTATCTATCTTATCGAATCTATCCAATCTATCTAATCTATCTCACCTATCTAATCTATCTATCTATCTAATCTATCTAATCTATCTAATCTATCTAATCTAATCTATCTAATCTATCTAATCTATCCAATCTATCTAATCCATCTAATCTATCTAATTTATCTAATTTATCTAGTCGAATCTATCGAATCTATCTGATCGAATCTAATCTAATCTAATCGAATTTAATCTAATCACCTATCTATCTGTCTATCTGTCTATCTATCTATCTGTCTATCTACCTATCTATCTATCTATCTATCTATCTATCCTATCTATCTAATCCATCTAATCTATCTAATCTATCTAATCTAATCTATCTAATTTAATCTAATCTAATCTGTCTAGTCGA
>CAMXCT020000548.1:139958-172458 GCA_947184155.2 Cladocopium goreaui | reverse complement strand
GTCAGGGAACATTCAAAAGAATATACAGCTACAGACTCAGCCTTCCTTTCGAAGCAGCAAAAGGAACTCCCAGTACATGAAATATGCCAAGTGCGTCAAAGGTCGCAAAGTTAATTAAGCCTGCTTTCAGAATTCCACCTAAACTCGCGACAAGCGTACGAGATGTAGCCTGGTCCGTTTGCAAAACACGTGAATCGCATGCTTGTCAATAAGCCACCTTGAGATGCAAAGTTTCAACATCCCTCACAACGTATGCAACTCTCGCGCGTTTGCCCGCGAATGGGGCCCGACTTTGTGTATGAATAGTTTCACGTTAGGTGGTTAGGAGTACTCGCGCTGTGCCTGTGATAAGGTGCTTACTGCTTACTGCGGATGTTATTGGATCTTATTGGATCTTTTTGACATGTTGGCTTTGTGGTTGAATCTGCAGCATCTTTTCAGCTGCATGACCAACACCAAATTTGCAGATTTCGAATTTGTCTTTATTTTCTGCACTCGCCATCGTCGTACATTTAACTAAAACATATTAAAGCCATTAAAATATCCATGTGCCCTCCTGGCCTCCGATGAGAAAGAAACTCAAAAGATTATACGACACACCGCGCAACTTCGACAAAGGCGAAGAAGTTGGTCCCCTCTTGGAGCCCCTGGAACGTTGGCAATAGAATTCCCAATGCCAATGCCCAGCAAAGAACAATGCATTACACAGAAAAATCACAGAAAACGGACCTGTGCTACAGGTGTTTTCTGGTATGGCAGCGCCAAATCTCTAGGAAAACATGAATAGGCTATTGATAGGGCACAGTTTGGGAACCTCTCCTTGGAATCCGGCGCCACTCGATTTTCTAACTCCGACTCTTCTAACTCCACCCTCAAAAGTCTGATGTCCTTGGGGCTCCGTGCCGTTCCACTGGCTGTTGCAGTTGCTGAACCCAAGGCTTCCGTTGTTCTGCGTTACGGTGCTGACATGAAGTCCCCCACCTGGGCATGAAGGGTACATTTGTTACAGGAGCACATGACAAGATCCCATTTTGAACATCCAGCACTGTACACGACAAGATTCCTTCCTGTTCTGCTTTTGTTTTTTCATGTTTTTCCCATGCATGTTCTTCAGGGGTTCCGGACTTTCAATGTTGGATCTGGAATGATGTGCTGCTGCCGGGGATCAATGAATTTGCTTTGTCGATGTTGAAGGTTTTGTTCCATTGAAATCTTATGAAATCATCCTATACTAGGAAAGGTGTGCCAAAGGTTTCCAAGGACCATTCACAGCAACATCTTGAGTTCAGCGTTACCGCGAAAGGTCAGCAACCACAAGGATAACACTTTCCTTGCCCACCAACATGTGACTTTTGAGCAATTTTGGCCTGGGCATGCCTGGGCACAAGGTAAAGCCCCATCGTGTCCGCTACGACACTACGAGTTCTGAACGCACTTATTCCAAGGGCGCATGTGTGTGCAGGCATGCGCCAAACTGGCAGCGGCAACACACACCAAAAAAAAAGAAATTGTAGAGACAACCACAGGGTGTTCATGCCGCCAAATTTGGACAGACAACAGTGCTTTGTGCAATGAACGGACCATGAGTCTCAGAGTTGTTGTCTGGACCTGATCTGAGACCTGTCTTGATTTTCAACGTTTCAACGTCACTGTCCAACTCCACCACAAGAAAAACCGGAATGCTGAGTGTAACGAACGCCCGGAGCTCAGGGTAAGTTGAGTGAAACATGTTGAAACTCGGGCGACTCGGGGCCTCTGCCCGTGGCGCTGCAGTGGCTGAAGCGCAGAAGTCCGTTGCTCTGCAGCTTGGAGCTATAAAGGCCTCCACCTGGCGGCAGCGCGACATTTGATCCAAACATATCCAAACTTATCTGGAGATGAACTACACAACTTCGGAACAGGTCGCTCAAGCCAGGTCACAACGCAGCTTTTCTACAACTGCAAAAAAGTCAACTGCCTAGCTTTCGTCCCCCTAGGGACTCATCAGGGCTTTGCAGCCGTAAATGCTGCGGAACTCACGCACATGCCAAGGCATCGCATTCAATAACCTAGGCAAGTGCACTTGGAAGACGCTGGACAAGGAAAAAAAAAGGGTCCCTCCCACAGCCAACCCTTAGACCAAAAATTTCCAAACTTGTTTGTATCTACTACGAAACAAATTATGGCCAACACTCAGCACGTTAAAATCTGCGCTGCTGGGACAACTTGGCCAAGCAAAGGTTGATACCTACGGAGTTTCTGCGAAATCCAGCTAGGAGAGATGCCTCTGTTGAAACGCACCTTCAGAAAAACTTTCCGAACTGAAGGTGACAACGAGCTTTTCCGGCTACGTCTGGTTCGAAAACGCTCCACAAGACGATCAAATCCAGCAAGATCAAAACCTCTGTCCTTCAATCTCCGCCTAAAACTCCGAACACTCGCAGAGCAGTCAGAAGCAAGACGATTGCGTCTCTCACATCTGATAAGACCTCCTATTTGTAGGCTCTTGAAAGCACTAGCAGGATGGTTTGAAGAAGCTGGCACATACAAGTACAGATTCATCGGTTTCTCAAACATTTTCCAGTGAACTCTGCGACTGGGCAAAATAGAGAGAAACAGGTCCAAGAAGGGAACCTCCCGAACACCTGAGATCTGAAACTTCAAAGAAGGATGCCAGCTCTCAGCCAATTCTACCAGTTTTTGCGCATCAGCAGCCCACAGTATCAAAAGGTCATCAATGTATCTTCTCAAAAACTGCAAATTGCATCCGCCACACTGCAGCATATAACGGTCAAAATGCCACAAGTAAATGTTTGCTAGAATGCCAGCTACAGACAAACCTGTAGGGATGCCATCACGCGATTCATAAGTGAGACCTTGAAAAGAAACCACGCAAGCTTCCAAAACTAACTCAACGACTCTTACTATGAAGTCTCCCAGAGCAGAGTTGCGGAAGGCACGTTTCAGGAAAGGCCACGCCACAGCTAAAAGGTGCACCCGATCCACTGTAGGATATAGGTTAACGATGTCCAGCGTGACAAACTGCATGTCTGGTAGGCAAACAATTGTTTTAAGATGCTGCAGCAATTGGTCTGTAGAAACAATGACAGAATCGAGATGGGTGACAAGAGGACCCAACCGTTCCACCAAAAAAGTCGAAAAAGGTGCGAACCAACTGCTTCGTAAATTGCACATGGGCCTTGAAGAAACCGGTTGATTGTGTACCTTCACTAAAATGCGAAAAACTCCTACTGAGCTTTCTTGGAACTTGCTGGTCAAAAAAATCTTCTCAGCATAAGAGATGGCTCCGGTAGAAGCAAAAAACTGTACCATCGCATCTGCCCCAAACTTAAGAGCAACCATTTTGTGTTTCAACTCCAAAGGGTTGACCTGCACATAGCCCTGAGCTAATTGAAGTTGAACTTGATGCACAAGCCACGATCTTAGCACTATACAATCTCCAAGCCCCTTATCGCAGTCTACCACTGCCACAGTGCCAGCATGCCGCCGCAGCCACAACCTCGCCTTTGTGTCAAACCAAGATTGGTTTGATTTGAACTCTTTTGGTTCAAACTGGGTCAGCTCATGAGAGAGTAAGCGAATAAAGGCATTGACTCCATCATTGCCCGGAGGCTCCCAGGTGCTTTTCAAACGGCACTTCGAAACATGCTCTGAACTCTTCGGAAAGGTTTTGCAAAAGAGCAGCTGCCTCTTCAAAGAATCCATTCCTGACAAAATGTCCTTGACACTTGAAACACTCTTGGTGGGAACGAACTTTCCGCTTCTGGGACAAATTTTGGAATAACGAGGATTTCAGGAGGGACCAGATTGTGTACACCTTTGTATGCTTGCCGATGCATCAGAGAAAAGAAACCAGCTCTAAAAGTTTGCACAACGCAGAACCTGTAAAAATCAATGACGCATCTGCCAGCATCGCACCAATAGTATCTTCGGCCCCTTCCCCTCTGTGCTATTTTCGCTTCTGTTTGCCTTTGCCCTTGCCTTTTCCGTGAGCCTTTCCTTTGCCCTTTCCTCCACCCTTTGCTTCAAACCTCACGTGCTTGAATGAGCCACTCCTTCCACTCGGTGAACGCGAATACTTTGAAGGGGATCGACTTGATGACTTGAGGATGGAGCGCGGGGTGTCAGAGCTTTTCTTCGGACTTCTGCCACGATCTTTCCTGGGGGCTTTTTTCGGAGTAGGCGCCCGCCTGGAAGAACGAGACGTGTCTGAGACAATTTTGACTTTGTGCTTCTTGCAAAGCTCCTCATTGTCTTTAACCAGAAAAGCAAGGGCTGAGTCTTCCTTGATGTTGAATGACCTCTTCTGCTTTGCATCCAGGAGTTCAAACAGCGCTGGAGACAAAACATCCTTTACATCCATCTCCTCCCATTTCCAAAAGCGCTTGTTCACGTTTCTGCTGCAGATCTTTGTCTTTGGCCATGCGTGTCTGGATCTTTGGTCTCGTTGCTCGTATGAAAGAATCCACAAACTGAGATGCTCTTTGCTTCAAAGCTTCTCGGAGTTCCATGTCTTCATATGCTTGCTCAGCAAACCAGGCATCCAAGCGATCTTGCAACCTCTGCTTCAAAACCGGTGAAGATACCTCATGCTCGTAAATTGCGACGCATTGCTGCTGATGCTTGCAAACAAAATCAAAGCACTCTTCGGCATGTTTTCTCCTCATGCGTGCCCACTCCTCTGCAACACTGTAAGGTACACCCATCATACCCTGATCTGCAGAAATAGGTTGGGCTTTTGCTAGGTACAGCTTTGTCCACTGCCACCTGAAGTCAGCCTCAGATTGCAAATGATTGTGAAAACGACCGTCCTCCTTCAGTTTCAAATACTTCTCAAGCAACTTTTTCTGTGTTTCCCATGCTTCAAAAACATGCTTGGCTTCCTTCTCAAACTCTTCAAAGAGTTTTTGCAAAGCTGGATCTACTCCTTCGAGCAACTTGGGGTGAGTTTGAAACAGCTTGCTTTGCGAAGCTTCGTTGGCGCTAACTGCTTCAAAGTGAGCCTGCGATCTCTGCACTTGAGACTGGAGAGCGGCAAGCTGTTGCATGAGTAGCTGATTTTGCTCCAACAGAAGCATTTCAACTCCGCTGTGAGATCCATTTAGACCGTGAGGCCTTTCTGTGCCTGCAGCTGTGAACCGACTAGGGGCAGGAGTTCTGGAAGATTCTCTACCTCTAGAAACAGGAGCATGAAGGTCATGCGTAAAGGCTGGATTCCCAGAGCCCATCATGGCAGAACTAGCACGTGCCACCCCAGCAGATGCTAGCAACCCATGGCTCAAAGGATCACACATGGCGAGCGCCTAAAAGTCTGCACAGCACAACTTCGGAACAGGTCGCTCAAGCCAGGTCACAACGCAGCTTTTCTACAACTGCAAAAAAGTCAACTGCCTAGCTTTCGTCCCCCTAGGGATTCATCAGGACTTTGCAGCCGTAAATGCTGCGGAACTCATGCACATGCCAAGGCATCGCATTCAATAACCTAGGCAAGTGCACTTGGAAGACGCTGGACAAGGAAAAAAAAAGGGTCCCTCCCACAGCCAACCCTTAGACCAAAAATTTCCAAACTTGTTTGTATCTACTACGAAACAAATTATGGCCAACACTCAGCACGTTAAAATCTGCGCTGCTGGGACAACTTGGCCAAGCAAAGGTTGATACCTACGGAGTTTCTGCGAAATCCAGCTAGGAGAGATGTCTCTGTTGAAACGCACCTTCAGAAAAACTTTCCGAACTGAAGGTGACAACGAGCTTTTCCGGCTACGTCTGGTTCGAAAACGCTCCACAAGACGATCAAATCCAGCAAGATCAAAACCTCTGTCCTTCAATCTCCGCCTAAAACTCCGAACACTCGCAGAGCAGTCAGAAGCAAGACGATTGCGTCTCTCACATCTGATAAGACCTCCTATTTGTAGGCTCTTGAAAGCACTAGCAGGATGGTTTGAAGAAGCTGGCACATACAAGTACAGCAAAACCGGAATGCGCGAACGCCAACGAACGCCCGGAGCTCAGGGTAAGTTGAGTGAACCATGTTGAAACTCGGGCGACTCGGGGCCTTTGCGCGTGGCGCTGCAGTGGCTGAAGCGCAGAAGTCCGTTGCTCTGCAGCTCCGAGCTGTAAAGGCCTCCACCTGACGCGACAAACTCGACGTTTGATCCAAACATATCCAAACTTATCTGGAGATGATTGGAGATGATCGGAGATGGGTCGGGAAATCTTGGGAACCTGATTTACAAACTCTTGTGTCATCTTGTGTCTATCATGTTTATCGTTGAATGTTTGGAAATCCCTGGACCCCCGACACCAACCAATACGATCCAATACACAAAGCTATATATACACAAAGCTACGCAGCTACATACTCAGATCGCGGTCGCTTAGAGAGCTGATTTGTTCGTTGGACAAATATGGCAAAGTTATGCAAAGTTGAATGCCAATAAAATCAATGCATTGAAGATTCCTGGTCCTCTTTAAGTCTTTACATCCATGTAATTGCCAAGCGAATGTCGCTTGCAGCATGCATGTCTCTGATGTAGCTGATTGCATGCAAAGGGAAAGCAACATCCAACTTAATGATGATACGAGGCAGCGTCACAAAGTGCAAAGTGTTCATGGACCTTGAACTCGAGGCATGGTCATGATCCAAAATTCAAATACAGCCTTAAACAGCCAGTAAACTCCAAATTCAGTGCAGATGGCATCACAAAAGGAACGTCGCGCGTTTCTCCCGCCCTCTAATGATCTCCAATGTGGACAAGTCAGAAGCATGGTGCAGTCAACAGACCTGTAAGATCTGTAAGTTTCCAAGGTGATTTCTGGATCCACTACGACTGTATTTTATTCTTTTCAAGAAAAAAATCATAGAATTCGGAGCCCCAAAGACCTCACGCCAGTGAAACACGTCTCACGGCACCGCCAAACCTGTGTTCTAAATCAACCTGTTTTCTCCGATGTTCTCGATGTTCTCCGATTTTGCCATTGTTTACCCCGGTAAAATCACGGTAAAATCACGTCACATCATTTCTGTGATTTTTTGGCTCCACACCTTGGCCGCTGCTGCAGTTGCTGAAGTCCATCCTTCCGTTCTGTGTCAATACGGAAATGCTAAAAACGCCACCACCTCGTTTCGCGGCGTTTCGGGTACATATTGTCACAAGATGTCATAATGGTTTTCTTGTCAGTGGCCGACAGCATTGCGATATATGTAAGCTGGGAAAATCGGGGAAGATCTGAGGAGATTTGGGAAGTTGTGTTGAAAAAACCTTGCATTTTCTGTGGGAAATCTGTGGGAACTTTGAAGCTGCTAGCAGAAATGCAAACTTGGACCCAGAAAATGGAATACCCAAAGTTTGACACATGGCAAGCTTAAAACGCCAAGATACCTAAAGCACGTTTTCAAGACTCCGGCCCTCTTTACAACATCCACGTATCATTTCAAATCAAATGTGTCCCTTGCAAGAAGCCTAGGAAAGTTAACTTCATTATGAGCGAAGGAAGTTTAGAAGTCAAACTTCCGACAATATGGACAGATGAAAAGCAGAGCTGGGAAGAGGCAGAGAGAAGAGAAAGATTGGAAGAAAGAAGAGTAGAAGAGAAAGAGTAAGAAGAAAGAAGATGCAGATGCGAGAAAAGGTAGGAAAGTCTCGAAACACTGTGTGTTTTCCAATGATTCGGGGCTCCGGAGGGTCGAAAAGTAGGCTCGCTAAAGCGGCGGGTGCGGAGCCAGCTGGCCAGATGAGAGATGAAAAATTGCACGCCGTTGTGGCGCGAAGCACATTTGCGAGTCAAAATGTACAAAGCACCTGAGTCTCGGAGCACTTTTGGAAGTTGAGATGTCGAAAAAGTGCACGCCCTTGTGGCGCGAAGCACATTTGGAAGTCAAAATGTGCAAAGCACACCATTCTCGGACCACTTTTGGAAGTTGCGATGTCGAAAAAGTGCAAGTGCACGCCGTTGTGGCGCGAAGCACATTTGGAAGTCAAAATGCGCAAAGCACACCATTCTCGGACCACTTTTGGAAGTTGCGATGTCGAAAAAGTGCAAGTGCACGCCGTTGTGGCGCGAAGCACATTTGAAAGTGAAAATGTACAAAGCACACCATTCTCGGACCACTTTTGGCAGTTGAGATGTCGAAAAAGCGCACGCCGTTGTGGCGCGAAGCACATTTCGAAGTGAACATGTACAAAACACACCATGCTCGGACCACTTTTGGCAGTTGAGATGTCGAAAAAGTGCACGCCGTTATGGCGCGAAGCACATTTCGAAGTCAAAATGTACAAACACGTTCAGATGTCGTTTCGCGTGGCAGGCGCAAGGGATGGTGCACCTTGTCAAAAGTGAGCAAAACGTGAGGGTTTTGTAGCATTTCCAAAAACTATGGCAGGCGTGGGACATTTGAAGAGGATCTGCAAAGATGCATTTCGCGTGGCAGGCGCAGCACAAGAGACATGTTCACCAGAGATGCTAGGAGGCCAGGGCGCTGATTTCCAGAGAGGGGTTGCATTTTGGAGCATCAGATCTGTAGGTTTGCTAACATGATTTTGCGTGACAGGTGCAGCATTTCGTATGACCTGGCATCACTTTTTCGTGGCAGGCGCAGTACTTTAGACAGGTGAACTGGAAAAATCGCAACGTAGCATTCCCAAAAACGATGGCAAGCGTGGGACATTTGAAGAGGATCTGCAAAGATGCATTTTCCGTGGTTTCTTAGTTTTTGATCTTGAAGAAAGATAGATAGATAGATAGATAGATAAATAGATAGAGAGAGAGAGATAGATAGATAGAGAGAGAGAGATAGATAGATAGATAGATAGACAGACAGATAGATAGGGAGAATAGATAGTTGGAGAGATAGACAGATAGGTAGGGAGATAGATGGACAGATAGAGGGATAGACAGATAGACAGACAGATAGATAGATAGATAGATGGAAAGAAAGACAGATAGACAGCTAGACAAATAGAAAGATAGACAGCTAGATAAATAGATAGATAGATAGATATAATGTGAATCGGACGTTCCCTTGTGAATCGTCGCTTTTGATCCTGTGTTGTCGTTTCTAGTTAATGTTTCCAATGGTCAAGCGAGAACGGGCTTCGGCATAGCTCATGTTTTGCTGTGCACCTGCAGTTGGGATCTTGAGCCAAAGGTGTATTGGTATTCATGCCCCTTGGCTGGACTCATACGACTTTGTACATATGGGGATATAGACTATGTTGAGAGTGTGTCCCCATTCGCACCCCCCACGCATGACTGATTTCATCAGTCACGCGCAGGAGAGTCGTTTTAAATCCCTCAATCTGCATTTCGCGTTTATTGAATTATGGAGAGTCGAAAGTTCATACCGCGGCTTGCTACATCCACATCTGTCTACGCTATCAAAATCGGCATCTGTACATGACATTGAAATCCACCCATTGCGGCGTTGCCGGCAATCGGTATCAAACATGCATGACGTCAGCTACAAAGAAATGAAAACAAACATAGAGCTAGAGAGTACACTCCTGCTCTTTCTCGACAAAGAAATGAGACATAGACCGCAGTTAAAATTCAACTCACGATGCATTGCGTTTCAGATAGCATCGTATCTTAAAAAAAATGTTCGGATGTGAGTCACGTGAATTAGCCGGTTCAGATTCCTCTCAAAAGTCATCAGACTCAATGAAGAGGTAGATTTTGATCAATGATTGCTGATCCGTAAGCGCAGCAGTGGGACCTATGCAGAGGTCAGATGAAATTATCGCCATCCTCTATTTCCGTAGTAACGTCCCGTGTGGTTCCAGTCGCCACCTCGATGTGAGGGTGCGCCTCTACCTGTTCCGTGGCCTTCTCCTTCTCTCCACGGTGGCGCCTTTGGAGCTTGCTTTGGCATAGGAGCAGCTTCTCTTGTGCTTGCGGATGATGCAGATTGTGATGATCTTGCGTCAGGAGTAGCACTGGGTTTTGGCATTGCTTTTGCCTTTGCCGATACTTCTGCATTCCTACGGATGTCGTCGGTCGTCGGCATGTTGGCAATTGCAGCTACATGAGCTTCAGTCATGTGTGCTCCCCATCTCGGGCGTTGTCCATCACGTTTCTTGCATCTGTTGTGATCTTCAATTGCATCACACAATCGATTCAGCAAAGGACGTGGCAAACGCTGACCATTCTGCAAGATCAAATGCAGAACGGCGATACGTCTCAGCTGTGGTCGGCAAGCACAGAGAATATCAACTGGGTTAAGTGTCACAGCGGCCTGATAATCAACATTTCTGAAGAAATAGACAGCAGACACTTGGTATGCCCCACCGATCACTCGTCGAATGAACGTCGATTGTGCATCCAGTGAGTTACGGGCAATGGTTGATTTCCTCATTTCTTCCTCGGCAGTGTCACCTCTTGTCAAATGTTGGATAGTTTTATCACCAAACATCAATTGCAAGTCAGCGAATTCATATCCACATTCCAGAACGTAGGTGACCAGCTTCTTGAATACGAGGTATCCATGATACGCATTGATGAAGCCCTCTTCGCCTAGGTCGTCCTTGGACTTTGGATTGCCGATCTCATGGTAGAGCTCTTTCATTTGGTCGTCAGTCGGCTCAATGAGATTCCCGTCATCACCTTCCCCCAAGTATGGGACTTTGGGGTCAAGGTCCAACCTGTAGTATGGATTCCTTTGAAATTGCTGCCATCCAGACTCAATCTCTTCACAGAAATTCCGTTGGAAGTGTCTGTAAATCCTGAGCATGTTGTTTCCAATTTGTAGCAACAAGATCTTGATGAGGTCGGGTTGAGCATCGCCAATTTGGCATGGCTCGGCTGGCAAGACTTTCGATCCAAATTCCACTCGTTTCATCCATGCGGGGTATGCGATGTAGGCATTTCTTGCTTCACCGGCATGATATTCCCCAATGTCAATGTTGGCATCATCTGCTCCTTCCTCTTCAATGGTCTCGGCCTTTTCACGTTCTTCTTTGAGGAAGTCGTCTACTTCATCTTGTTCCCTGAAGTTCCTCTTCTCCGACTTGAGCCCGTCAGTCTCAGGCTTTTGACTCATATCGTCATTGTCCTGTTGTGTCTCTTCTGGTGGACTCTTCATTTCGACATCGTCATCGTCTTGCTCAATTTTCACGTCCTCTTCGTCGTCACTGGTCAGGTCGATCTTGATCTTTTCCCATGTTTGTTTGACGTGATCCTTGACGTCATCCTCGTGCGAACGTTGTTCGGCAGTTGGAACGCTGGCGACGGTGATCTTGACACGCTTTCTAAAGCCATGGCTTATCAGGTACCCTTTGCAGAATACACAAATCGCCAATGTCGCCGGAGTCTCACATAGACAAGCTGGGCAGAGTCTGTGGCCTTCTTTGTTCGGACGATGAGTAAGTGCGAGCAATGCGATGGCATCATACCATTCATGATGTTTTGGGAAAAGTCGGCATGTGAAGCTTTCATGTGCTATCTTGATGTCGATGAGTTTGCGGAGCTCACTCAAATCTGGAGAAGATTCATCAGGCACTACATTCCCAATGAGGTTGTCAAATCGATCAATGGTTGCAATTTTCTTCGCACCCTTCACTGACAGCACAAGTTGTTCGTATCCCTTTGTGACCATCAGACGATAGAATTCTCCACTCTTCCAGTCGTAATGTCATACTGCATCAAAGGCACTGAATGGGATCGTCTGTTGCACCAGGATGTGTCCATCTGCTGAAACTCGTGGAGCAAATTTGGCAATGGATTCATATGTCATGTAGATGTAGACAAGGTCTGCACCTTCGATCTTTTTGAATCTCAAAACCGATTGGCTTCTTTCGTCCCATGGTGCGAAAGGTACGAAAAATGTGTTGATTCGGTCTCCTCCTCCTCCGGGGCGTAAGCCTTCTCGGAAGATTTGTGCTATGCACTCAAATGTCGTACAGTGGAAACCACCTCCGAGTGTATATCCTACACCAGGGTTCATCAAATAGGAAGTCTTGCTGTCGTCGATTCGAACTCCGCCTTGTGTCCTGGAATGAGCCATCGGTGCCCTGATCGCCACTGGCCAAAGCCATATCTCTCGATCACTGTTGCCGATCTCGATCCTCAATCTTTGGCGGTTGATCCTCTTCGTGAATGCATTGTCTGTTCTCAAAAATCTTTCCAATTCACCTTTCGTGACTTTCAAACTCAGGATCTGTGCTCTGATCCTTCTTGTCTGCTTGTACTCAGTGAAGATGATTTTCTGGAAGTTGTTCCACCTCTCGACGATGATCTTGTAGTCAGGTTCAGATGTTCCTGCTAGGGTATGTCCATCTTTCCAGATATGGTCGTACTTCATGATCTGTTCGACATTGACCCATCCCGCTTCGTCGCAAGGCAATCCAAAGTGTCCTCTCTTGTCTTTGACACAGCCTACAGAATGACGAAGAGCAGCATTGAACCTCTTTGACAAGTCGGTCTCCCATTGAGGCTTCTCCCATTTCTTTCCCATCCACTCGTTCTCGGCGTATTTCTTGACGTTGCACCAACCATGACCAACATATTCTTCACCAGAAAGTCGGGCCATTTGGAGAGTGCCAATGTCATTGCCATAGGTGTATGGTTGAAGATAACGGAAGTTCCAGTTGGCTCCATGTTCGGTTCGTTGATCTTTCAGCCATTTTTGGAATTCATCTGCGCTTTTGGGGTTCAGATCATTGAGTTCCTGAATTGTGGGCAGTACCGGAGGGGATTCTTCGGCTGCTCTCTCAACAAGTGCATCAAGCTCTTGACGATTCTTCACACCTTGGCCTGGAGGGTGAACTTCGGCTCCGTTCACGAGGAAAGATCCACCTTCTTCTCGATCACCAATCTCGTACACGAATGCAGGTTGGCTATAGAAGCTTTTGGTCACTTCTTCCTTCTCTGTGAACCTCGTTCTTCTCCATCTCTTTCCTTCAGGCATGATTCCTTTCTTCGGGAGCTTGTCCTTTCTTCCCCTTGTGGCAGTCCTTGATCTTTCAGAAGAAGATGGAGATTTCGATTGTTGCTCCATCATCAGTCTCACTCGCATAATTGCATCAATCACCATCTCGTTGTCCTGTGCTCGGCATTCATCCAAATTGTGATCGCCTCCGCATACTAGACAATATCGGACACTCGATGCATCTGCGACAACTTTCTCAAACTGATCACGGAGGCTTCGAACTTCTGTTCGGCGTTTCTTCGCCTCGGAAGGTTGACCCCCCATGTCTTCTACATCATCGTCAACTTCGATGTCATCAACCCCGGCATCGGTTTCACCTGAAGTCTGCTCCATCCGAGTACCACGCGCCGTCGGCGACGAAGGGTCATCTTCTGGTTCTTCAGCTTCAACCTCTTCCTCATCTTCACTAGATGAGATCTCGATCATTTCAGGGTTGTCATCGTAGTTTGCTGTTGGAATGATCGGCATTCTTGTGTGATCTCCTTTTGCATGATCAGATCGAAAATCTTAGCTTCCCTCAGAATTGCAATCACCATCTCGTTCTCGACAGGAGGGATGTATGCCTTCCTTTATCGATTACGTTTTGTGTTGATGGTGTCAGTGTGGCGACAAGAGCTGCTAAACAGCCAGAAGGATTCCTCAAGTCCAGCAAGGCAACTATCGATGTTCTTCCCCCACCCTTCGAACATTGTGGGGAATTGGATTCCCATCTCCAGCATTCCAAGCCAAAACTCAAAGATGTCGCCAATGTATTCTGCGGATGCATTGGGAGGCAAAATCGATTCAATCTCCTCTTTTGTCAACACCGTCTTCATATAGTCATGGTATGCCACGTTTCCTCCATCCCAGGGCAGTCTGTAAAACCATCGAATTGTGAGGATACCATCATCCCCTTCTTCACATCGTGTTTCACGTTGAACTGAGAATTGGGATAGTAGGTTTCGTCTGCATTTGCCCTTCACCATGTAGGCAGGCATGCGGATTGCACCTCGATGAGATACTTGCTTCAGGACGTCGTTTGATGTCTTGTATCCAGAAAGCATCGCAAGTGTGGCGGCCAGCAAGAATTTCATCAAATCTCGTTCTGCATGAAGTTCTCTCCAATCAATGCAACTGTTGTAAACATTGAGGAGTCTGGCGGCGACCCGAGCATCTTGTGAGAATTCGTCCATACCAATGACTTCAGTGCCATAAGTTCCAGACCTTGTCCAATTGCTTGCGCGGTTCAGACAGCTTGTGCGACTCTCAGTGATAGTGTCCATACGAGGGTCACCATAGATGAGGGTTTTGCAAGTTTTGCACATCAGCTCGGAACGTTCAGTCACTTCAATCCAGTGTTCATCTGCATCAGTCAAAGGCTCGGGGGTGAATACGCCCCGTCGGATGTCCGTCCATGCCCTTCTCTGACCTGAGTCCTTCATGTGCTTCATTCCTCCGATAATGTCAGCCGATCCAGTTTGTGCATCTGCTGTCTCTTTGTTGCGGAGTTTTGGGATGACCCCTGGGTGATCAGTGCAACTTTTGATCGTTTCTAGGTCAAAACCCGTATTCTTCACATGAACACATTCTTCATTCAATTCGTGTACCATGTAATGATCCATTGCACAATGAAGGAAAACTTTCTGTCGCATCAAGGACTTCTCCAAAATGGCCCAAATGATTTCTTTGCCATCACCTTGTCTCCAATAGAAAGGTTCAGATCCACATGCATAAATCTGTTTCCAGAATCTTTCATGTGTGGAATGCATGATGCCTCTGTTCCTCAAGATCTCGGCGAACTCCTCAGCAATGGAAACAATCGATGATTGGGATCCAAAGAATCGGGCGTCCTTCAAGATGTTAACGAAAATTGGAATTGGTGAGTATTGACTGATTTCGACAATGATTTCAGCTAAATTCCTGGCATAATCATCCTCAGGGACCAAAATTCGATTCTGTCCTCTAATCAGTGATGCGAAAGAGATCCAGACATGTATGGTGATGTTGGTGAGTGTGTCGGCATTGTTGCGAAGAAAATTCAACGCATCTCTGGCAAGTTGCAAGAATGCCTCTGTGTTTTCAAGGGATTCATAAGGAAGCTGATAGACTTTGATGGAGGCCACGCCCAGGTTGTTGAGACCCGCTTCAATGTCATGAGTGGTCTTTGAGCTTGACTTCGTTTGATATGTCAAATCAGTCAGGATAAGGCATTTGTTCATCCTCACCTGTCCTCCCAGTTCATCCCATGACTCAATCCAGGGCTTTCCTGTGACAAATTGACCAATCTGGTTGCTCGGGCCCCTGAGTCTCCTGCGAAGGCCGCCTTCCACTGTATCTTGAATACCTAGTGTCAGCATTGCTAAGACTTCCGTCACTGGATATCCTTTGCATCTGACAAGTTCAGTAGTCGTGGTGAGGTAGTGGTAAAGCTTCAGCCACTCGTGGTCGTTCTCGTTGAGCATCTGAGCATCCAATTGTCCTTCAGTCAGGATGTTGAAGGAAAGTGCTGCGTGGAAGGTTACACGTCTCAGATATTGTCTCCATGCCAAGTTTGATCCGTAGATGTGAGTGGAATGAGGGCCCTCGACGGTGGAGATGACGAATTCTCTGCCCGATTTCAGAAATGCGATCCGCTGTTCTTGATGGGCATAGTCTTCGGCAGCGTGAACGTACACTTCCACATTTGAAGGCTTCTTCCTCTTCACCCAGTCAACTTTCGGCGTCTTGTCCTTGTCTTCCTCTTCCGTCGCCTTCTGTTCACTTGAAGGTGTAGGTCCAGGTCCGGTCCGAAATGCGGACTGTGAAGACGAAGTGGCTCCGCCGCTTGTAGGTGGTCTTGGCATTCTCTTAGGCTGAACACTGCCGCCCGGCGTTGCCGTGGGTTGAGCTTGTGATCCTCCTTGAGACGTTGTCCCCCCAGGTGCACTTGATCCTCCAGTAGGGTCGTCCTGCGCCCATGATGGTTCTTCATTGTTCCATGCATCAAGTTCATCAGGCAATCTTCCATCATTGACCAGAAGAGGTTCGTCCCATCCGTCGAAGTTGTGCAAGTTGCCACCAGTTCCCGCTTGCGTTTCAGTCATTGTTGTGATGAAATCTTTGAGTTGACTGTGGCAAGCATGGCGTCTTTCTTTTTCAGAATATCTGGCACCTTCGTCTGCGATGGTAACATTGTAGCCCAATCCGATCAAAATTCCCTGTGGAATGTCAAATGAATCGAGGATCGTCGTCTGGATTCCCGTCCATGCGGTGACCCTGGCAAAGTTTCCATCTCCTCGAGCACAATTCTTGTGGCGTTCAATTGTCGACCCTAATGTCAGCAAGCATAGAAAATGATTCTGAGCTGCACTTCTTCCCTTCGGGCGTTCAGTCTCGAATTCAATCACGTCCCTCATCACATCTTGGAGAATGATCATGTCCTGAGGGTTGTGTTGGTTGTGATACCTCAATGAGAAGCCCAAAAGTTTGATGTGGGTCTCTACCATCTGTCGCATTGTTGCAAAGTAGTTCTCATTGTCAGAGGGAGATCTTGGATTGACTTTTGCCAACTCCTCCATGACTTTGAAATACTCGGCAGTTCGCGTGACAGCTAACCACGAAGTTGCTCTCGGTTCTGTGTTGAATGATGGTGTGCCACGATACAGCTGTTTCATGTCTCTAATCTTTGCTTCGGCAAATGCGGCACTATGCACATCGTCAAATGGTTCTGGAAAATGCCCTTTGGTAAGAACAATCCACAGCTCATCAAGTCTCGAATGAATGTCTTCATCCATCAATAGACCCACCATATTGTCTTCATATGGGCACTTCGAGGTAAAGACTTTCACAAATCTCGATCCTCTCGACACAAATTCCCAGCCTAAGCATTCCTTCTCGGAGTCCAGCGATCTCTGCAGAATCTTGTATGCTAATTCCAGAGCTTCACCAGTGGCTTCATTGGTGTACCTGGTGTTTGCAAAGTATGCAGAATATACGATCACTGGAGGCATGCCAAAACGAATCCATTGATTGACAACATCCTCCGAAGAAAGCATGTGGGGACCTGCATTTCGTGTGTCCTTGAATGGAGGTGGTGGTCGAGCCGTGATCACTTTCTCATGTGTCTCTTTGAGAATCCTCTGAGCTATTGTGATTCTTTTGTTTGAGAATTGTCCTAAAGACTTCAAATCAACACCTTCGGTCATTGTGATTTTCAGTGGTTCAGTTTGTATCGACAAATAGCAGTGTGACAATGTCCCAATCAACTCCAACAATTGCAAGGACCGTTGGTCGCGAAACAATAAGTTGTCGTTGAATCCAGAAAGCAGATGCCACAAAAATGTCGAAGACCACGAAGATCTTGTTAAAGATGATGTTGATCTCGAAAGATACCAGTGCAGAAGAGAGCGCTCGAACAAAAGGTCGATGGCGTCGGGCTCTCGGGCAGCACAGGCGGTTGCCGTCACCAGCTTGATAGGGTGACTGCGGACATTCTCTGAATCACGAGACATTTCACTTAACCAGTCGTCATCAGGTGCAATGACTTTCCAATGCTTTCTCACCTTGACATTTACAAATTGACTATTCTTGATCACATGTTCATTGTAATGCCTCTAATAATGATTTTGGCTATCCATTTTGTGTAAACTTGAGTGATGCGAGTTTCCCTACCGGCACATTCTGCATGGTCATGACGGCGATCACACTTCCTACGTAGTTTTGGAAATGATACCCCCCAAGTGACAATCTTCCAAGGTTTCTTGATTGGTTTGGGAGTTTCTTGGAATTGCGATTTCAGGCCATACATGCAACCATCGAATTTGTGCTCATGAGATACAGTTCCTTCCACGAGATCAGTCATCCTACGGTCTTTCCAGTAATCACAACCTCTAGACAGTTCAAGTAAGGCTGGCGACCCCATGTTGATGAGTTCACATAGCACTGACGTAAACACTTCCCACATGGCCCAGAAGATCTGCTTCTTTGCCTCAATGAGTTGTGTCGTTGCTTCACTGACCCATCGATTGATTCGGTTCCATGGTGAACCTCCTGTACATGGACCTGCAAAGAACACTGAGTCGAGTTTGGTCCTGAGGCATCGTCTTGCTTTGCATATTCCGTATGGAGAGAGCATGTCATCATCTTCAGTGATGGGCACGACATGAAACTTCATTTCATCTTGCATCTTGTTTTGCAGAAATGTAAACCAATTTCTCTCTTCGGAACATAACAGGACGAAGCATGGGACGTCTCGAGGAACTTCAATCAGATTGATTGCAAGGGAAAACTTGGCAAACTTGGATGTCATCAAGTCACAAGGTGATTTAGATAATTGAAATTCTAAAGTTCTGTTCTTACTATCTCTCCACAGGATTACCGACACTTTGGGATGGTCAACCTCATGTTTGCTTACTTCAATGTGATATTGATATGGGACAAAAACATCAGTGATCGGGATGGTATTCAGCTCACTGCACTGGGTGCAGAGTGTGATAACTCCCTGATTCACTTTATAGCTCTTATCACTATCGATCACTTCGGCATTGGCGAGCACCTTGAATGTCGATTTTCCTGTCCAGAATTCATTCAGTTTGTTTGTTGTTTCATTGTTGTCACCTTTGAACCTCCACGTATCTTTGATCACTCGAGTGTTCGTCTTGAACTTCTGCTCAGTTTCCCTTTCATCACATATGATCCTGTGGTCACAAGGACAGTCTTCGCAATCCTGTGGCACGAAATTCTGCCGTCTGGGCGTTTTGTGAATTCGGATCAATGTCTCTTCCCCTTCCCACTGCCAATAGTCTTCATTTTTCTTGCTAAGTCCTTGGGATTTTCGAGTGGGGCTAACATGAGGAATATTGTCATTAATTTCCGGATGTTTTTGACATGCACCAGTTGAATGCGAATGCCATCCCTCACTCCCCCCATGAACAAGGCGCATAAGCGTGTTGATCACACGTGTGGCTGGCTGAAGGCACTGGTGTATGGGTTTCGGGTGTTGAGACGGTGATGTCTGTGCGTCTAAAAACAATGCATCAACCGAAAACATCAGCATAGGTGAGTCGGCCGGATGCTTCACACGACTATTGCGTGTGGACACACCTGAGTCCCGGTGGGAGCTCGAGTGGGCAGTCTGGGCGTGTGCGTACGTTGACGACGACACCCGTTGGAAGTCGTTGATGTGGACTGTGGAACAGTTTCTGGAATCAACGGCTGCTTGTTGGGCGAATGATATTGAAAACATGCGCGCTCAACCCATCTATCAAATCGGACTGCCTGCTCTGGTGGAGATGCACGGTGTTCGACCTTTGTCCATGTGCCATTGAGAAGAATCCATGTGGATCTTAACACGTCTGGCGGTACCATCAAGCCAGGTGGCTTGGGGCGATAAAACACCGGCTGCTTGACAACAAAGATTGGATCCATACCAGGCAAATACTGAAGCTTTTCTTTACTGGTCAACCCTTTCCTATACACTTCTTTTGGCAAAATAGGGGTTTCGGTGTATGGGAAATTAGGGATGTCCTCAGTTTTGGACTGAAAGACTTGGCGAGTAGTCATGTCGACATCAGTGCTGGGTTGCAGCATATCTAACACTTCTTTACTCTGTAAGTCCTGAGGCTCCAATAGATTGATCAACATACAAGCTTTCTTCCATGCCATGGGATTCCTGAATCCTTTAGTATGGATGTCAGCTGCCATTTTGGCTGTAATTTCATAGATCAAAACAAAATGATCCTTTTGAAAATGTTCATGCATGGAGGCAATGGAAATACCATGTGTGCGCTCCAAATGACGCATGGTTGGATTGCGTCCTGATCTGACAACACCAATCATACCTTGATTATCGTCATGAAACAGGAGCTGGGGAAAAACTTTGGCTAAGACTTTCCACAGACTTAGCGCGGGGATTCCCAAAGTCCTATAAGTGCGGTATCAGCGGCCACTATTTCAGCTTCGGGGGTCGAATGACTAACACACCCTTGTCGCTTACTTCCACCAGCAAGTGGGAACCTTGTGAACTTACCTTGGACTTGTAAGTGCGATCCTGATGTTGATCTTAAGGATTGAGCACATCCAGCGAAATCCGCATCTGCAAAGAGTCCTAACGATAGATCTTCAATTTTGTCACCGACCCATCCTATCATTTTAAGGGACAATGTGGAATTAACATAACACATTAAGTGATGAAGACGGGCGTCATCATCCTTAGTCCACTTGGTCACATTGCGTGCCAATGCATTGATGGATCTTAAAAGGTCAAACCGCGCAATGCGGGCTGCATACAACAGCTTCATGAGCACACTAGCTGCATGCGGAGCTAGATTCCCTCGATTCAGCGTCTCACTGTCTTGGCCAGGACGTGAGTTGCCGGTCTCGTTGAGAGCCGACATCTCCGGATCGAAAGAATGTGCACACCACGGACACTCGACTTTGCGTTTTCCATCGGAAGGAGCTCGGTATGGGCTGAACTTCGTTTCCTCTGGAAGGCTAGGAGTCGAAACTTTCTTCAGTTTTGTGTCCTTACCATTTATGTCAAGATACTTTTCTACCGATAACTTTAACAATCCTTCCATGTTATAAGTTATGGTCTTGACTTTCTCTCCATTGTGGAGTTGGGTCTCGCCTTGGGAAAGCACACATCCAAGATAAAGACCCAAATCAGTTTCGGGTTCGATGCGTAAAACCGTACGCAACATTTCCCAACCTTTGGCCAAATTCTCAGATGGCCCGGCAAGTTTGAGGTCATCTACATAGATTACCAGTAACAGCTTGAGCTCATCATGAAAATACATTGATGGCCATTCCTCTCCAATGGGTTTGAAACCAATTTCTTGTATACCTTCTTATCACAATGTTGTTCCCACATCGTGCCTGAATCGGGATGTCCATATAGAGCTTTGTCAAGTCTTACGACAGGGCGTCGAAACTTCCAGTATTGAATCTCAGGTGGCCATGCGTCGGTGGGTAACTCCACCCAGCATAGAGGTCCCTTCAACTTCGCCTGGATGTAAGCTTGAATCGCGTCTGCGAGCTTGACAGAGTGTCCAGGAAGACATCCAAAGAAATCGGCCCATCGTGAGGCTTCGAAGGATGCAGGAGAGTTCCCTAAGTCTTGAAAGAACGCTGCTTCCCAATGTTGGTTCTTCACTTGATTGCCCAGTAGAACACCTCTTCCTTTGAACTTTCGACCAGGATTACCTTCAGGCAATTGGTAATTCTTCTCGACACATATACCATGAACTCTAGCCATATGAACTTCCTTCTTGTTCTTCTTGGCTTCTGCGACTACGTCATCATATTCTCGAACCATTGAGAAATCAAACACTTCTTGATCCCGGAGTCCTTTCCATTCCTTGAGCATTGCTTCCTTTGCTTTGGGATTGGATTCAATCTCTGCTCTACCAACTGGTCGTGAAACCATAGCGTTGAAGAGCTTTCCCCCCAGACCTTCAGGAGGTACTTTGGTTCGATGGATGTTACTGGGCGCAGATGTACACGGCATAGTAGGGAATGCTATGAGATCGTCATCATCGTCAGTGGTTGTGTTCTTCATGTTCTTGACGTTGACACACTTGCCATTCTTGATCATGGTCGATTCACCCGGCGTTGCCGTGGAAGACTTCGAGATCACACCAGACAAAGTGTTCCAAACTTCACCACTCCACGATGCTTTCGGACCACGGCCCTTCTCGACCTCTGACCACTCGTCCCATTCAGTGAGATATTCCTCGTCGTCCGGGACGTCAGTAGAAGCATCGGAACATGGGCTCGCATCAGCACTCCTTCTAGTCTTCCGACACGACAATCAATGTAACGTTTTCCATGAATGTCATCGTCATCAACGATGTCGTACATGTCAAGATATGCACTCGTACATGTGATAGGCAAAGTAACCTTGTTCTTCATCACCTCACCAACACCTGCATCGGATTTCTTCGACTTTGAGTGCGGATCGTCCTGCCCACCTTCATCGTCTTTCTCGTCATCGTCTTTGGACTTTGACATACCTTTGTCTTTCTTTGAATCTTTCTTCTCCTTCTTCAGTGCTTTCTTCTTCACTTCTTCAATCTTTCTCTTGTTCTTCTCATCAGCCTCCTTCTTTTCCAACTTCTTCTTCTCAGCCTTGAGGATGACGTTTCGGTCAGATTGAGATAGCTTTCGCCATTCTTCTGGAGAGTAGGTGCCCTTAGGCCTTAATGATGTTTTGAAGAGTCTTCTACCATCTTCTCCAATCTTGTAAGGGTTTCCCTTGACGTTCAATTTGACCTTCTCGCCGTCATCATTGAGGTATACCTTCCCGTCCCCAGCTTTGCCTGACTTCCAATGTTCTGGTTGTGCATCTATGAGTTCTTGCAAAGTCATTTCTTCTGGGTCCTTGTCGTCGAAGATATCCTCAGAGGCTTCAATAGGCTTCTTTGAGACTTTTCCACCACTTGGTCCAGGTCCACCATCGTCTCCGTCATCAAGCTCTTCATCATCTTCATCTTGTTCATCTTCTTCATCATCATCGCCACGAGGTCTCTTGGATGGATCGCCATCAAGGAGTTCCTTTTCTTTCATTCCCTCCAAAGTCGTATTCACTCTTTCATACTCTTGTTTGCATGGGAATGTCAATGGGGTGACCATCTCAACTTTCTCGGTCAGATGAGGTTTGAGAAGACGATGTTCTGGTTTGCTGGCATCATCACCAAGGTTCTGATGCACAAACTCACTCAATGGCCATACTTTATATTGTCTTGACCAATGCATCCCTGGACCAATGTGATATCCTGCAAAGACTCCTGGTATAGAATCAGGCCCAAACTTGTGAAGGTGTCCTGCTTCTCTTGTCTTCGGAGGCTTGTAGTTCACACGAGCACCATAGGGAATGAGTTTTCCAGCAAATTCAGTTCCATGGAGTTTACACCAAGCACTGAGTTCATCATCATTGGGTTCCACGTTGAGTAGATGGCATACACAAAGGATTGCAGTTCTCCAGAAACATGGTGGTAATCCGGCTTCTAGCAAACATGTGGATGTTGCAGTCAGAATGAATTGGTTCGTTCTCTCGGCGATGGAATTTGTCTGAGGTCTTCCAGGTAGTGAATGATCAATTGGAATCTTCATCTCATTCATCGCTTCAATGAATTGCGGAGCATGATCAGAGTAGGCCTGTCTGACCTTCTTGGCGCCGATGAACTGCTTCACTGCTCTGACTACATCATCCTTGGTCATCCTGTCGGACGGATAAGCACCAATGATTCCTGTAAAACAGTCTCTGACGACTAACACTTCCTTCTCCAGCACCAATACATCATCATGTGTATCAACGGCATCGAAAGTGATGAGGTCGCCGAACTTCTTGAGTTCCCTTTTGTATGATCCTCTACGAGTCTTGAAATGTTTCATCTTTGCGCGAATGCATGAGTCACAGTATGGATTTTTGTATCTGTGAGTCAATTTGTGGTTCAGACTGTTTGCTTCCCTTTTGAGAGTTCCTCTTTTGGCCACCCTGGATTCACCTTCAACAACATCGATTTCGATGTCATCTTCATCACCTTCAGCGACTTCTTCAGGGGCTCCATGTCCTTCATCTTCAACGTCAGTTTCTTCACCATCTGGAGGACCATCAATTGGAGTTCCCGGTGAATATTCGCCAATTTCAGGTGGGGCTTCTTCTCCAGGTGAGGCCACTTTTCTTCGTCGGTTCCCTGCCTTCCTTTTCTTCTTCACCTTGAGCTTCTTGACATGTTGGGAATCATATTGACTCTCATTCGATACCTCGAATCCACTTTCTCCGTCAAGACATACTCTGCGGGATTCGGCCTGTCTCATCCAAGTCATCGAAGTTGTTGATGTTTTCTTGAAAATGTTCAAGTAGATCATGGATCTTCAATGTTTGATGGCATTCATATGGAGTGCATTCGTATGTTCCAAGATCAATGTAGGGGATGTTGTCGTGGATGGTCAGATCAATACGTTCCCCGTTCTTTGTGATCATGAATGGCATCTTTCCAGAAGGCCATACTGGAGTATCCCTCTTCCATACATCGCTTCCCAAGAGACATTACCGATGGAGTATCGTCCAGGACGTAGGCTTGTGAGATTACGTCAAAGGTTCCCAAGTCAATCTCGGCTTCTGTTTGAGTAGCAGTTGAACCGTTCGCAGTGTGGAACATGATGGGATCACAAATCCTTTTCTTCAAGTTCATTCTTTCCGCTTTTCGTGCAGAGATCAGATCATGTCCGCTACCAGAGTCAAGAATGAATCTTCGATCTTTGGCTTGTACAGGTAGTGAAATGCACATAAGATTCTTGGACTTCTTGATGGATCTTTCAGCTTCGTGCTCAACAAGCTCTTCCAAGAAAATCAAACCCTCGTTGTCATTGTCCAATTTGATCAACATGTCGAACTTCGGACCGATGATGATCCTCACTTCATCCACATCACGATGGAATCCAGTGTTGTCCATGCTCTCGCCCGAGTTTGACCAAGAGTGCTGTCAGATTTGGACTGATCATCTACCAGATCTTCAATCTTCCTGAAGACATAGGGCTTGTTGGGATCACGATAGATTCGTTTGGGCATTCCCTCCGGGTAGTCCTTGATAGGAATCTTGTGGGTTTCAGGTTCCAGGTCGAACGTGATCCTGCGAGCATCAGAAGACTTCTTTGCGCTGGCTACCCTCGGCGAGGAATAATCCTTTGCATCTTCAGTGTCGCTATCAAAGAAGGAGTCAATAGTACTGGGAACCGCTTTCTTCTTCTTGTCTTTGTTGCTGGCTCTTTCAGAGGATGCTGATGGTGATTGGTCTGCACGTAGGAATTTACATTTGCTTCCAAACGTACACGTACCTTTCTGCCACTGCCAGCATACCTTCTTCTTAGGTCCAGCTGATGAAGAACTTCCCTTACTCTTTCTCCCAGATGAGTCTCTGCTTCGACTTCTACCTTTCTTATCTTTCATCTTGGCATCATAGACTTTCTGAGAATGACTGTAAAGACACTTGTCACCTTTGTTACATCCACCTTTATTGAAGAAGTAATTGCAGAATATCTTCTTCTTGTCAGTGGGTGATGACGATCTTCCCTTCCCACCTTTGCCCTTGCCTTTCTTGTTCTTGTCGGCATGAGACTTCGGAGAAGGTGTAGGAAGGACAGAAGCAGCTTCACTTTTCGTCTTGGCTTTTGGCTTCCCTTTGGGAGGATCATCAGCGGATGATGCGGCTGCAGCGTCTTCCTTTTTCGTCTTGGTGGGAGCGGCAGGTTTTACGGTGTCTTCCAAGGCAGGTGTAGTCTTGTTAGAGGCCAATGACATCTTGACTGCACGCTCTCTATCTTTCAACAGTCTTTCTTGCTTCCCTCTAGCAATGTATCCTTTGATCATGTTGAGTAGGAAGTCATAGGTCTTCTCAGGATGCCCTTCATCAAAGGTACGATATCGGCTGATATCAAAGTGCATGAGTTTTGAATGTTCAATCTTTTCGGAACAATGTGTCACGCAGGGAGTTTGTGGAAGGTCGATCATCATGCTTCATGTTGTACACAATGTCAAGCCACTTGTTATAGAAGGCTTCAAGTTGGTCATCTCCATAGTAACTGAACACATACAAGTGATGAGAGTTGTAGAGGACTTCAGTGTGGTCAGGTGAATTGAAACTTATCAAGATCATTGCAAATAGTTCTCGTCCCTTGATGAAGTCTCCACTCTTCCCATACATCTGGTTCTTCATGGACATGTCGTACTTCACTTGCATAGACTTGTCCCCAGCATTGTCGATGACCTTCCTCAAAGCGTTGGAAAGTTTGGCATCTATGGATTGGAATCTCACTTCAGGTGCCTTGGCTAATGCATCCAAGTCCGGTTGATCTGCGAGACATGGGGCTAGCCATGCTTTCCAGTCTTCGTAATGTCGATCTCCACTTGCAACACAAACTTCATGAACAACACTTCCCTTCCAGGATGAAAGTTCAGTGGTCTTAGGCCAAGGTTGAAGGTTGATCTTCTCCGCTTCCCGTTGAGAAACAGAAGATTTTGATCTATCCTTCTCAAGGTTCTCCAGTTCAATAACGTTGGCGTTGTACTCATTCCTGAGTTTCTCAAAAGCTTCAGCCTCGGCACGAAATTCTTGTTCCTCATCATTGGCACGATCCTCGGCCTGAGAGAAGTTGTTCTTGTAGTAGTCTTTGCGCTCTTCCATCTTTGTCAGTTCATCACGAAGAGCATTGACTTCTGACTTCTTTTCTTGTTTCATCTCTTCCAGTTCAGCTTTCAACTTGGCACACTTCTCTTCGCATTCATTTCGAGGAAAAGCATTGTTGGATGATCCATACATTATTGCTTGCATGTTCTGTGCTGAAGACGAAGCGGCCTGGTTCTCGAGCTTCAGTGCAGCGATGGTGCTCGACATTTCCTCCACCTCAGTTTGACGTTCACTGACAAGATGATGCATTTCGGTCAGGTGACTTTCAGGAATAGAATAATCTGTTGCTCCTTTGACGACGAGCCGTCTATCATTCAACATGCTGATAGCTTTGCCGGCGTCTCGTTGAGCACGATCAAGAGATTCCTTCTGGGTTGCAACTTCAGTGTTAAGTCGATTGATCACCTCATCTCTGTCACTGATCTCATTGTGTAAGTTGTCAAACATATTACTGGAAGTGTTCGGATTGGTACTCATGAAGTCAATCCTTCCCAGAGCATCTTGATACTTCTTCCCAAGTGAATCATATGTTTGTTGGTAAGTCTTGATCAGGTTCTCATTGTCGATGATTTCAGCTCGGGCTCGTGAGTACAGGCTGTCTACTTCAGCTTTGGATTTCTTGAGACTATCACGTTCACGCAGTACCTGCAAATACATCTCATATTGTAGTTCATTGTGTGGTGACCTACTTGGAGATGTTCTTCTTGCATGTTGACATGATAGTTCATGATATTGGTTCTTCGATTCAATCAGTTGTTGCTGCATTCGATCCAAAAGGCTTTGCTTCATGTGTAGTTCAGAGCGTAGTTCCATGATCCTCATGTCACGCATCCCACTCGCCTTAGAGGTCAACTCTTCAGAATACCTACTTTCAGAGGTGGCCAGTTGTGATTGTAGCCCTTCATTGCGAATAACTTGTAACTGAAGTTGTGATTCCTCCAAAGCTAGATGTTGTTCACATTCAGAATATCTGTTGTGTTCGAATCTCAGATCACTGCGAAACTCTCTCATGATGTCTTCCCTCTTCGCATCAGCAGAATCAAGCTCCGTTTCCAGTCGTCTGATACTCAATGACATAGTGTTCTTCATCGTTTGGTTTTGATTTGCAATCTCGAGCATCTCAATGTGAAGTGCACATGTTTGGTCATTGGCATACCCGACAGCTAGGGCTTCCTGCTTCGCGTTCATCTCTGCGTTTTCCAGTTCCAGTCTGAGTTGATTGATATGAGCATTCGCATCTGTACCTACATGTACCATGATTGCATTCGCTTGTCCCATTTGTTCGTTAAATTCAGATCTCAGTTGTGAATATCGAAATTCCAGATGAGATGCTGCTTCATTTGACATAGTTCGATATCTCTCCAACTCTTCGATCCTGTAGGTTGCGCCTTCATCTTCCTGTTGAGCGGCGAGCAACTCAGAGTAGTAGGTTCTCTCCTGGCAGGCCTGGAAACATGGTTTCATCTATGTCAACTGATCCTATCCTGAAATTTGTCCCCAAGATATTTTCAGCTAGAGGGCAATGAAATTTTACTAATTTTGGCTCTCGCTGACATTTGTCCTCAAAGCATGCATACGACACACACAGAAATTCCCCACATGCATACGACACACATGTATACTTGATGGACCTCCGTGAGCCATCCTCTAAGAAGTTGCAATCGCTTGAACAACCACAAATCACGAACGAAAATTTTCACAAATGTCTATGCAATCACTAAAAAAGAATGAAACAGCACGTACTGCATACAAATTCAAGAAAAATGTCTTTATTTATGAAAAAAATGCAAAAAATCACAAAAAAGAAAAAAAATCACAAAAAACATAAAAAATCACAAAAAAACATAAAAAAAATCACAAAAAACATAAAAAATCTCAAAAAACATACATTTTTTACATTTTTTGAATAATTTAAGATAAAACTGACTAATATTTGATGAAATTGCATATTATTTGCATTAAATTGCATTTTTGAAAAACCGAAGCATAAACGGCCGAGGCAAGATCGAGGCAAGATCGAGGCTCGAGGCAAGATCGAGGCAAGATCGAGGCTCGAGGCAAGATCGAGGCAAGATCGAGGCAAGGTTGAGGCAAGATCGAGGCAAGATCGAGAACAATCGAGGAAATGTAAATTATTCATATTAATATACAAATATGTATAAAAACATTAAAAAAAAGCCAAAAAGTACAAGAAAATGATGATACTTGATGATTTTTGATGATTTTTGATGATTTTTGATGATTTTTGATTGATTTTATCAAAAAATACACATATATACATCGAAAATGTGTTTTCTAGTGATTTTTACTGCTACAAATGCACATCAAAGCCAACTGATGCTGACAACTGCACGAAATTGTCTCCGAATATACATGATTCATCGCGCCAAGATTTTTTCAGCCAAAATTAGTAAAATTTCATACGACACATTTCTCGCCAAGTTTCATCCCCCACATGCATACGACACACACAGAAAATCACAAAACGCTGGGGGATCAATGGGTTTCTTAGCCCATCTTGTCGCCAATGAACAAACCCTTATGCGCACATCAATTCAGAACTGGTTTGGAACAAAAACATGCCTGGAGTGAACCTACTAACTCAGAGTTCAGGGCCTGAAGTTGTTGAGCCATCGATGTCATCTCGTGATGTGTGGTGTTCTCCAGATAGTTAAACTGTTGGTCGGCATAGGCGGCCATCTCGGTCAATCTCGCTTGTAGCACAGATTCTTCTTCAGTAGCTCTGTCCAGTGATGCCTTGTATTCTGACAATTCACTCTGATAAGCAGTGAAGACGTCGCTACCACTTGACGGGGCATTCACTTGTTGAAAAGATCCTACCCCTGATGGTGTAGCGTCCTGAATCGGTGAAGGCGGATTCGAAGATGTAGGCTTCGCCTTGGTCCTCGGAGTCATCGGAGGCGACGATTGTCGTGCGGACGATCTCCTCTTTCCAGGTGTATTGTCCCTGTCTTCGATTGCTTGCATTGTCGGCATTAGTCTCCCTCTCGGGGCAACCAGAGGTCGTCTGGATGTGCTAGGTCTCAGTTCTGAGGTTTCGCTTCCACCAGTATCGAAAATCTGTGAAGAATTTGACTGCGTGCCGGCAGCTGGTGCGGCGGCATGTCCAGCAAATGAGAATGCGTTATCGCTACTGTCCTCTTCAGCCATCGATTGTGAGGTCCGCAGTTACCCGCTCGCAGGCTCCGTGGGAGACCTACGGCTGATAACCTGTGAATCGGACGTTCCCTTGTGAATCGTCGCTTTTGATCCTGTGTTGTCGTTTCTAGTTAATGTTTCCAATGGTCAAGCGAGAACGGGCTTCGGCATAGCTCATGTTTTGCTGTGCACCTGCAGTTGGGATCTTGAGCCAAAGGTGTATTGGTATTCATGCCCCTTGGCTGGACTCATACGACTTTGTACATATGGGGATATAGACTATGTTGAGCGTGTGTCCCCATTCGCATATAGATATAGATAGATAGATAGATAGATAGATAGATAGATAGATAGACAGATAGACAAATAGAAAAAGAGACAGGTAAATGAAAAGATAGATAGATAGATAGACAGATAGACAAATAAAAAAAGAGACAGGTAAATGAAAAGATAGATAGATAGATAGATAGATTGATTGATTGATAGATGGATGGATGGATAAATAGATTAGATAGATAGATAGATAGATAGATAGATAGATAGACAGATAGACAGATAGACAGGGAGAATAGATAGTTGGAGAGATAGATAGATAGGGAGATAGATGGACAGATAGAGAGATAGATAGATAGATAGATTGATAGATGGATGGATGGATAGATAGATAGATAGATAGACAAATCGATAGAGAGACAGCTAGATAAATAGGTAGATAGATAGATAGATAGTTAGATAGATAGATAGAGATATAGATAGAGCGATAGATAGATGGATAGATGGATGGATAGATAGATAGATAGATGGATAGATGGATAGATGGATAGATAGATAGAGAAATAGATCGGTAGGTAGGTAGGTAGGTAGGTAAGTAGGTAGGTAGGTGGGTAGGTAGGTAGGTAGGTAGTCAGAGAAAGAGAGAGAAAGAGAGGAGACCTCAACCACCTGTCGATCCATCAGTGGCTTCGCTCTTCCATCTCTTTTTCACAACAACCAACCTCTCCGGTAGGTTTCCTATTTTTGAAACTTCCGCCACCGCCTTGTGCGGTACTACTGGTAATGATGATACGATACTTTAAGCATGTGCTGTAAGCTTGAAGATCTTGAAGCATGTTCACCGTCATTGTGTGCGAATAGCTTGGGGGCAAAAACCAACATCCAGAATTGAAAAAACACTTTAACTTCATGGAAAGCCAACAAACTCCAAAAACCGCCCAAACGGCATGTGCCAAAAGGCGCAAAAGGAATTCGGAGCCCAAGGCTCAGAGCTGACGTATGGAATCTCGAGAAACATCAACCATGGAGACAATCAACGCAAACATACCCAAACAATATCCCCATGGTCCCCATGGTTTGCTGACAACATCTGACCATAGAAAAGTCATGCATCGCAAGCCGATGTTCTTCAAAATTGTGTCCAAACCATGCTTTGGAAAACCATTCTTGCACACCTTTGGGCACCGTTGTTCGAGCTCTGCTCCACCCCTTGAATGGCAAAAGACCCCACCCCACTCGAGGGATCCCCGCACGGAGAAAGGCTTTGACACTGTGACGTATGTCAGACGCACTGACATGTGTACGGACATATTAATCATACTATAGTGGCAAAAACTTAGACATGTGCTCACAAAATCATCTGCGTAATAAGAAAGAAAAACGACAGATTAAACACATACTGGCATCTATGCTGGCGCATATGTACTGACAAATGCACTGATACAATCTGATACATGCACTAATATAGTCATATAGTGGCGGACTAACGTCTGATATGGGCACTAACATAGCTGACATATGAGTGACGCCTAGTGACGCGTGAACTGACACATGACGCACTGACATTTTGAAGCAGCGTCGGGCCCCCAGTACGCTCAAAGAAGTGTGAAGGACAGAGACAAACAAACACTACCAGGCACTACCAAATACTCACATAGAGAGGGAGAGAACTGAAGGGGCAGTATAAGGGATGAAGATGATGAAGGCAGAGGACAAACATCGACAAAGTCATTTCGTTGAAAAATGTTGAAAAAATGTGTTACTTCGTTGAACGTCGAAATGGCATATTTTGGCATCCCTTGTTGAGATCCGAGGCTCCAGGCCGTTCTTTTTGCTGCTGCACTTCTTGAATTCTATGGCTCCGTTCTGCATCATTTCTGAGACGTAAAGGCCCCCACCTGGGCCGATGCCCGGAGCATGCGAAAAGAAAGGCATTGCGGGTAAGCGAAATTAAGCGAAGCTGGGAAGATCTGGGAAGATCTGGGAAGATCTGGGAAGATCTGGGAAGCTGAGCATTGAGAAATGCAAACTTGTACCCCAACGGAATACCCTAAGCTGGACCACGGATACCACAGCAAACTTGACCAGAATTTCAGAATCACAGCATCTGTGCATTGATGCATTGATGCAAAATGAATGTCTCCCTGGCCACCTAGTATCACCTAGTTTTCATTTGGCCGCGGAATTCAACTTCATCATGATACAAGACGGCGTCATAACATGCGCCTGTAACCGCAAAGCATGTTCACGCTCATTGTGTGCAAATAGTTCAAACTCCAAAAACAACAGGAACTGAAAAACAAGGCAACCGGTTGACTCGGCGCCCTTGTAAGGGTGACGAATTTGAAATTGTCATTTTTGAGGGTAAGAGAGAAAATGCTGGTATTTGCAGGAGTCGTCAAAAAATGTGTACAACATGGACATTCATTTCAATTGGCAGGCGTGTGACTCAAGAGTGAAAATTTGAATTTCGCCTGCGCGGTGACTCGATTTTTCTCTTGAAGGGTGAAAAAAAAACCATTAGAATTTTATGATTTTGAGTCATCCAAATCACATCAATCAAGGCGGTATTCAAGCCTCTTTTTTTTTCCACTGTTCGAGGTTAGCGGTGCCAGAGCGCTTGTGGCAGTGCTGATGCTACAGTCTGTAACAAGGCAGCGTTGTGACGCCAAGTCCAGCTGTAAGCATAACTGTACCGTTTTTGGTACACCTGTTGTTTCTTTTTGTGGAGCATGGATTGAGGTCGTCATTTTTTAAGTGTTTCCAAGTTCCATCAAGTTGTTGAGTTCCAGCAATAATAGTTCTAGAGGATTTACCCCACAAACGACCCCGAAAATGTCAGCAACGGCAACCTCTTCTGTAACGTAAAGGAAGTGCTCGATACGAACGTTAACATCCCCCGATGACGATCATACGACAACATATCCAACATGTGCCTCTTCCGTACCATGAGGGAAGCGCTCGACACGAACGTTAACATCCCCCCCCCCCCCCCCCC
>CAMXCT020000548.1:106413-139858 GCA_947184155.2 Cladocopium goreaui | reverse complement strand
TTTTCGCAACCCACGATACTTGGGGGATCTTAGACACGGGAGCCACCAAAACTGTAATGGGGAGTGATTTTGTACCAAGTTTTCTCCAAAGTGTTCATGCTGATGTTCGAGGGAAGATCCGACGATGCCCATGCAATGTAACCTTTAGGTTCGGCAACCAGGGGACCCTCAAATCAGAACATGCCATGGTAGTGCCCATTTGTGGTTTTGACCTCAAAATTGCTGTGGTCCCAGGTGCAACACCTTTCCTGGTGTCAAACGAGCCATGGTAGATACAAGCACCAATCAGTTGATTCTCCCGAAACATGGTCACCAAATACCACTGAAACTTTCCAACAAGGGCTTGTATCTGGTAGACATGAACATGCTGCTCAAGGTGCCTCCTCAGCCAAGAGGAGACAGTCAACAGGCCGAGACTTTTGCACAGGAATCCTGGGAAAAGAAGGCTGTCGAAACATCGAAAGCCACCGGAGTTGCAGATGATCAGTCAGGTAATCCAGTGAAATCCAAGTCAATTGAAGAACATGAGAAAATTCACGTTGCCAAACCACCGGCAAATGACACAAACATGTCAAATACATATCATACCCATGAGAATCACCACATCGCGTTCAACATGACCATGCCCATGTCCACACACCCACCAATCAAGAGTGATGTCAAAGAACCAATTGCCGAAAAAGGAAGCTCTGAAACTCAAGCAGTTTCCCGCGTTGATCACCGTGAGATATCGCTGTCGCAACATGAGCGACTGGGCCAAACGTCTTCAGCGCCTTCAGGCGGACATGCCAGTGACAGAGACGGAGTCTGTCGACCATCTGAGCCTCGAGGACTTGCAGAACGAGAAGGTGAAGTTTGGAAAGGCTTACCAAGGGAAGACGTATGCAGAGGTGTGGGAGACCTCACAGGAGTGGGTCAAGTGGTTCCTGGTCCATTACCAGGACAGTTCCAATGTGGAGCACAAGAAAGTGATCAGGTACATCAAGTTGAAGATCGAGGAGGGCGAGACGCAGGGCTCGGGCACATCCCAGATGCCAGTCCGTCCAAGGCCCAAGCCGGCCCCAAAGTCACTGATCACAGCCCGCCGAAGTGGTCCACCTCCACATCCCGATGCAGCCCCAGAAGAACCGTCGAACAATCAGGAGGAGAATGCCTTGGAGGCCCGAATGACCAATCTCGAGAACGCATTGCATCAGATTCTGATGCATTTGACACCATCGATCCCAAGCACGATCGGCTCAGCGACCATGAGCGAGGATCTCCCGGAGCTTCCTCTGGCTTCCGAATGGGAAGATCCGTGGGCTGCCTAGATTCAGAGGATGGAGATCGCAACTGGGCTCTGTCAGCAGGTGAGATCGATGAATTTTCATGTAGCATCAGCAATCAAGAACGAGACTATTTCCAAAGTTTGGTCATCATGATGGAAAAAGAACTAGCTCAAAGTGAAAAACGGGTTTCCATGTTGGCGTCCAAGCTGAACCTGATTGAGGTTTTCTGTAGTGATCAAAGCACGTTAACTGAACAGGTGAACCAGCTGGGTGGCAAAGCCATGCGATTCGGCCTTAGACAAGGCGATCTGCAACAGCCTGAGGGTAGGCGAAAACTGTTCGATGCAGTGTGCCGACACCGGCCTGAGCATGTCTGGGTAAGTCCAACTTGCAAACCATGGTCTAAATGGTCCACCCTGAATAGTCAAAAGTCAGTTGAGCTGTGGGATCGCATTCATGCCGAGAGACAAGACATGCTTTGCCAAGTCGCCTTATGCCTGGTCTTATGCCGATATCAACATCGTTGCAGCCGCCATGCACACTGGGAGCAACCTGGAGGTTCCCTGATGTTTCAACTGCCCTATCTCAGTGAACTCATGAGATACATGCTCAGTGCCCGACCCGACATGTGCACAGCGGGCAACCTTCAAGACCCCGAAAATGGACAATTCATGAAGAAAGGAATGCACATCCTGACTTCTTCCAGAACGATGTATGAACTTTTAGACCCACTCAGATGCAAAAGAGACCATTGCCATCAGCCAATTGAAGGATCAACCAGAGTGCATGGCCTGGGAATTGCGAGATCCACGTTTTCCGAGCGGTATCCACGGAAGTTTGCACGTTTGATCGCCAAAAGTATTCTCAAAAGAAAGTTTCCCACTGAAAAACTTGTAGGAACTCTGGTAGATCATGCATTAGCTGCCATGGACCAATGGTTCACCGTATGCAGTGCCCTTGCCGTGGAGACCCGAAGGACTAAGCGTCCTAAATTGTCGGAGCCCCGACAAGCCAAAGCCAAGACTGCCGACAGATCACTCGACACTGCTCCCACCGTGAGGCGCCAAAGAGTGAGTTCTCCAGAGACCACTGGTAGTAGGGAGAAACCCCAAGATGAAATCCATGAAGAATTTAGCAACCAGGTAACCAAGATAATGGACACCATCATTCCTTTGCTGCCTCGAGTAGGAAAGAAGGTAATTGATGATCCAAGAATTCTTCAATTGGTACAAGAGATGTTTCCCGAAAAGATCATCAGAGCAATTTTGGCTTGTAAAGGAACTGAACGCACAATGGCACCTCCCGAAAATATCAGGGCAAGAGAAGCCCCGTTTCGGAGGGCCATCATGAAACTCAGGAGCTCAGGGAAAATTATCACTGATGATTGGGAAAAATATGATGAACTTTCCAAAAGGCGAATCATTCGTAAATCATTCATGAATATAACTGTCTTCGCAGCAAATCCCATGCAGGTGCCACAGAGCACTAGCAGCACCGAGGCAGGAGTTCCGTTAGCCAATGGTTCAGCTGAAATGCCCTTCTCCCGGATGGAGAGTCCGCCCAGTTCCATGGATCCAAATATGGGAGTCAAGGTTCCTGAAGAAACACATGAAAGGACAGTCCCAGGAGAGACCAAGGACGAAGTTGTCAATGAGGTTCCCATGCATGGATCCCCAATTCAAATGGACCCTGGGGCATCTTCAGCGAAGGGCAACCGTTTTCTTTCGCTGCCGCGAGAGGAACAAGCAATGCTGCGCCGAGCACACCAGAATCTGTGCCACCCAAGCCCAGAGCAGCTTAGCACCGTGCTCAGGATGCAGGGTGCTCGCCCTGAAATCACACAAGCCGTGTTTGATATGAAATGCGCCACCTGTGCGTCCCAACAGCTTCCAAGGATCGCCCGTCCAAGCACTTTGAAACATGAATTGGATTTTAATGATAAAGTGTTTATAGATGGGGTAACATGGACCAGTAAGTTGGGGAAAACATTTCATTTCTATCACATGTTAGACCAAGCAACAAATTACCATGTTGCAGCACCTGCACCGAGCCGTGCGGCTGAGCAAGCTTCCCAATGTGTTGCCGAGAACTGGTTTCAATGGGCTGGACCCCCAAATGTTTTGATGACCGATGCCGGAACGGAATTCACAAGTGAACACTTCATGGAGTTTTTGCAAAAATTCGATGTGAAACCAGTCACTGCAGCACCGCACGCCCACTGGCAGAATGGAAGATGTGAGAGACATGGACACATCCTTCAAACCATGTTAAGTAAGATTGACCATGACATGCCAATTCAGACATATACCGAACTTCAAAGGCCCCTGGTTCAATGCACACATGCGAAAAATTTCCTTAGCATCCGAAAAGGTTTCTCACCTGAAGTCCTGGTGTTTGGGAAAAGTTCGAGATTGCCTGGATCTTTGGTAAGCTGTGATTCGATGTCCTCACTGTCCAGCGCTGACCGTGACGATGCACATGGCATCGCTTTTCGCCAGAGTCTTGCGTCGCGGGAAAAAGCCAGAGTAGCCTTTCACCAAGCAGACAATGATCAAGCTCTCAGACGAGCATGTTTGAGACGCACCCGACCTGACAGAAATGCATACGAAACCGGTGAATGGGTGATGCTTTGGCAGCCTGAGGCACAAGGCGGTCATTGGTTTGGGCCCCATAAAGTAGTGGCTCATGAAGGCCAAAACTCCCTATGGGCTACCCAAGCCGGAAAGTTGTATCGCAGAGCCCTTGAACATGTTCGACCCGTGTGTTCAAGTGAAGCTAGTATGATTCCCCGAGAAGAAGTCCAAACTAGAATTTCCACTCAAAATCCCAACCAAGTACCTGACATAATTCCCCCGGAAGATAACCTTTCACTTTCAAGACAAAATCAATCAGAAAATAATCCTGAAACATCCAATAATCATGACAATCAAAGCCAATCTCAAGACCAACCAGACACTGAGCCTGAGGTGAACCCTTCACCACCAGAATCAGTTTCAGCCAATGGAAATGACCCTGCAGTAGAAATACCCGTACCGGATTCAACAAGTGATGTGGATGACAACCTCATCACGACACACCTCCTATGCTGTGAAGATGAAATCATGCATGTTGATCCGTCAAAGACACCATGTGCCTGGAAATGTGAGCTAGAAGCTCCTGGGTGGATTGATCCAGAAAGCTTTCCTCAGTGGTCCCCTGATGAACTATTGGTTGCAACCACAGAGAAGAAACAGCGGACTGAAGTAAAGTTGTCAATGCTTTCAAAGGAAGAACAACAGGCTTTTGCTCAAGCAAAAACCACCGAGGTGCAGAACTGGCTGAAAACTGGCACTGTGTCCAAAATTTTGCGGTCAAAACTGGCCCCAGAGCAGATCCTACGATGCCGATGGATCTTGACCTGGAAGCCATTAGACGAAACCAACAAAGAGATGTCAATCCCAAAAACCAAACTTCAGACCCACAAACCAAAAGCAAGGTTGGTAGTTTTGGGATATATGGACCCCCAAATCACTGAAGTACCTCGAGACAGTCCAACACTTGGAAAACAATCAAAAATGATCTTGTTACAATTAATCTCATCCATGGGATGGTCTCTGGGATCCTTTGATATCAAAGCAGCGTTTTTACAAGGAAAACCGCAGAAGGACAGAGTGATTGGACTGGACCCAGTTGTTGAGTTAGCCACAGCCATGAACTTGAAACCAGGGGAAATATGCAAATTGGATAAGTCGGCCTATGGCTTAATCGATGCACCGTTCTTGTGGTTTCAGACACTCCAAGAGGAGCTGACCAACCTGGGGTTCACACCATGTCCGTTTGATCCATGTGTTTTTGTCCTTCGCCATCCACAAAGCCAGCAGCTATCCGGAGTTTTGGGTATACATGTGGACGATGGTATTCATGGGGGTGACAAATATTTCCAAGATCAAATAGCCAAATTGGAATCAAAATATCCATTCGGATCAAAGAAATCAAAAGCCTTCACTTTCACCGGAATTGACATGAAACAAAATCCAGATAATAGCATCGAACTTTCCCAATCCACTTATGTACGTAACATCAATCCAATCAACCTCAAAGCTGAACGCCGAGCCCAAGAGAATGAGCCAGTGTCCGAAGAAGAAAGACACCTTCTACGTGGCCTCATAGGATCTTTGCAATACGCTGCTGTACATACCCGACCTGACTTGACCAGTTCCCTTAGCCAACTTCAATCCCAAATTAACACTGCCACCGTCATGACCCTTCTAATGGCCAATAAAACATTACATGTTGCAAAGAAACACCATGATGTCACCATCAAAATCAATCCGATTGCAATCAATGATCTAAGATTCTTGGCTTTCTCAGATGCTTCTTTCGCATCCAAAACTAAACCAGAATCGTACTCAGGAATGATCATTTTGGCAACCCATAAAGAGATCTCACAGAACAAATCCTGTATCATCAGTCCTTTGTCATGGGGAACAAAGAAGATTCAGCGCGTGGTGACAAGCACACTTTCAGCAGAAGCGACCGCACTTTCAACAACGCTGGATCAGCTGACGTGGATCCGAGTGTACTGGGCTTGGCTCATTGATCCAAAAATTCCATGGCAAAAGCCAGAGACCGTAAAGACATTGCCGGAAGCCCTGACAGTTCCTACAATAAAGGTTGATGAAAAAGATCTCGCAATTACCGATTGCAAAAGTCTCTACGATCTCACGACACGAACAGCGGTCCCAAATTGCCAGGAGTTCAGAACGCAATTGCTTGCACGTTCCATTAAGGATATACTCACTGAAAACATATGTTTACACTGGGTTCATTCTGGAGCACAATTGGCAGATGCTCTGACCAAGGTCATGGAGGGACAGTTTTTGAGAGAAACGTTACGCCAAGGCCATTACTGCTTGCATGATGCGAACGAAGTCCTCAAAAGTCGAGCAAATGCTCGAAATCGACTGAAGTGGCTTCGTATGTCTGCCAGCGAAATGAGCTGAAACTTCAATAAAAATATTGAAATGTTGGGAATGTGAATCCACTCATTTCGCCAGCATATGCCCGGGTCTCTTTCAGGCCAGTCTTCGAGCGGTACCAACACCGCAGGATTTCTGGGCTCAGGAAGCCCATTTAGGCGCAGAGGTGGGAGGGTTTTCATCCTTGAAGCCATTCGGCTGGGTTTGCAGTGGCCGTGGACGGCCGGATCTAGCAGCGGTGACTGCTTGGTGCAAGAGGTGCAAAAGGGAATCTGCGAGGCCGCAGACTTGGTGTTGTCAGTGGTAGGAACCACCACTTTGTGTTTCTGGATTGGGTGCTACCCCCATTTACAATATATATATATATACTCAAAAACAACACAGGCCCAATTGGTTCCAGTTTGCGTGCTTCAAGGGTGCTTTTGGACATCACTGCAGTAGACACCCAAAAAGTATAAAGGCCCCAGGCACAGGAAAACATGGCATTTCAAGCGACTTCTTAAAGCAAAGCCAGCTCCTTTAAGTTCTTTAAGAACCCCGGCTTCAGACCCAGGGCCTCCCCAAATTCCGCTGCCCCACCTAGGTCGGATCCTGGGGCCTCAGGCCGCTCAGTGCGCTGTAGCACGTGTGGAACTTCATCTGTCCGTTGTTCTGCGTCGTGGCCCCATAGGTATGAAACCCGCCGCCTCAGCCAAAACTACGGCGTCTCGACCCGAGTTTGGAATTTCGGGACAATGCTCCCGATTCCTATCCAACCAATACGAACGCACACTGTCTGATCCGGTTTCAACACAGGATACAAGCCTCCTGCTCAAAAACAATAGCCGCATTGCAGATGAACGGCCCGGCTACCCATATATCTTCATAGATTTGGCTTGCGGGAGCGAAGCCAGCATACTATACTTCATACATTTTCATACACCCAGCAAAGCAAAGAAAGGCCAAGGCTGGATCACGCTTCTTTGAGGTTGGAATGAAGGGGCTATTATAAGCACCTGTTGGGGGCTCTCTGTTGCGATATTTTCTGAAGGGCTTCAGGCCGACACGTCGCCGACCAGGTTTTCAATTAGCACGTCAGAGCCGGAGACCGGTTTCTGCTTTGGGTTTGCTGCTGCCGACCTGTTTCTGCTCAAAGGTTTCAAACTAACCGGTGTCTGCTTCGGCTTCCGTGGCGCTGTCGCGTTGCCGGCCGGTTTCTGAGAGGAGGTTCAGGTTGACAGGGTTGACATGTCACCGGCCAATTTCAAATCAAGGTTTCAAACGAACAGGTCCCAGGCCAGGGAGCCGGAAAGCCAGCCAGAAATCTTGCACTCTGGGAAGGTGGCCAGCCGGCAAGCAAGTAAGCAAGCAACCCACCAAACAAGAGAACCCAAGACTAGAACAAACCAGGACGGGAAGGGAAGGTAGGGACAATCGGATTTCAGCGCAAAGGCTTTCTGCTCTGAAAATCCTTTTCAGTAGGAACCATCCTTCTGGGCGGTGCTGATTAGCTGTAAAAGTTTCAAATCCATTCATTTCCTCAGTATTGTTGGCATGGAAAATGTTCAAGAGGAACTTCCTGATAATGTTTTTTGTGGACGCACTACATTTTAGCATTGCTTACTACGGGTGTTGACTTACCACAACTCCCAAAGAATCCTTGTAGAACGCCAAGGCTTCCCAAAGCATCAATTTCACTACCAATTTTAAAAAACACCGGAGAAATTGTTTCAAGCTCGAGGATTGCTGCGCTACACGAAAAGATCGTACCCAGCGCGGTCCCAGGGCTAAAAGAAAAAGATCAAGCGTAAAAAAGGTCTTGCAAGGTCAATCAAATTGTGGCCAAACTCGGGTCCTAAAAACCACCCGTGGAAATCCTGCGCACGGGAGGAAGCTGTTCACCACAATAGCCATCCACAGCCACGTGGGGACTATCCAAGAAATATCCAAGAAAGCACGCTACCAAGTGCGCACGCCATTCAGCAGCAAGACAGCCTTTTTGAACGTAATTATTTAGCCAGAAATTACTTTCTTCACGTGATCCTCACCCTGACACACTATATATTCTGACATAGTTTCTGACATAGTTTCTGACACACCATCTGGAAGTAAATATGGCGTGTATAAGAGAAACAAGGGGAAAAACAACCAAACACCGTTATTAAACTCCCTTGCCTCAAGAATCATGCAAACGCCCCTTTTTACGGTGGGGCGCTTGAGCCAGGTAATTACGGTAGACTACTATGACCAACCCTGCTGGTTAAAAGGAGGGGGTCAATTCCTACTCTATTACATGGCTACACCTACAACTAACGCATCTAGTTGGAGGTTGCGTTGTGATTAAGATGACTGTACAATCTACTGGAATGTTGGTCTAATAGCTACAGCAAGGAGTGAACTAATACTAGTATATACAGTGGTGGTATAGGGGTCGTAATATTTCTACTCCCCCCTACCCTTGTACAGGTTAGGGCGCTAGGTAGCAGCCCCTTCCCTGGGTTTGAGTTCACTACCTAGATCTACGCGGATGCCAAGCAAGCGCAGTGCTGGGGCCCACTTTTGGGGTGGCAACGCCTTAGTAAAAATGTCTGCAGCTTGACTGTCTGTCTGACAGTATTCAAGCTCGGCGGAATCGTCCCGAAAGACTTCTGAAAGGCCGGACAGATTTACCTTATGGGTGCGAGTGATATGCCTCAGGGGAATAACCTTTACGTACTACCAGGATGGTAGCTTGGTTATCTTCTAAAACTTTAAGCGTCACTGTGCGCCCTAGGAGAAGCTCCCAGAGTTGCAGGGCCGGCAGGCCTTCTTGGTAAAGGGAATAGGCCAATGAAACCACCTCTGATTCTGTGGTAGAACGAGATGTGGATGTTTGGCGTTTACTAACCCACGCAAGAGGGAAGAAGGAGTTAGGCCCATATAGAACTAAATACCCACCGGATGTGGATTTCCCACTAAGACGATCACCGGCGAAGTCGGCGTCTACGTATAAACGTAGCTCAAGATCTTCTGGATTATCTTTAATGGTACCTACGAGCCGGTACTGGGATGTAGAGTCTATGTATTGGATGAGTCTTAACAACCTTTTATCGTCCCCCCTGGACCAAGACTGCACTTTAGTGGCTAAATCGTTGATGGGTTTTATTATGTCAGGTCTGGATAGCCGACCAAGCCACAACGCCTTCATAAGAATGCGGCATGCATTTGGTGCCAGTTCACCTTTAGCCTCTTCATCTTCAACAGAGACAGAACCGTCAGGTACAAAAGGAGTGGCAGCATGCTTCAAACTTTTGGTGTTGGTGATGGACTTATAAAGGTCAACTGTTTGGTGTGCATAATCTAGCATGTCAAAGACTAAGGCTTCTTGCGCGCGAAACGCAGCGCATTCCTCGGAACCCTCGGTTTTGGACAATGGCATTACTAGATGATTGCGACCTAGAATTCGATATATTGGTTCAGGTGGTTCTATATCCACAACGGATGTCAGCTTCGCCCGAAAGGCATCATGTTGGTCAGTGGGACCAGCAAGTGTGAGATCATCTACATAGGTGGAAAGTAACAACTTAGTATCTGGGAAAAAGAAGTTACCAGGGTACTCGGGTACCTCTTGGCCACCTAGGTTGCGGATAATTTTCTTAAGGTGTTGCTCCCAAAGACCACCGGCATCAGGATGGCCGTATAAGGCTTTAACTAGGAGGACTACGGGTTTAACAAACTTATCACGCCAGTGTTTTGGCCTTAGCTCAGGCGGAAGTTCTATCCATGTCTTATATTTGGGAGTCGGCAGGCTCTCGCTTTTCTGTGCTGGACCGAAGGTTGTCTAAACCTTTTGCTGTCATTCCTCTGTGACAGCTAAAGGAACCAAACTTAAACACAAGCCGAATGGAACGGCTGGTCTTCGAAGACTGCTCAAGCACCCCAATTGGTATGGGTCAACATGCTGAGACAGCTTCATGAGCCGGCCAAACCAACTGGTATGGTTCTGGACCGCTCTTCCAAAGGCAAACTCCTACCTGCCTCCACCCTCTGCAGCGCCAATTGGCCAGCATAGGGGAAGGGCGGGTGGGCCCAGCTTTTGAGCCTAAAGCAACAACATCACAGAAACTCAAACCACCTCTTCCCAACCGTCGTTTCGACAGTCAGGGAGTCGGCAGGCTCTCGCTTTTCTGTGCTGGACCGAAGGTTGTCTAAACCTTTTGCTGTCATTCCTCTGTGACAGCTAAAGGAACCAAACTTAAACACAAGCCGAATGGAACGGCTGGTCTTCGAAGACTGCTCAAGCACCCCAATTGGTATGGGTCAACATGCTGAGACAGCTTCATGAGCCGGCCAAACCAACTGGTATGGTTCTGGACCGCTCTTCCAAAGGCAAACTCCTACCTGCCTCCACCCTCTGCAGCGCCAATTGGCCAGCATAGGGGAAGGGCTTTCCACGGCCCCTTTGTCATGGCCTGCAGGCCTCAGGGCCTGAAGGCCGTATCAGGGGTCTGAGCGGCCCAGTGCTTTATTTCCTTTTGCACCGCCGGAGAAGTGCGCAGGACGGAATCTGCGCCAGACCGTCCTGTAAATAGAGACGGGCAACATTGAGGCTCCTCCAGCGTCCTCGCACGAGAATTGTCTCGAGCGGGAGGCCAATTTGAAGTAAATACGTCGCTCCTCCTCTTCGAAGCGAGTAGGGTTTGAATCCTAGGGATGGCACCCGAAAGAAGTCGCACAGCTTGCGAAATGCTGTGCGAAAAGACTGCCCAGAATGCGGCCAGAGCAGATCTCCGGGATAGGGACGCCGCACGGACACAAGGGTATCCAGCAGCTGAAGCGTGAGCGAATCCCTAACGGCCACAGCTTCCTGGGCGCCGGTGCGCAACCCTGTCTTGGATTGGTGTAGAGACACCACCCCACAGTCGCGACTGAATTCAATGTCTCCAAAACGGAGGGCCAGGAGCTCACCTGTTCGCAGCAGAGCATGAAACCCCAGGGCTATCAGCGCGGCCACCGCCACATCGCCGGCACAGACTGCCTTGGCAACGAAGGCTTGGGCCAGTTGTACTGTAAGCGGCGGGGCGCGCACGGGCGATTCAACCCGGCGCCAGTTTTTAAACATCCGCCAAGCCTCTCGCAAGCGTCCGCGGATTTCTGGCCAGAAGAAATGGAGGCCAGAAAGGGTGTCCCCAATGACCCCCAAACTTTCACCGCGTGACCATTGCCACTCAATCCAATCGCAGAGCACCCCATCCAGGTCTGCCAGCGACAGCTGAGCTTCGAGGTGGGGCAGAAGCAAGCCGACTGCCGCCTCATTAGCGCGCGCGGGTTTTGTTGGTAATGGAATAATCCCTGAGCCGGATGCCAGCCCGACGCCGTTTGCGATCAGCTCGGGTGCGGCCAGCCAGCAGAATGCGGGGGATAGACCCCGGCATTATGCGCGGCTGCCACGGTCCGTAGGATTTTCCAGGCTGGTCACATGGCCATGCAGAACACTAACCCCGGCAAACAGCTGCAGGGCCCCGATCCTTTTGGACAGGGGTTGGAGCAAACGGCTGGAGGTTCTCCCTTTTGCTAATATGTAGAGACATACCATGCTATCCTCCAAGTGCAGCCAGCGCTTGTTTAGCCGAGATACATCGCGCAGCTTCCAGAGCAACGTGAGGAGGATCATCTTCATCTCCAAATAGTTAATATGGGATGGGGCTATCCACCGCACCTTGAAGAGGTTCTTCCATTGCCACCACCACGCTCTCAACGATCCATGGGCACCTCTGCGACTCATGGGCTCACCTGTCAGCAGTCGCACATCTGATCCCGTCTGATTGACCTGCAGGCCCAGGTGCCGCACCAAGATATCGGGGTTAAAGCGGGGCGTGGGATCAGGCCCATACGCTAACCAGCGCGTCAGCGGAACTGCCTCGCACGGATGGGCAGAAGCTCCTGGTGCCAGCCCCATGCGGTTGATAATGTGTGAGGGTTTCATCCGTGGCAGCCACTCCGCACACATCGCCGCCCCCATTATTGCAAAGGAGGGGATTGCAAAGGAGTCGCCGCACTGGCTTTTCCTGCAATCCTCATAGGCTGTCCAGCTCGCTTTTGCCGCGGATGCGGACTTGCAGCTGGCCGTGTGGCCTGGTCCCAGCCCTAGGAGCAGCTCCCGCTCAGAAGCGTCGAGCAGCCGCGGAGGCGCCGTATCATGTACCAACAAGAACTTAGCTTGGTACTGATACGGGGGGAAGCGGAACTGATCCGCCTCCCACCGGCCTCGAGCCTCCGCATCGGTCTTAGCCAGACCAGCGGGGAACGGCGGCGGAGCTCTCCTGGGGATGCTCTTCATGAAGGTTGGGAACTTTCCCGGCAGCGCAGTACCACCGGGCCAGCGCCACCCAGGCCGAATCCATTGGTGATCCTCCAGCGTGCCCGCATGGACATACGCTCGGATGTAGTCACCTTCTTGCCAGAGCGTCAAGTCCTCCATGGCGTAGAGCTCCTCCGAGCACCAGGCCGCCCATACGGCAAGGTATCGGCCGGGTCCAACTTGATGGGCTGGATATCCAACTCCGCACTGATCTCCCTGCGGGCAGCTTCATCCATTGAGGCTACATTCTCAATGCAGCATTTCACGCGAGCGGTGACACCGAACACCTCGCGGATCCACCCAAGCACGGTCAGCAGTTTCCAAAAGAGATTGGATCCCTGACCAGCTAGGTTTTGCCTGAACGCGCGGACTCGAGAGAGGTGTACGCATGGGAAGCCTCCCCACACGTGCACTTCCTCGGCTCGTCCATACCTGTTTGCCCAAGCCCGCACGTCGTCCTTGGTCAGCAAGTTGACATCCAAATACTCTTCAACATCGGGCCAAGCGGTTCTAGTCACTCGGGACGCCTCTTTGTTGATTTCCACGGCTATCTTTCCCAGGGGACGGACACCCAGGATGTCATATATGCGGAACGCGCCGCCGACCCCGTTGAAGAGTGATACCACCAATATAGGGCAAAGGATGGGCTGCCGGCCTCTGTTTTGGAGAGCATTGGTCAGCGAGTGGCCTGACCAGCTCAATCCAGCACTACGGGCTGCGGCGCCCCCAGTTTCCGACGCGTCGGAGCAGGTGACCATGTCGTCATACTCGCACCGCATGTCGGTCTGGATGACCGGGCCTAAGCACATCAGCATCTGAAGCTCCTTCAGCATCAAGTTGACCTTCGATTTGGACGCCCAGGGTGTCTCAATAGTTTCCCAGGAGTGCGACAGCACCGCCATTGCCGCCCTCCGGAATTGCAAGATGAACACCCAGCGTCCCAGGATGATTTGGGCGTCCTTCACGCTGCCTCCATGTTTCTGCAGCACGTGCACCGTGGCCAGCGCAGTCTTAAACAGTCTCTCGGGGGACGCACCCAACAACCCGAGACGACCGTCGAGGCGTATGCCCAGTTCCACCGCGGTAACAGCCGAGATGACCTGCTTGTCATCAGCTGTCAATACGCCCGTAGCGTGCCACGCAGACATGGCTTTGCCCTGCAGGGACGCATCCAGTCCCTCATAGGTGCTCTTGCTGCATTCCGCCGACATGAAGTTGTCCAAGTATACCTGCCACCAAGCACGAGCCTCGCTGGCCTCAGCTATGGTCTTGGTGAACCATACGGGAGCCGGAGTCCCTTTATGGAGCTCCAGCTCACCTGGTAGGCCTTGGGTCAATAGGATCTCTCGGCTGAGCTGCTGCATGATGCCCACGCTGGAGCTCCATCCCATGGGCAGCACCCTACAGCACGGCCTGTAAAACTGGCCAGCTGTTTTCCTGATGCGCTCACCTTCCACCTTGTAGTTGAAGCAGAAGAAGGGTTGCCAAGCCGCGGGGACCGAGTACAGGTAGAATGCCGCCGCCATGTCACCCTGTGAAACCCGCAGCTCTTCCCCCTCGCTGACGACCAGGGGTATCCACGACGTCCCATTGGGCAGCAGCTGGACGTCACCATGTATTACCTCAAACAGCCGGTTTGCAGGGACTAAGTTCATTATGACCCTCAACACAGGACGCCCAGCCGGGGTAGACTTACCTTGTTTTACCACCCCGAACAAACCGTTCAAACACTCCCCCGTCTCGTCTCGAAAAACCTCGGACTCCGGGAGCCAGGTAATAACACCCCGCTCTTCAAGGAGTTCAAACACTTCCATTTCGGCTCCTTTTTCGATGTGTACCTTGGCTTGCATGGGGCCAGTATTCCTTTCCCGCAGCGGCAAAAGGCTTTCCAGCGGGTTTTCCATCAAGTGTTTAGTCCTCCCCCGGAGAAACCGAGTCACAGGAATGCTACCTCCATGCCCCCTGGGGGGCAAACTCTGTTGTATCTGTTCTGCTGTAAGACAGATGGGTCGCGAGACCTCTTCTCCTGTGTAGCTGACCTTCTTTTCCTTCAGGTCAGCTACAACCTGTTCAAAAGTAAAATCCCTGCTACCTTCACCTAACAAAAACCGCTTGACCTTGTCCCTCAAGTTTCGAAGGGCCGCCGCATGAACTTTTCCGGGCCGACGCTCAGTCAGGTGCGCCGAACAGCCATACAAATTGTTGAGGGCTACAGCTGTACATGCCACCCAACATTCCACAGAAAAATCTAAACTACTGGACGCGTAGTTGTCGCGCCAGGTCCGGGAGAATTCACTGGGCCAGGCTACCGGCAGGGGAAACAACTCGCCCGAATGGGCCTTTCGGCCGGCAAGCTGTTGGGGTCCAGCACTCGGAAGGGAAAGCAGGGAAAAGCCTTCACGGACGCCCCATGCCAGTAGTATTCCAAACTGCTTCAAATTGTCTACCTGGCCCAAGTTAAAAAGCCACCCCTCATAATCAGCCGCCGCCTGAGGTAAGTTCACCTCAGCGGCCACTGCTTCTGTAAGCGTGCAACTCGAATTGCCTTCAAACCTACCATAGTCAGCCATTGCCCGAGGCGAGATTGCCTCAGCAACCGCCGTCGCTGTAAACGTGCAATTTGAATTACCATCATGTTCCGCGCACGGCTGCATCGAGCCAGCGCGACGATCCTTGCTAGAGGCGTCACAACCCGCCTCAGCACTAATGCGGCCGCCATCCACTGCTTGCTCGCCCTCAGCCGAGTCGGCAAGCGCCATAGGCGGAGGTCCAATCACGGCGCCCCCTCCGTGGCCTTCTTGCCCTCGCTTGCATCTCCTGGCTGACCCCATTGGGCCCAGTTTTTGCCTCCTTTTCCTTTGGCTTGCCTTTCTTTCCTTTTCCTTTCTGATCCTTTCCTTTCCCCTTTGGCCGTGGGTCGGCGTGCCACTCGCTCACCCAGGTCGTAGCCCGGCTCCAGCTGCCCTTCCCCCCGGCTTTCTCCACTTGCTTGCCATGGCGCTGAGCTGCCAGCAAGATATGGGCCGGGGCCGTCCCCTCCTCCTCGTTGGTCGCTATTTCCAGGTGCCGCGCCACCGGCCAGCCCTGGCGTGTCGCCGTCTCCACTGCAATGAGCCTCGCGGCCAGCAGGTCGGCTAACGCGTCCAACTTTCCTTCCCTCAGGAGGTCTAAGGAGCGGCACAGAAGGGCAAGCTCTTTTGAGTCCCTTCCGTGCGGATCCATGGCCGGGCGCAAGGCCAGTTGGTAATATGTGACCAACTTTGGGCGTTGCACGGGCTCTGCATCGTCTTCCAAAGCGTCCACAACGCCGTCCTTGGCCAAAAACTCGTAGGCTTGAGCCTCCAAGAGCCGTAGAACCGATCCTGGCTCCTTCTGCGAACGCCTCTTGAGAGGCGGCAGCAATGAGCTGCTCTCGCTGGATGAGCTGTAGTCGGTGTCTTCCTCGTCGCTGCTCTTCCTCTTCTTGCGGCGCTTCTTCTTTCTCTTCTTGCTGCTCCTGCTCTTCTCCTTCTTCGCGGCCACCTGCTGTTGCGTCGCGGCCGCTTTGGCCAGCGCAACGCCCACGCTCTTGCGCTTCCTCCGCCGAGAGGCTGACTCCGAGCGGTCCCGACTGGATGTCAGGTCTATGGTCTCCGTCTTCACCTTGTCCCCGTTCGCCGGGCAGAGTGCCAGCGCAACAGATCCTGCCCCTGGCTTCCTCAAGATCCCAGCCCGGCGTCCATCCGGACCGCCAGCGGGTGGCAGTGATGATGGAGGTGGCGCCCCCGGGTTGCCAAAGGTAACGCGCCTTGAGGCGCCCCGCAGAGCATCCAGCCGCTTCTCGGTCAGGCTTGGGGGGGCCGAAGCCCCGTTGTCTGCTGCCACGGATTTGCGGCCTGAGCGGCCTGTTGCCTCCAACTCCAACCGTGGGCCCTCTTTCACCTTTTTCCTCGCATGCGCGGACAGGAAGGGTGCCACGTAGTCGCCCGCCGGGTACCACTTGAACTCGGCAAGATGCCAGCCCGGCTCTGCAGCCAGCTTGCATCGCCCCGTTGAGGTGTGTGTGCAAAGATGTACTTGACGACGATTGCTCTTGAAGTACTTCTGCATATCCTTCTTGACCTCGTCTTGTTCGGCGCCAAGCACCCTGACTTCGAGCCAGATCCCGTCGAGGTCCGACTCGATGGAGAGCACTTGAAGCGCAACCAGGCCTTCGGGTGACGCGCCGTCTTCCCCCAGCGAGGTGAATTCTATCACCGACCCAGCCGGCACATGGCGATGACGCCAAAATGCAGCTTCGGTAAGATTGTACTCCTGCGGAGTGCTCGGCTTTGGGCTCGCGTCGAGGGCGGCTCGCACGCGTTCCGCATATCCAACCTCCCCGGGCAAGGGGGAAGCGCTCCTCTCCTCTTCTTCCAACTCCGCCATTGCTCGTCCGAAAACGGCAATGGGCAATCTCAGTAGCGCCTCGCCAGGCCCTCTTCAAACGAAGGGGCCAGCGTGACCTTGTCCGCGCGAAGCTTGCGATGGCTTCGGCGAAGCGGGTCCTTGATGTCCTTGTGTCGCCGCTGGTGTTTGGTGCCACCTCGGCGCCTCTTCTTGTGTCCTGAATCACGTCCCGAGTGCCTCTTTCGGGGCTTGTCCTCACCCTGGTGGTCGCGGGCCTTGCGATCCGTCCGGCTGCTATGCGGCCTCGAAGGCGGCGGGCCCTCCGGTTCTGGGGGCCTTTCCGAGCCCCAGTCCTCACGCTTGACCTCTGTGATAGGCGCCTCCACGCGCTCTTCTTCCTCCTCGTCCTCGTCAAAGTCGGACTCCTCGCTCTCCGGTGGGGACGCACTCCCTCGCTCAGCGTTAGCCGCACGAGCGGGTGACCTAGGGATGGCTGGTCGCGTGTCCCTCCTGGGTGACCGCGAACTGCGAGGGCGTCCCCCGCGGGACTTGGCAGTGGCCGCCGGTGCACGCGACTCCTGTCCAGCACCGGTGGTGGCCAGGGAGTGGTCGAGGTTGCTGAATGCCCTGCAGAGGCGAGCACTCGACAGCAGGGCTTCCTCAGCCACTGCCCTCAGTCCCTGGTTTCGCCACCCCTGTCGCAGCAACCCCAGGCTGTGCTCCAAGGAGGAGCACCCGAGACACCAAGTGTCTCCTTCCTGTGCAAGTCCTTGCTTGCACTTGTTGCACCGAGGGGGCATCCCCACCCTCGATGCCCAGCTTTTGAGCCTAAAGCAACAACATCACAGAAACTCAAACCACCTCTTCCCAACCGTCGTTTCGACAGTCAGGAAGACAGGAGTGCTTGAACGTATGCCTTTACAGCATCAGCTGCGGATGAGCTATTGCCTGGCAGGGAACCGTAAGCTAAACAGGCATTTAAACCTTGGACCGAAGTTGGGTTTGCTCCTAGCTCCTGATACACAGCAGCGGCACCGTGCTCATCCTTCGCACAGTCTCCACGGTAGACTATTCTACCTTTCATCTTCTGAAGATGTTGTGCGAGTTCATAGAATTTACTGGATGGTATGGTCATTAGCTGTCCAAAGTGAACAGAGACTCCGGTGCGCTTTGCTTCTGCACGGACGTCCTCCTTCTCCCTCACCGAGTCAAGCGACCACGTCCCAGCTTTGATGAGTCCGTCGGCTTCAGCCTTGACTGCATCAAGTGCTTGTGGGTTTGACAACATCTCCGCTCTGGAGAGCAGCTTGGTTACCATGGCTTGAACCTCTTGGGAGGGTTCATTGCTATCTTCGTGCCCGAAGGCCTGTGACAACAAACGCTCATGGTCAAGAAGCTCCGACACTAAACAGTTTACTGTTGGATCTGTTTCAATGGCAACTGCAAGATCCTCAAAACCAGCTAGTGGGGAAACGTGTTTAAGATGTTGTTCAACTTCGCGATGCTCTTGGGGTTCGGTTGAAAGGGGAGTGCATGGCATAGCGGGAGCATGCTGCTGAGAACACTTAGCAGGGTACAGCGCTTGGGTGATCAAAAATGTCATCTCTGGGGGATACATAGCTGATCGCGCTGTCTCCGAACCTTCACACTTTTCATGTGGTTGTTCACAACTGCACTTCTTATCTTTGAAAGAATCTACTATTCTTTGGGAAGTGGTTCGGACTCTCCAAGGCTTTTTGATGGGAACACCCTTCTTGGACTTAAGACCTACTGCACATCCATCGAAATCAACTTCCATAAACTCAGGGTGTGAATTAAAGAAAGCTACGACATCTGGTCTCTTCCAGCCAGTTGAGGGACGTGGCCATTCGAAAGAGACAGTGCCTCCTAGTTTCAAAACTAATTCAGCCCTTTTGGTAAAGCTTTTGAAGAGTCGTTTCGATTCACGAAGTTGGAGCGCTAATCTTTTCATGTAAGCAGCTCCTCCCTTCTTTCTATTAATATACTGCCAAGGAGAACCAGACGTGCATGGTATGGACGACCAAAGGTTAGGCGGTGCAACTTTTGCGGCTTCACCTATTTGATAATCAAGTTGGGAACATTGATTCTCATCACTTAAGTCTATCCTTTCCTTGCATAACCCAATGTGATTTATATTGCGTTGATCACTTGTCAACCCAAGCTGTGAGTTGAGGGAACATGCGAACTCAAACAGTGTTGATCTCTCACTAGGCTTCTGGCTTTTCTTCAAGGCACGTCGTTTTCGACGGTTATTGTTATTCTTAGGAGGCTTATTAATGGCGGGGCATGCAGGCACGGGCTGTGCACCGAACACTGGCAAGGAATCCCTACATAACTCAGCGCAGCTGGGAGCAGTCTGGGGCAAAGTGGCAGCACCAGAGACACTATAAGGAACAGCAATTGTGATTTCACCTTCATCATCAAATACGCTGTCTACCGGTGGTGGTTCCACGCGGGCATCCTCGAGTGCACTAGGAACTTCACTTGGAGGTTCAACAACTACCGACTCTGAGACAGGTTTGGACTTGGCTTCCAGCTCCTTTTCTTCATCTACTAGTTTCTGGAACCGTTTGCGGCACTCTGGGTTATGGTACCGGGTCTTGTTCTTACACCCTGTACAACCGGGAGTTTCCTTAAACTTTATGATGCGGTCTAAGGTGATGTAAACCGATCTAGGTTTGGGACCGGGTGTAGATGGGGAAGCTAAACCGCCGTCTGGTGGAAACGGAACATTTTGCAGGGCTATTTCAGGGAGCTTAACATCATCGGGATCATCCCCCCTGACCAAGGCCTGATGCTTCGAAAAACCAACGGGAAAATAGGCATCACCATCTGGAAGGTATAGTTCAGGCTCGGGTACATCGGAAACACATGAAGCACCTCTAGTTCGAAACTCTTGATAATCTAATATCCGAACAACATATGTATAAAGAAAACCAGATTCGATTCGCCAACCAAGAAACAAACCAGGAGCCATATTGGGTTCTAAGGTCCTTTTTGTTGGATGCTTCTTGCGATAATACACAAGTTGACCAAAACACAAACGCTTACCATCAAACTTTTCACGTGTAAGAGCTTCCCATTGGGTCTTTTCGGGGTCCGCAATAGAAGGTCTATCAAAAGTCATGGAAAGACATGCGTATGGGTAATTATAAGTGTGATACTCATATGGCACACCAGATTGTAAATGAACTACCCTACAGCACTCTTTCTCTTCCCGGATGTCACGCTCTAGGAGAGCGTTATGCGGCCAACGGTTGGGAAGGGACGTCTCAGGAATGAAGCCGACCTGATGGGCAGCCTGCTCCAACTCCTGTGCTTCGTCCATTTTGATAAGTGTGTGGGTGGCAAGTTCGTTGGCTTTCAATCCCACGAAATGTCGAAAGTTTTTGGCATGGGATTCAACATCTCGCTTTGATAGGGGATATGCTATTCGTGCACCAGAATAAAGGTCCCTTACCACATGATGTGTCTTAACACCACCTATCCCCGTACCAAAATGCTCAGACCCTTTTGCAAGGATAACATCATCAGTGGCCAACTGCTCAAAGGGCTGCTTTGGTGGGTCAATCTTATCATCGGACTTACCATCCTTAACATGAGAGACACGCATTGCAGTATCTTTAGCAATATGGCATAATGGGCAATATGGATTTTTGGGGTAGTGAGTCAAAAGATGCTCTAAGCTAGTGGCTTCCTTTTTCAAGACTTCATCTTTGATTGGGATACCATCACCTAACTCAACAAGCAACTTATCATCTAAAGGGTGCGGTGGTGCGCTAGGAGCAGCACCTTCCAGAACACTTGCATGTGGGCTGCTGGATGCAGCTGCTTCTTCGTCTGAAGGATCGGCCTCAGCAACCTCAGCCAATCGCGCAACGTCTTCACCTGCAAAGCTTGGTGAATACCCAGAAACGTTATCCGGCACGGGATCGGCCGGAAGAGCTGTTGAAACTGGGGTTAACCTTTCTGCTGGAACAAAGTTACGCGGACTAAGTTGTTCATCGTATTGGGGAACGTATTCAACAACACGTGAGGCACAAATCCTAGCATTGCGGGGAACCTTAAGTTTGCATCTATTGATGTTCTCAGGTGCAATTAGATATGGAACATTTTCTCGGGGATCCCAAACGAACATATAACCTTTATCCATCACAGTCTTGCCAATACTCTGAGCTGGGGGACAATCTTTCAAGACATAAACCTCTTCCCCTTCTAAGATTTTGCTGCCGTCAAAAGCGATGGACTCTTGACCAGCCTGGCTACCCCCCCCTGTCGCGAAAGCTACTGGGTTTGGAGATTGCTGCAAAAACTCTTTCATTTTTGGGGTTAAGGCTTGTGTGCCAATTAGATGCCTACCGGCTGCAGTGTCCCAAAGCCACGGGATTGCTCCGTTAAGCTTGGAAGGCATAGCGTCGACAATGGGCACAGCCGCTGTGCCAGCAGCTATAGTGGCCATACTGCCAGGAACGCTAGTTGTAGACTTAGATTTAGATAATGCTCGGGGTGGGGGCCCCTTATACTTTTCGGTGGCAGAATGTAAGAAGGCGCACTGCTTCGCCTTGCAGGCGCTGTAGGCGTAGAACATGCATGGCGTTCTAGCCTTCTGGGCCGGGGTCATATTGGCGACCCTTGAGGCCTCCGCACTCCTGGGAGTGGTTGCGCCTGACTTTGGTGGTGGTGAAGTAGTGGTAGTGCCCTTGGCTTTGGCCTTTGGTTTGGCCTTAGCTTTAGCATGAGGCGCTGGAGCAGCCAGCCTCTACCTTCTTACCTTTGTCTGCCTTAGATTTTGGGTTTGCATTTTTGGGAGCGGGGGCTCCAGGCACACCAGCCTTAGGATTACCTTTTGGGGCAGCCTTAGGATCAGAGGTGGCAGGGGCTCCTGCTGCTTTTGTTGTGTATGTACCAAGATATCCCTCCGCAGGCTTGAGCTTAAGCTGTTTATCAAACTCAATACGATTCTTGCGTTGTTGGTCAAGTTGGAGAACTAACTCTACCTTTTCCCACAACCAATTGGTCGATCTGCGGTGGCTGGTGAGTGGGGCTTCTCGAGCTTTCAACACTTTGGCAGCCATTATAGGGGTACGCTCGAGCTCATCAATTAAATGGTTGAAAAGAGTTTGCTCTCGCGGTAAATCTTGGATTGGAATGGTTGACATCACATAAATATATTTGTCTCTGAAGGCCTCTAGATCTTGGTGGGTGTTCCCTGGGATGCGAAGCGATAACAAGTTGCGTTCACCCAACATGCCAATTCTATCGCGTTCCAGTTGGAAGTAGTGAAAGATCTTTTGGAGCATTACACGTCCACACGGCATAGAGCCGGAGGAGAGGCGCTCAGATTCAACCATTTGCTGAAATATTAAGCCAAATCGACCCCGTCTGCAAGTTTTGATTAGCTTAGAGGCGATCTCTCGATCCGTGCGTGGGAAGCGTGGATCGGTTTTTAGCTGATTTTCAGTGGATGTCATGCATTCTTGGGCCCATTGGTAAACTTCGTTACCTGGGGTTTTCTGTAGCTTACCGATAGCCATAAGGACCTGATTAACGTATCCTCTAGCCTGACCGGCATTATCAGGAGGGTTAGGAAAACCCAAATCATTGAGGGATTTAACTCTAATGGTATTATCCTCCTCCTCTGCATAGTCTCTAATTTCAGCATCACCGGGACGGGGTTGATCAGACCCGTGGTCCGGAATGTCTCCCCCCATGTTCATAGTTAAGTACGGGCAGTTAATTTCATCATGAAATTCTCCACAAATCCTACATTGAGTATATGGATTTGGTGGGGGTGGCCCAGCATCAGAATCTGATGAGGACTCGGAACTACCCGACTGCTTAGAACGTTGGGACCCAGAGTTATAAACATATGGACTCCCTTGGGGTAAAACACCAGCTTTACTTAGAGGCAACGGCGGCAGGCCCGGTGGCAACACCTGTTGTGGCAAAGGCGCGACGGGGTTCAGAGCTCTTGAACCGCTTGGTGCGCTCAAAGCAGCACCTCCCATGGCCAAAGCTTGAGGGGTGCTAGGTGGTGGAGCTATAGGCATTGGTGCTTTCGCCGCTTGCAGTTGAGCTACAAGTTGTGTCTGTGTGTGCAACGCTTGCATAAGTTTCGAAACTTGGTCCTGTAAAGCACTAATGCGATCTTCATTTGTACAATGCTCACTTGCCGCAATATCAACATTAAGTTGCACAGCACTAGGTGCCGGAACAGGGTTAGGTTGTACTAAACCGGACTGCAGGGGAACAATAGCACTAGAAGAAAATGGCAGGCCTTCAGGGGCTTCTACCAAAACAGGCGGTCCAAAACTTATGGGGATGCTTGGAACACTAGACATATTTTGGGTTGATGATGCAGGTTGTGCTGCATCAGGCAAAACAGGATTAAACTGAATCAAAGGGGATTCCCTAGGAGACATACCTGTTGGTTGCCTAGGTGGAGTGTGAATTGGTGTGGCTGACCCGTCCATAATGTCTGAAGTGAAGGGGTTATTTTGGCCCTCAAACAAATCAAATTCAGTATGAACGGTCATTGGTGATTCAGGAATTGGGGTCGGGGTTGCAACTGGGATGTTATGGGCACCCTGTTGCTGGATGGCATCCAATTGGGATTGGAGTCGAGCTATCCTTATCTCCCTATCCATTAACTGATTATCACGATCAACCAACTGTTGTGAACCAATTGCAATTTGTTGTTGAAGTGGTCGAATGCTATCATTAACCCATTGCTGCGCCCTTTCTTGAACTACATCCCTATTAGCTAAGATTTCCCGCTCAGCTTCATTCCTAATCCCCTGAACATGTTGTTGGGCCCTCATTTGTAGAAGTTGGAAACTATTATCCCTCTGCTCAATGGCAGCCCGAGCTTCCTCCTGCTGAGCCAAGTAGGCACGTGTGGCCTGCTGTTGGTACGCCGCTGCAGCCTGAGCAAAATCAGACTGTTGTTGCACGGCCCCGGCATGGATGGCTTTGGCAACCTGTTGGGCATGTTGAACTTCTAGTTGTGATGAGAGTGCTACATCGGCAGCATTATTAGCTATTAAGGACGCATGATGCGCTTGGGTTACAGCTGCACCTGCCAAGAAAGACGCTTGTGTGGCATTAAGGTCAATGGGAACATTTGGATTGTGCCTACTGCTGCTACTGCTGGGATCAGGACCTGAACGTGCTCTCTGCCTAGCCCTACCCCTATCCTCCATACTGGTATCAGAAGACTCAGCTTGGGGATTATTACGGGATAGGTTACTTCCAGATGCTCTTCGGGGAACAAGTATTGTGGAAGCGGCAGTTATTCTAGTACCACTAGGTAATTTGGGGTCTTCTGGAGAACTCCTAGACCTATCTGCACCCGAACTCTCGCTTGGTGGAGTTAATCCAGAATGCATCTTTTACCAAGGGACCAGCACGAATGGGTCCTGGCGCGAGCGGAAGCTCGAGCACCTCCCAGTGAAACAACAAAAACAAGGACACGGACGACCAAAGGGCACAGTTGTGCCGAAAGAGACGCGGTACTGGGTGTGCAGACGGCACACCTCAGGCGAAACGAAAAGACACAGACAGGCAAAACTGTACAAGGGCGAGCTATTTGTTTGGTTTTAGATTTTATGCTCAAGCCCCTACCAATTCGCTCGGTGATGCCTATTTTGGATGCCGATGAAATTCAGGCCCTTAAGCTAATTCCTACGGCGGGAAAATTGATCTCCCTTCAAAGGCACCGGTGCGTGATTCCTCAGGAAATAATCCACCCCGTTGTCACGAACTGCGTTCTCAAGCTGAGGCCACCAACTCAGGTTATAAGATTTATAAACTGTGATAGTGTAGATGTTGGCACGAGATGCTTCGTCACAAACGTCTTGGCGGTCGTCAACGTGGATGTTGGCGCCGTGAGATGTTAAAACCGGTGTCTTACCCCCAGGCCCTACTGGATCGTTAACCACAGTTACTGATCTAAACGGAAGACCCTGTGATCTACAATACTCCGCAAGGATATTTGCGTCTTCTTCCGCTTGCCGGCCGCGGGCAACGCCCGAGAAGGAAACGATATGGAATTCAATTCGGCCTTGTGCGATCTGCACTAAGTTCACGAACTTATCCAAGATAGAGCGATCAAATAACTTAAGGGCGTTTCTGGCGCAGTCGAGGGTATCGTGCCAGTCAAAGAACACGACTAGATTATGGCCAATGGCACCTCGCTCTTGCTGAGCTCGGATTAGTGGACCTAAATCTAACCTACCCCCTGGCGCGCGAATCGCAGCACCTGCCTTGCCTCTTGGGGGAACAGCTGCTGTGGATGCAGAAGACGCCTTAGGTGGTCGCGGTGGCGGTGTTGGAGGTGTCGACACTGGTGTTGCGGGTGGAGATGGTTTTGGGGACGCAGATTTATGGGCTTTTGGAACAGGACGCTCTGGCCTCGGAGGGACTACAATCGGAGGTTGTTTAGTAGGAGGCTTAACCTTGTTATGCTTTTGTTTCTGCCTCTCCGATTGGTTATATGCTTCTAACGCCTGACGGTGTCGGCGATCAGCAAGGGTCTCCACGTGGCGTTCCCAAGCTTTGTCCTGTTGCTCTTTGGAGCGAGCCCAAGCGGCGTGTAGCTCCTCTTCCGTCGGTAGCGGCGGATCTGGATCAACACCTGGCTCGTAAGCTTGGCCGGCAGTGACAGAAAAGTTATATGGTGGTCTAGGAGGGGCCTTATATTTCTTTTTGATAGGAGGTCCTCCTGCTTGAGGCGCACGTGCAGCCCCTTCGCGCCAAGGTGGAACTGACGTAGACCTACTTTCTGCACTTACTCCGGGTGGAGGTGGCTTAGACTTAGCTGGCTGGGATGATGATCTAGGTGGTGGCGAACCTATGGATTTTGGAGGAGTCTTTGGTGTTGGAATATCAGGAACAAAAACTTCGGCTTTGGTGCCGTCTCGGAAGATTTGCGTTTGGATTGTACCTGACACTCTTGTGGAAGAAGTTGTAACGGCAACTGGAGCCTCTTCTTCTTGCGGTGTGTCCCTACGACGTGATCTAGAACGTTCAGCACTTGTTGCAGCTGGTGACAGACAAAAACCTACCAACACTACCTCTAGTAGATGCTGCTTTTGGAGATGCCTGTGAAACAGTGCTGGGTTCTTGAGGCGCTTCTGGAGCAGCCCCTTCCTCAACTTCTACTTCAACTTCAACCTCTTCCTCGCCCTCGGGAGGGGCTTCAGGAGGATCAGATGAGAAACCCTCTTCCTCTTCCCCTTCAGCGTCACCAGGTTCCGACGGATCGTCTGGTGCTTCAGGTTCGGATGGAGGCCCACCTGGTGCGGCAGCGGTTGATGTTGGTTCGGGTTGAGGAATTGATCTACGCCTAGATTGATAAACTTGTCTACGCCCAGAAGATGTTGTGATGCCAATGGCCCTACGCTTTGGTGGTGGAGCGGTGGCTTCTTCTTCTTCAACCCCGTCTGCAGGTTCTGAAGTTACGGCAAGGCCTTCAGGCTCTGAGATTGGGATTACTTGGGTGTTATGAGAAGTTACCAAAGTGGTATTACTGCCTAACAGTGATGGATCCCTCCACAACTCGTCGGGGAGCTCGTGGGCGTCAACTGAAGAAGCAGCAGCACCTGGAATTGCAACAGGGACAGTTGCGGGTTCTCGGCCAGTGGCCCCTGGAGGTTTGGAAATCCTTACCCAGGTACCCTCTGAATTAATTACCACTGGGGGGTATTTAGTATCAGTTGGTCTAAGGGCTATTGGTGGGGAACTAAGACTTGGAGTACCTAAATTACCACCCCTTGCACGTCTTAAGACTTCGGTGTCCTGATCGGCGAAGGAACCGTCAGCCCTCGGGATGAGGGTGGCTGGAACCCGTGATCTAGATCGGCTCACCGGCTTAGGTGCTGCAGGCGCTGAGGCCGCTGGGGACTTATCGATGTTACCACCTTTAACTGTTCGGGCCGAAGGGGTCGTGCCAGCTCTCGCTCGTGGTCTTCCACGCTCTGCCTGGTCCAAGTCAGCCGCCGATGGCGGTGGATGAGATGGTGGCGGAGGGATCGCTGTGGCAGCCGTCTGTCCTCTTGGCGTTGCAGCTCTTGGCGGCTGCTGCGGAGGGGGTCCTAAAGTTTGGTGGAAATCTCGATGTACAGGCACCGGCGGTGCTGGATAATTAGGTGGGGGTCCTAATCTGTTTAAAGGATTATCTTTAGGGGACTTAGCAACTTTTGGGTCCGATGCTTTAGGCTTTGGAGGCTCAGGCACGGATGTTTCGCCGGATGCTTTTGGCTCGGATGATTGCTTTGGTCCCTCAGTTTTAGGGCGCTCTTTTCAGCAGCCCCTCCCGTGTTGCGTGGCGGTGGAACACTGGCTACCGACTGAGTGACCTTAGGTTCAGCTTTATGCTCTAACCGGTCGAAGGCTAGGAGTCCACGGCGGTGGATGGTCGGGCTGCTTCGGCTGCAGTGGGGCTTTAGGCTGTTCCTTTGGTCTAGCCTTCGCCTTTGGCGGCCCACGCGGAGATGGTGTGTGGGTCTCCTCTGAAGAACTCACGTCCCTGCGTACGGCTGGGTCAGTGCCTAAGGCTGTAGCTTGTTCGGGTTCAGAAGGTGGTTCAGTATTCTGGACAAATACACTAGCTTTGGCTTTTGCCTTACCCTGTTGTTGTGGGCCCCTATAGGTAACGTAATCGTCCCAAACGGACCTAGGTGGATCAGGGTCTCCAAACGCTTGCAAGTTAATGTGTTCCCTATCGGGTAAAACAGTATCTGCAACAAGATCTGGAGCTTCACTTAATTCACCTTTGCGGTAACCGTTGTAGAAAACCCAGTTTCTATAAGGTGGATGGGTATTAGCTAGATGGACTAAGAGTTGGTTTAGCGTACAATGGTTGTAGGGGACTCTAAAGACCCGGATGGTCCAGATTAATTCAGAAGATGCTTCTGAGTGCTGGATGTACCGAAGCCAATATTCAGCCTCGTCCCAAAGGAATTGAGCTACTTCGTCAAAGTCGGATTGCCAACGCTGTATAAGCCTCTTAGGTTGGGGTTTCTTCCCGCCCCTAGTACCACGCACACGGGGAGGTCTGGACGGCCCTGCAGGAGAATGGCCTGTTTGGACGTGCCCAGATGTTGAGGCGCCTGCGGCAGCCCCTTCCTGCTCAAGAAACGGAGATGTTGGCGGCGGTGGGACTTCGTCCTCTTCCGCTACCCCTGCAAAGTGTTGGACGTATACCGGAGCAAATGTCGAATTAGGATCTGGCTCAACAACTGATGGAGAGCTTCCCAAAATCGGATCTGCAGCGGAGTCTGGAACCTCTGCACTAGTCTCTTGATGTTCAGGATTATTCGAAAAATCAACTTCTTCTTTTGTGGTTTGATTATCGGGGTTTTCAACTTCGAGATTATTTTCCGCTTCAATTTGATCGGATGCGTCTGGCTGATCAGCAAGCTCGGCGGTGGGATCGGCGTCAGCCTCGAGTGCTTCAAACAACTGTTCAGCAGTGACTTCCTCTTCCGGTTTGACCGGGTCAAGAAGGGAAAGAGCATCAAACTTCAAGATGTCGAAGTCCTCGTCGGTGTCGTCCACTGGGGCGCTAGAAGCAGCCCCTCCCACTCCAAAACTAGTTGCCAGCTCGGGCGCGTCTTCAGAGGCGTCTGCCCAGTTAAATCCAGTACTACCCTCAACAGCGACTTCAGTGCTTTCAGCAACTTCCGCCTCTGCTTCCGGGTTCCCGTCAGCAACCGGTTCGGAGGCGCTCAAAGCAGCCCCCTCCAACAGACCCTCTGGTACCATAAAATTGTGAAACAGGAAATCAGCGAAAAAGTGAAAGGCAGTGAACGAGGTTGCGTGGGGCCTAAGTTTCCGACAAGGGAGTTTAAGACTTTCCCAGCAAAAGAACACTAAGCCAATACGGCTGATAACCAGAGAAACAAGGGGAAAAACAACCAAACACCGTTATTAAACTCCCTTGCCTCAAGAATCATGCAAACGCCCCTTTTTACGGTGGGGCGCTTGAGCCAGGTAATTACGGTAGACTACTATGACCAACCCTGCTGGTTAAAAGGAGGGGGTCAATTCCTACTCTATTACATGGCTACACCTACAACTAACGCATCTAGTTGGAGGTTGCGTTGTGATTAAGATGACTGTACAATCTACTGGAATGTTGGTCTAATAGCTACAGCAAGGAGTGAACTAATACTAGTATATACAGTGGTGGTATAGGGGTCGTAATATTTCTACTGTATATATATATATAGCAATAATACATTTAAAAAAAATGAGTAGACATCTGGTCTGCATCCTAGGGAGGCAACCTGGTTTCAGCCAAGCTTCAGCGCTAAAACTTCAATAAAAATTGTGTATGCTGTATGAGGTACAAACTGCAACCAATAAAAACCTGTGCTTAACGTGTCTGGTACCCCAGAGTGGCAAAAAAAACAAAAACAAAAACCCAGACGCCAACATCTCAGCGTGCAAGCACTTCGCATTTTTTGTTTCATGGAACTCAGACCCCAAGTTTTCAGCCTGTGCAAGCACTTCGCTATTTTATTTTCATGAAACTCAGGCCGGGCCCAATGTTTTCAGCCTGTGCGCGCACTTCACAGCTTAATTTTCACGAATCCCAGGCACATGTTTTCAGCCACTGCGAGCGATTTCTACCTTCATGTCTCTCCTGTCCCTACCACCTGGGATTTTATCTCTTTCCACCGCTTCATTTACCGGGACAGCTCTCCAAGTTACACTGCGCATTTCCGCAAACCTGCCCTGAACCAACGTCCTTTGTGGATGAAATCCTGTGAGCTGAAGTTCCTCCTAACTAGCTGCTGAATTCTATGGAAAAAAATGTTGCTGGATGAAAACCGGTGACCCCAGCCTTTCACCAACCCTCAGGTTGAAAATCCAACTTTGGATGAAACCCTGAGCTTGACGTTTGGCAAAGCTCTTCCCCCCAAAAAAAGTAAAAAGAAACAAAAAACATCTTATTGGCTGAATACCGGCGCTTGTTTTTCGACCAAAAAATGAAATCCTTTGGTTAACGTTTTTGGGGTTATGGCCAAAGCCATCTGTGGGCCAAAACCAGGCGCTCCAGCCCTAGGTTTTAGCTTCTGTGCCCCAACCTCTATATTCTAACATTCATTCTGGCATAAACTCTGACATTCTATCTGATATACTTTCTGGCATGTGTATCTGGCATATCTTCTGACAGTCTTTCTGGCATTCTATTTGGTACATCTTCGGAGATTCTTTGTGGTTGAGGTCCGGCGGGGACCACTGCAATTGCGAGCTTGCAGTTGAGGCCCGACGGGAGGCGGAGGAAGGCGGAAGGAAGGCGGAAGGCGGGACAGCTGACATAAAATCTAACAACCCTCACCTGGCAGGGGGGGAAAAATGAGCGTGATGCAGCAAAATGAACATCGCTACGTGGCAACACATGATAAGAATAAAGTATACATCACAAGAGTAAGAGTTTCCTTACCATTCTCTACCTTTCACAAATCAGAAAGGAAACTGGTGAACACCTCCAAAACAATCAAAAACTAAACAGGTGGGGAACACACATGACAAAAGGCATTGAACTGTCCAATGTTCATCAATGTTCATTGTGTTGATTTTGGAGGAGAACATGCTTCAGCCCCTATTTGACCTCTACAATTCAGAATGATGTTTTCCGGCCCAAAACCTCAAGGATGATCCTGAGGTCCCATGCCGTCCCCTTGGCTTCGGCAGTTGCTGAACTCCATCACTCCACCGTTCTGCGTGACGTTTTCAGAGACGTGAATGCCCCCACCTGGGCAAAGACCAGGGCGTCTCGACCCGACCTGTACCAGTAGTACCGCACAAGGCGGTGGCGGAAGTTTCAAAAATAGCAAACCTATAAAAGAGGTTGGTTGTTGTGAATCACGGATCGCAGAGCAATTCCATTGATGGACCGAAAGGTGGTTGGAGTTGTGTTTTCTGGAGTGGTTGCAATGGTTGCAGCGGTCACCTCACCACAACTGTTGGATGTAGTGTGGTGTAGTGCAGTTCTAGTTGTAGATGTAGTGTAGTGTAGTGGAGTTGTAGTTGTAAGTTGTAGTTCGAATGGGATGTAATTAGTGTAGTGTAGTTGCAGTTGAAGTTGCAGTTTTAGTTGTGGTGTGGTGTAATTAGTCTAGTATATTGTGGTGTATTGTAGTGTACTGTAGTGTTGTGTACTGTAGCGTGGTATAGTGTAGTGTAGCCTGGTGTAGTGTAGTGTAAACTAGTGTAGTTGTAGTTGTAGTGTATTGTAATTAGTGTAGTGTAGCGTAGTGCAATGTAGTGGTAGTTGTAACTGTAGTTGCAGTTGCAGTTGTAGATGAAATGTAATGTAGTGTAGTGTAGAGTTGCGCAGTGTTGTGTAATGTAGTGTACTAGTTGTAGTTGCATGTATATTTGTAATTGTAGTGTGTTGCAGTGTAATTAGCCTAGCGCGATGTAATGTAGTGTAGTTGTAATTAAAGCAGTTGTAATTATAATAGTAGTAGTAGTAGTAGTAGCAGTAGCAGTAGCAGTAGCAGTAGCAGTAGCAGTAGTAGTAGTAGTAGTAGTAGGTAGTAGTAGTGGTAGTAGTAGTAGTAGTAGTCGTCGTCGTCGTCGTCGTAGTCGTCGTAGTCGTCGTCGTAGTAGTAGTAGTAGGTACTAGTAGGTACTAGTAGGTACTAGTAGGTACTAGTAGGTACTAGTAGGTACTAGTAGGTACTAGTAGGTACTAGTAGGTACTAGTAGGTACTAGTAGGTACTAGTAGGTACTAGTAGGTACTAGTAGGTACTAGTAGGTACTAGTAGGTACTAGTAGGTACTAGTAGGTACTAGTAGGTACTAGTAGGTACTAGTAGGTACTAGTAGGTACTAGTAGGTACTAGTAGGTAGTAGTAGTAGGTAGTAGGTAGTAGTAGTAGTAGGTGGTAGTAGTAGGTGGTAGTAGTAGGTGGTAGTGGTGGTAGTAGTAGTAGTAGTAGGTGGTGGTAGTAGTAGTAGTAGTGGTAGTAGTAGTTAGTAGTTAGTAGTTAGTAGTTAGTAGTTAGTAGTTAGTAGTTATTAGTTAGTAGTTAGTAGTTAGTAGTTAGCAGTTAGCAGTTAGCAGTTAGCAGTTAGCAGTTAGTAGTTAGTAGTTAGTAGTTAGTAGTTAGTAGTTGGTAGTTGGTAGTTGGACACCGACTGCTGCACGGCCGTGGCAGGAAGTGGCTCTTTTTGCTTTTTCAACGCATTTAAAGGGTTAGGGTGGGGTGGGGCATGTTAACTTTCCGTGTAAGTGGCACACATGTTGGATGCTACGCAACTGAAGGGTTGGGGTGGGGTGGGGCATGTTAACTGGCTTTGTAATAGTTGCACACATGTTGGATGCTACGCCACTGAGGGTTGGGTGGGGTGGGGCTGCTAACGTTCCTTGTAATTTGCACACATGTTGGATGCTACGTTACTGAAGGGTTGGGGTGGGGTGGGGCATGTTAACGTTCCTTGTAATTTGCACACATATTGTAATGCTACGAAACTGAAGGGTTGGGGGGGGGTGGGGCATGTTAACGTTCCTTGTAATTTGCACACATGTTGTAATGCTACGAAACTGAAGGGTTGGGGTGGGGTGGGGCATGTTAACGTTCCTTGTAAGTTGCACACATGTTGGATGCTACGCAACTGAAGGTTTGGGGTGGGGTCGGGCATGTTAACGTTCCTTGTAAGTTGCACACATGTTGGATGCTACGCAACTGAAGGGTTGGGGTGGGGTGGGGCATGTTAACGTTCCTTGTAAGTTGCACACATGTTGGATGCTACGCAACTGAAGGTTTGGGGTGTGATGGGTGATGATGATGATGAAGCTGACGCAATTGAAGGAAGAAACTGACGCTGCAGCTGCTGACGATCTATATGATCCTGAGGATGCTAGTCATGATGATGATGATGATGATTGTGATTGTGATGATGATGATGGTGATGATGGGGATACTGACGCTGAGAAAGCAGACGATAAAGCAATGAAGATGACGATTATGATGATGCTGCTGCTGCTGCTGATGATGATGATGATGATGTGGTAATGATGCTGAAGATGATGATGCTGTAATGATGACGATGATGATGACGATGATGATGTTGATGATGATGACGATGACGATGGCGATGATGATGATGACGATGATGATGATGATGATGATGTGATGATGACCATGATGATGATTCTCATTATGATGATGATTCTCATTATGATGATGAGAGTGCAAATTAAAAAAAAATAGTTTTCTGAAACGACGATGATGCATTTTCACATGCTGGATGTGCAAAATCTTCGTTTCGCTAAAGCGGCGTGCTTACTTTCTATTCACATCATGGACATTTTTGCCACGGCCGCCTAGTAGTAGTAGTAGTAGTAGTAGTAGGTAGTAGTAGTAGTAGTAGTAGTAGTAGTAGTAGTAGTAGTAGTAGTAGTAGTAGTAGTAGTAGTAGTAGTCGTAGTAGTAGTAGTAGTCGTAGTAGTAGTAGTAAAAGTAGTAGTAGTAGTAGTAGTAGTAGTAGTA